>JAULJL010000041.1:13733922-14333922 GCA_030761205.1 Fremontodendron californicum
CATAGGTCATTCAGCCACTCCATGTATTCTAGCATTATGTGTGCATTTTTGCTATGTTAGTTGATAGGTAGGCATTTGCATGATATTTGGTTGAGTTTTTGGTTTAAGCATGCCTTGTGTTTGTGTTATTGCCATGCATATTTTAGATGTTAGGTTAGGTTTATCTTGCCATGCATGTTCATGCATTTTAGACCTAGGTCACATTAAATGCCATGCAAGTTCATTTAGGTCTACGTCACTATAATAAATTTAGGAAATTAGAGCCATTTTAAAAAAGGTTTAACCCAGTTTTTTTTTCATTTTTAATCTAAGCTTTTTTCAAAATTGTTTTCAAACAATCACAAAGTATTTTGGTTTTAGAATATTTAATTTGACATATTTTCCTAAGGTAGTCATCTTTTTAGATATACGGATTTTTTTAATTGAAGGAAAAAATACATTTTCATGCATTGCATTTTTCATATTCATGCATTTTATATAATATGTGATTTTTGCTATGATAATTTCTATGATATTGTTATGATTTTGAGTTATGTTATATCATTTATTATATGATTTGGAATATTTCATGATATCTTATGCTTTTTATTTAGTTATTTTTTTTTGTCATATTATTTAGGATATACTATGTTCATGCATTATTATTTTCATTTTTATTTTCATGCATATTATATGATAGCATTATTTTATATTTTATATCATTTAAATTATATGCCATATCATTCATATTTGCCATGTCATTCAAATTATTTCATCTCATATAGAATATATTATGTTACCTAGGTCATTTCATTTAGGATATATATATTATGTCATTTAGGATATTTTATTTTATTTAAAATATATCATATGATTTAGGATATTACATTCCATATAGAATATATTATGTTACCTAGGTCATTCCATTTCATTTATAATATGTCATATAACTTAGGACATTTCATTTCATTTAGAATATGTCATATAACTTAGGACATTTCATTTCATTTAGAATATGCTAAGGCATTTAAATTATATCATATCATTTAGGATGCATTATATCATTTAGATTTTGCTATGTCATTTTATTTATGTCACGCATATACATATTCATATCTTTTAAAATGTTTTTAAAAGGATAATGATTTTTTCAATAAAAAATAAAGGTATTCCCGAGTTAAAATAATTCATGAGTTCTCTACCGGGTATTCTGGAGGGAATATCATCAATTATCACTAATAAAGGAATATCTTTCTTTCAAAAAATGAGAATGATTCGAAAAGTTTTCCAAATTAATAAAAATTTCTATATTTTGCCACGTTTGTTGGAGAATATAGGAAAATTTTGAATTAATAAATTCCGAATCATTTTCAATTAAAAATGGAATTATTTTTCTTAAAATTGGGAATTAACTTGAAATACTAAATTTAAAACCAATTTTTTACCGAGACTTGAGATAACACACGATTAATAAGGTACCGTTTTATACGGGCGTTGTGGGGGTGCTAATCCTTCCCCGCACGTAACCGACTCCCGAACCCATTTCTTTGATTTCTCTGGTTTAAACGCAGACTTGAAATTGGTTTTAAAAATGTTTTAATTAATTTTTAAAATATTTTATAAAACCGGTTTTAATAGGTGGTCGATCACACCTAGCTAAAAAAGATTGGTGGCGACTCCATGTCTTTTTCAAGGTCATTTTCAAAACCTTCATTTATTTAGAAGAATTAAGTTGACTTTTCCTCGGTTTTCTTAATGTCACGCTTAACGAATAATAAAGTCTTGCGATGAGACTCGTTATTTTTTAGGTTGCGACAACAATTACATAAATATATCTATATAATTACATAAATATATATTATCTATGTAGTTTTAATATATATGTAATATATTACATAGATATATTACAATTACATAGATATATTACATAGATATATTACAGTTACATAGATATATTATAATTACATATATATATTACAATTACATAAATGTATAACAATTACATAGATATATTATAACATAGATACATTTATATAGATTTATTATAGTTAATGTAATATATATTTGTGTAATTGTAATATATTACAAAGATATATTACAATTACATAGATATATATATTACAATTACATAGATACATTACATAGATATATAATTACATAAATATATTACAATTACATAGATATATTACAATTACATAGATGTATACATTATCAATTATCTAATATTTTCAGTAATTCTAATGTATACATGTAATATCTAATGTTTTCAGTAATTGTAATGTATACATGTAATATCTAATATTTTCAGTAATTGTAATATATCTATATAAATGTAATATATCTATATAATTGTAATATATTTAATAGTGTTAATGTAATATATCTATGTAATTGTAATTGTATTACACAAATATATTACAATTACTTAAATATATTACAATTACATAGATATATTACAATGTATTACACAAATATATATTACATATATTACATAGATATATTACAATTACATATATATTGTAATTACATAGATATATTACAAATTTATTACAATGTAATATATTTATCTATGTAATATATCTATGTAATATTAGAATTACATACATATATTACATAGATATATTACAAATTTATTATAATATATCTAATATATCTATGTAATTATTATATATCTATGTAATTGTAATGTATATCTATGTAATTGTAATATATTTATGTAATTGTAATATATCTATGTAATTCTAATATATTCAATGTATTACAATTACAGTGACATAGATATATTACAGAGACATAGATATATTAAAATTATAATTACATAGATATATTACAATTGTAATTGTCGCAACCTAAAAAATAACGAGTCTCATCGCAAGACTTTATTATTCGTTAAGCGTGACATTAAAAAAAACCGAGGAAAAACCGACTTAATTCCTCTAGAAAAATGAAGGTTTTGAAAATGACCTTAAAAAAGACATGGAATCGCCACCAATCTTTTTTAGCTAGGTGTGATCGGCCACCTATTAAAACCGGTTTTATAAAATATTTTAAAATTAATTAAAACATTTTTAAAACCAATTTCAAGTCTGCGTTTTAAACCAGAGAAATCAAAGAAACGGGCTCGGGACTCGGTTACGTATGGGGAAGGATTAGCACCCCCCAAAACGCCCGTATAAAACGGTACCTTATTAATCGTGTGTTATCTCAAAGCTCGGTGTAAAAGTTGATTTTAAATTTAGTATTTCAAGTTAATTCCCAATTTAAAGAAAAATAATTCCATTTTTAATTAAAAATGATCCGGAATTTATAAATTCAAAATTCTCCTATATTCCCCAACAAACGTGGCAAAATATATAAATTTTTATTAGTTTTGGAAACTTTCCGAATCATTCTCGTTTTTTGAAAGAAAGATAGTCCTTTATTAATGATAATTGATATAGATATATTACATTAGAATTACTAAAAAATTAGATAATGTAATTACAAAGATATATTACATGTATATATTTATTTATGTAATAGTAATATATCTATGTAATTGTAAATATATTACAATTACTGTATTAGATATATTACTGAAAATATTAGAATTACTGAAAATATTAGATATTACATGAATACATTAGAATTACTGAAAACATTAGATAATGTAATTACAAAGATATATTACATGTATATATTTATCTATGTAATTGTAATATATCTATGTAATTGTAAATATATTACAATTAATGAATTAGATATATTACTGAAAATATTAAAATTACTGAAAACATTAGATATTACATGAATACATTAGAATTACTGAAAACATTAGATAATGTAATTACAAAGATATATTACATGTATATATTTATCTATGTAATTGTAATATATCTATGTAATATTACATAGATATATTTATCTATGTAATTGTAATATATCTATGTAATATTACATAGATATATTACATAAATATATTTATTACAATTACATAGATATATTACAATTACATAGAAATATTACAATTACAATTACATAGATATATTACAATTACATAGATATATTACAATTACATAGATATACTACAGTTACATAGATATATCTATGTAATTGTAATATATTTGTGTAATTGTAATATATCTATGTAATTGTAATATAATGGTGTAAATTATTTATTATCTATGTAATTGTATTATATCTATGTAATTGTGTTAATGTAATATATTTATGTAATTGTAACATATTTATGTAATTGTAGTATATTATCTATGTAATTATAATATATCTATGTAATTGTAATGTATTTATGTAATTATAATTTATCTATGTAATTGTAATACATTTATGTAATTGTAATATATATCTATGTAATTGTAAATATATTCATGTAATTGTAATATATCTATGTAATTCTAATATATTTATGTAATATATCTATGAAATATATGTTTTTGAATTACATTGATATATTAGAATTACATAGATACATAGATATATTTATGTAATTGTAATATATTTATGCAATTGTAATATATCTATGTAATATATCTATTACAATTACAATTACATAGATATAATATATCTATGTATCTATGCAATTGTATCTATGTATTACAATTATATCTATGTAATTGTAATATATTAGTTATTGTAATATATCTATGTAATTGTAATATATCTATGTAACTGTATATATTTATGTAATATATATTACAATTGCATAGATACATAGATATATTACATAGATATATTATAATTACATAAATATATTACAATTACATATATATATTACAATTATATATATTACAATTACATAGATATACTATTACAATTATAAAATTGCACAAATATATATTACAATTACATAAATATATCTATATATATTACAATTACATAGATAATATATTACATAGATATATATTACAATTACATAGATATATTAGATATATTACAATTACATATATATTACAATTACTTAGATATATTATATATATTACAATTACATATATATTACAATTACATAGATATATCCAATTATATCTATGTAATATATCCAATGTATCTATGTAATATATCTATGTAATATATTATAATATAATATATCTATGTAATTATAATGTATCTATGTAATTGTAATATATCAATGTAATTGTAATATATCTATGTAATTGTAATATATTTATGTACTTGTAATATATTTATGTAATATAAATATCTATGTAATTGTACTTGTAATATATTTGTGTAATTGTAATAAATGTATGTAATTGTAATATATACACAAATATGTTACAATTACATACATATATTACAACTAAATAGATATATTACAATTACATAAATATATACAATTACATAGATATATTATACAAATATATTACAATTATATAAATATTTTACAATTACTTAGATATATTACAATTACAGAAAATATTAGATATAGTCATATAATATTTTCAGTAATTCTAATATATCTATGTAAAAGTAAGTTTTCAGTAATTGTAATATATCTATGTAATTACTGAATACAAATATATTACAATTACAAATATATATTAGATATTACATGTATACATTAGAATTATATAGATATATTACAATTACACAAATATATTACAATTACATAGATATATGACAATTACATAGATACATTTCATCAGTAATTCTAATGTATACATGTAATATCTAATGTTTTTAGTAATTTTAATATATACATGTAATATCTATGTAATTGCAATATATTTGTGTAATTACAATATATCTATGTAACTGTAATATATTTGTGTGATTTATTTATTATCTATGTAATTGTATTATATCTATGTAATAGTGTTAATGTAATATATCTATGTAATTATAATATATATGTGTAATTGTATTTATGTAAATGTAATATATTTGTAATATATTTATGTAAATTACATTACTGTTTCTGAAAACATTAGATATTACAATTACATAAATAATATTACTATATATATTTCAATTACATAAATATATTACAACTACATAGATATATTACAATTACATAGATACATTACAATTACATAGATATATGACAATTACATAAATATATTACAATTACATTGATATATTACAATTACATAAATATATTACAATTACATAGATATATTACAATTACATATATATATATATATATATTACAATTACATAAATACATTACAATTACATAGATATATTACAATTACAATTACATATATATATATATTACAATTACATAAATATATTACAATTACATAGATATATTACATAGATACATTACAATTACATAGATATTACAATTACATGGATATATTACAATTACATAAATATATTACAATTAATAATTAATCTATGTAATATTACATAGATATATTACATAAATTTATTTATTACAGCTACACATTAGATATATAACAATACACGGCAATTACATAGATACATTATTAATTGTAATATATTTATGTAATTGTAATATATCTATGTAATTGTAATATATCTATGTAATTTTAATGCATGAAGAGGGAGAGTGTCAACATTATTCTTGAACAGCTGTAATTATGGACAGCTGATACACTAATCTAATGGTGATAATTTCATAATTTTTCACCTTGAATCACTAGCCCTTGGATGGAAGTTGATTGGAATCAAAATGACAACATCCTAGGGGAGGAGAGAGGTAAAGTTCTGCCAGCATTAAGGGGAGGTGCAGAATTTTCATTTCCAGACTTCATTTTCAGATTCTTCTTAGTTTTTCTTAGTTTTTTCTCTCCTTGGTTGAAGGCAAAAGGAAAAAGTTTAGAAAAGAAAGGAAAGTTTGAAGAGATAAAGCTTGAAATATAGCTTCTTGAGGTTGCATTTAGCACCAACTCTTGCACTTTCTTGATTTTTCATTCTTATTTTTGCTATTTTGATTATCATTTGGTGAGTTTTCTTTTAAAATAAGTGTTTTTTTATATTTTTTATATTCCTTTTAAGTTCTTTCTTCATCTTTTTCTTAAACAAAGTTTTCTTACATTTTTTTCTTATTTTCCTCACCATGGCCGAATGGCCTATATTATTTTTTTAATGTTGTTGTTTTGTTTGATTTCTCATGTTATTCATGTTGTTTTCTTTAGTCTTGATTCTTTAAATATTCTCCTACTTCATATACTTGAAGCATGTTTTAATTTGGTTGCTTGTTTGTTGTCATTTACGAGTTTAAATATCATGTTCTTGCATTTTTAATTTTCTGTTTTCATAATGTTTCAATTTGTTGATGTTTTATATTTAGTATATCAAGTGTTTGTGAAAATGCTTGTTAGTTTTAATATCTCTACTTTGTGTTTGCATGATTTGAGTGTTATATTTTAGTTGAGCATGTTAGTATATCAAGTGTTTGTGAAAATGCTTGTTAGTTTTAGTATCTCTACTTTGTGTTTGCATGATTTGAGTGTTATATTTTAATTGAGCATGTTAGTATATCAAGTGTTTGTGAAAATGCTTGTTATTTTTAATATCTCTACTTTGTGTTTGCATGATTTGAGTGTTATATTTTAGTTTTGCATGTTAGTATATCAAGTGTTTGTGAAAATGCTTGTTAGTTTTAATATCTCTACTTTGTGTTTGCATGATTTGAGTGTTATATTTTAGTTTTGTTTAGGTGTGATTGATATATTACAATTACAAAAATATTTTACAATTATAATACAAAGATAAATATTTTACATAGATATATTACAATCATATAGATATATTAGAATTACATAGATATATATATATTACAATTACATAGATATTATAATTACATATATATATTACAATTACATAGATATATTACAATTACATTGATATATAGATAATATTACAATTACATAGATATACTATAATTACATAGATATATTACAATTACATAGATATATTACATAGATACATTACAATTACATAGATATATTACAATTACATAGATATTACAATAACATAGATACATTACAATTACATAGATATATTACAATTACATAGATACATTATAATTACATAGATACATTACAATTACATAGATATATTACAATTACATAGATATGTTACATAGATAATATATTAAATTGATATATTACAATTATATAGATATATTACATAGATATTACAATTACATAGATATATTACAATTACATAAATATATTACAATTACAATTACATATATATATTACAATTACATAGATATATTACATAGATACATTACAATTACATAGATATTACAATTACATAGATATATAACAGTTACGTAGATATATTACAATTACATAGATACATTACAATTACATAGATATATTACAATTACATAGATATATTACATAGATACATTACATAAATATATTAGAATTACATAGATATATTACAATTACAAAGATATATTACGTAGATACATTACAATTACATAGATATATTTATGTAATTGTAATATATCTATATAATATATTATTACAATAACAATTACATAAATATATTACAATTACATATATATATTACAATTAGATATATAATTATGTAATTGTAATATTACAATTACATAGATATATTAGATATATATTACAATTACATATATAATTATGTAATTGTAATATATCTATGTAATTGTAAATATATTTATGTAATTGTAATATATCTATGTAATTCTAAAATATTTATGTAATATATCTATGTAATATATGTTTTCGAATTACATTAAAATTGACATAGATACATTACAATTACATATAAATATAATTATTACAATTACATAATATACTACAATATATCTATGTAATTCTAATAATTGTAATGTATTTATGTAATTGCAAACAATTACATAGATATATTACAATATAATATACATGCATTAATAATCAGTTCGGTACTTAACACAAATATATAACCGTCCAGTCGGTACGGACGGTCTGGGCAGTCCGGATGATTTACATAGATATATTACAATTATATATATTACAATTACATAGATATACTATTACAGTTATAAAATTACACAAATATATATTACAATTACATAAATATATCTATATATATTACAATTACATAGATAATATAATACATAGATATATATTACAATTACATAGATATATTAGATATATTACAATTACATATATATTACAATTACTTAGATATATTAGATATATTACAATTACATATATATTACAATTACATAGATATATCCAATTATATCTATGTAATATATTTATGTAGTTGTAATATCTATGTAATTGTAATATCTATGTAATTGTAGTTTATATCAATGTTATAATTACATAGATATATTACAGTTACATAGATATATTACAATTATCTATGTAATATATATCTATGTAATTGTAATATATCTATATAACTATAGTATATCTATGTAATATATCCAATGTATCTATGTAATATATCTATGTAATATATTATAATATAATATATCTATGTAATTATAATGTATCTATGTAATTGTAATATATCAATGTAATAGTAATATATCTATGTAATTGTAATATATCAATGTAATAGTAATATATCTATGTAATTGTAATATATTTATGTACTTGTAATATATTTATGTAATATAAATATCTATGTAATTGTAATTGTAATATATTTGTGTAATTGTAATAAATGTATGTAAATGTAATATATACACAAATATGTTACAATTACATACATATATTACAACTAAATAGATATATTACAATTACATAAATATATACAATTACGTAGATATATTATACAAATATATTACAATTATATAAATATTTTACAATTACATAGATATATTACAATTACAGAAAATATTAGATATAGTCATATAATATTTTCAGTAATTCTAATATATCTATGTAAAAGTAAGTTTTCAGTAATTGTAATATATCTATGTAATTACTGAATACAAATATATTACAATTACAAATATATATTAGATATTACATGTATACATTAGAATTATATAGATATATTACAATTACACAAATATATTACAATTACATAGATATATGACAATTACATAGATACATTTCATCAGTAATTCTAATGTATACATGTAATATCTAATGTTTTTAGTAATTTTAATATATACATGTAATATCTATGTAATTGCAATATATTTGTGTAATTACAATATATCTATGTGACTGTAATATATTTGTGTGATTTATTTATTATCTATGTAATTGTATTATATCTATGTAATAGTGTTAATGTAATATATCTATGTAATTATAATATATATGTGTAATTGTATTTATGTAAATGTAATATATTTATGTAAATTACATTACTGTTTCTGAAAACATTAGATATTACAATTACATAAATAATATTACTATATATATTTCAATTACATAAATATATTACAATTACATAGATATATTACAATTACATAAATATATTACAATTACATAAATATATTACTATATATCTATGTAATATATCTATGTAATTCTAATATATCAATGTAATTCGAAAACATATATTACATAGATATTACAATTATGTAATTACTATATATTAGAATTACATAGATATATTAGAATTACATAGATACATTACAATAGATATTACAATTGTAATATATTTTTGTATTACGTAGATACATTAGAATTACATAGATATATTACAATTACATAGTTATATCTATGTAATTCAAATGTTTTAAGTAATTGTAATATATCTATGTAATTGTAATATATATATATATATGTAATCTTAATATCTATGTAATTATAATATATTAAATCTATGTAATTCTAATATATCTAAGTAATTGTAATATATCTATGTAATTGTAATACATCTATGTAATTGTAATATATCTATGTAATTGTAATGTATCTATATAATTGTAATTGTATTAGATATATTACTGAAAATATTAGAATTACTGAAACATTTGATATTACATGAATACATTAGAATTACTCATAACATTAGATAATGCAATTACAAAGATATATTACAATTACATAGATATATATATTACAATTACATAAATATATTACAATTACATAGATATACTACAGTTACATAGATATATCTATGTAATTGTAATATATTTGTGTAATTGTAATATATCTATGTAATTGTATTATATCTATGTAATTGTGTTAATGTAATATATCTATGTAATTGTAACATCTATGTAACATATCTATGTAATTGTAATATATCTATGTAATATTACATAGATATATTACATAAATATATTACAGTTATATTATATTATAATTACATAGATATATTATAATTACATAGATATATTACAATCACATAGATATATTACATAGATACATTACAATTACATAAATATATTATATTTACATAGATATATTACAATTACATATATATTAATGTATCTATATAAATATATTAGAATTACATTGATATATTACAATTACATAAATATATTACAATTACATAGATATATTACAATTACATAGATACATTACATATATGTAATTGTAATATATCTATGTAATTGTAATATATCTAAATATATTACAATTACAATTACATGTATATTACAATTACAACTACATAGATATATTACAATGTATTACACAAATATATTACAATTATATAGATACATTACAATTACATAAAATATCATAATTACATAGATATATTAACACATTAAATATAAATACATCTAAAATGATATGAAATGAAATGGTGATTACCGAAAAGGAAAATAAGTGAAAGAGCTAGATAAGAGAAAGAGATAGGTGAAATAGAGAAGTGGAAAAGAAAGGGGGAAATATAACCTAATACAATACCGACGGGCAAATCCATCAATATAGCATTTTCAGTAAAAATTAAATCACCCGCCTTTATAAAAGAAAGCCGCGTTATTTTCGAAGTGACCTATATTGACGGATGAAAAAATCCGTCAATATATATTATTACTATACCGACGGCGTTTTATAAATCATTCAGTATAGATAACATATACACTGACGGTTATGACTTCCGTTGGTATATGACGAATACATACCGACGGATAACAAATCCGTCAGAATATCCTATTTATACCAATGAATTTTGTTCGTCAGTATAGGCTTTCATCGGTATATGGCATTTTTTTGTAGTGTATACCGACGATTTTTTATTAATAGTCGGTATAGGTGTATCTATACCATCGGATAATTAAAGCGTTGGTATATGTTATGTATCTATATCGATGGTTTCTCATTAACCGTCGGTATAGGTGTATCTACAGCGACAAATAATTAAAGTATCAGTATTTGTTATGTACCTATACCGACGGTTTCTCATAAACCGTCGGTATAGATATATCTATAGCGACGGATAAATGAAGTGTCGGTATATGTTACATATATTCTGACGGTACCAAAAATCTGTCGCTATAGATCCTTTTTACCTACGGGTTTCTACCGTCAGTATAACTAAGTGTCAGTATATGGCAATTTGTTTGTAGTGCTATGTAATATCTATGTAATTGTAATATATTTATGTAATAGTAATATATCTATGTAATTGTAATATATATAATACAATTACATAGATATATTACAACAACATAACTATGTAATTATATATCTATGTAATTGTAATATATATTACATAGATATATTACAATTACATAGATATATTACTATTACATAGATATATTACAATTACATAGATATATTACATATATTACATAGATGTATTACAATTACATAAATATATTTATTACAATTAGATACATTACATAGATATATTACAATTACAATTACTGTAATATATCTATGTAATTCTAATGTTTTAAGTAATTGTAATATATCTATGTAATTGTAATATATTTTTTTAATTGTAATATATCTATGTAATATATCTATGTAATTGTAATATTACAACTATATAGATATATCTATATAAAAATTTGTGATATTAAGTCAACTACTAAAAAAGTCAACCCCGAAAAAGTCAACCCCAGAAAGTGAACCCTAGAAAGTCAACTACTGAAAAAGTCAACCCACTTTCAAAATCAAGATTTTAAGTTCAATTGAAAAATATATTTATGTAATTCTAATACATCTATATAAAATTTTGTGATATTATGCATATGAGAATTCGGACGATTCCAAAGTGCAAAATGAAATTCTGAATATCTATTTCCCCTGGGATTGCTTTTCAATATGAATATTTGTGCTTGACATGAGAAATGGCCATCTTTCATATCTATGTAATATATCTATGTAATTAGATATCTATGTAATGTATCTATGTAATATATCTACGTAATTAGATATCTATGTAATATGTCTATGTAATTAGATATCTATGTAATTGTAAATATATTTATGTAATTGTAATATATCTATGTAATTCTAATATATTTATGTAATTGTAATATATCTATGTAATTGTAATTGTAATATATATCTATGTAATATATCTATGTAATTGTAATATATTTATGTAATTGTAATATATCTATGTAATTGTAATATATCTATGTAATATATATATCTATGTAATTGTACATATATTTATGTAATATATCTTTGTAATTATAATATATCTATGTAATTGTAATAGTATATCTATGTAATTGTAATAGTATATCTAATGTAATTGTAATATATAATTGTAATATATCAATGTAATTGTAATATCTATGTAATTGTAATATATCTATGTAATTGAAATATATCTATGTAATTATAATATGTCTATGTAATTGAAATATATCTATGTAATTATAATATATCTATGTAATTGTAATATATCTATGTAATTGTAATATATTTGTGTATTGTAATATATCTTTGTAATTGTAATATATCTATATAATTGTAATATATTTTTGTAATTGTAATTGTAATATATGTATGTAATATATCTATGTAATTGTAATATATATATATATATCTATGTAATATATTTATATATGTAATTGTAATATATCTATGTATTTATTTAGATATATATTAGTGTAATTGTAATTGTAATATATACATATATTTATGTAATATATGTAATATATCTATATAATTGTAATATATCTATGTAATAGTAATATATCTATGTAATTGTAGTTATGTGATTGTAATATATGTAATATATCTATGTAATTAGATATCTACGTAATTGTAAATATATTTATGTAATTGTAATATATCTATGTAATTCTAATATATTTGTGTAATTGAAATATATCTATGTAATTGTAATTGTAATATATATCTATGTAATATATCTATGTAATTGTAATTATGTGATTGTAATATATGTAATATATCTATGTAATTAGATATCTATGTAATTGGAAATATATTTATGTAATTGTAATATATCTATGTAATTCTAATATATTTATGTAATTGTAATATATCTATGTAATTGTAATTGTAATTGTAATATATATCTATGTAATATAACTATGTAATTCTAATATATCTATGTAATTGTAATATCTATGTAGTTGTAATATATTTATGTAATGTATCTATGTAATATATCTATGTAATTGTAATATATCTTTGTAATATATATATATATATATATCTATGAAATTGTAAATATATTTATGTAATATATCTTTGTAATTATAATATATCTATGTAATTGTAATATATCTATGTAATTGTAATAGTATATCTATGTAATTGTAATAGTATAT
The DNA here is from genome assembly GCA_030761205.1 of Fremontodendron californicum. Lineage (NCBI taxonomy): Eukaryota > Viridiplantae > Streptophyta > Magnoliopsida > Malvales > Malvaceae > Fremontodendron > Fremontodendron californicum. The sequence goes on from JAULJL010000041.1 coordinate 13,748,516, forward strand.
CTAATGTAATTGTAATATATCTATGTAATTTTAATATATCTATGTAACTCTATGTAATTGTAATATGTTTATGTAATTGTAATATATCTATGTAAAAATAATATATCTTTGTAGTTGTAATATATCTATGTAATTGCAATATATTTATGTAATATATCTATGTAATATTACATAGATACATTATTAATTGTAATATATTTATGTAATTGTAATATATCTATATAATTTTAATATATCTATGTAATTCTAATGTATCTATGTAATATATCTATGTAATTGTAATATATCTATGTAACTGTAATATATAGCTATGTAACTGTAGTATATCTATGTAATTGTAATATATATATATGTAATTGTAATATATTTATGAATATATGTACGTAATTGTAATATATTTATGTAATTGTAATATATTTGTGTAATACATTGTAATATATCTATGTAGTTGTAATTATAATATACATGTAATTGTAATTGTAATCGTAGACACCTTATTTTGTCCGGACCACTAAACAGGTATGTTTTCTTCCTATATTGATGTTTCCGAGTGTAAAAAGACTTTTTTCATCCTGCAGTTGATACTCCGAGACTTAGTTTAAGAGGGCGAGCACAAAAAGTCAAACTTGAAAAAAAGTCAACCTCAAAAAAAGTCAACCCGAAAAAGTCAACCCCAGAAATTCAACTACTAAAAAAGTCAACCCACTTTCAAAATCAAGATTTTAAGTTCAATTGAAAAATGGCGAAAGAATTTTGATAATCCGAGGTCTACATTGAAAGATATGGAGTTCGGAAGTTGGGATTTGGAGATTCAGTAGAAAAGAAACCCTAATCTGAGAAATTTGGGGAAAAGTGCTTAATCGATCAAATTGGTCGAAATTGAAGGTTCCAAATGAAAGATAAGCACTGACTACGGGTAATGGAGAAGTCACTTGCAAGAAAAACCGAAAGAAAAGTCAATCCAGGAGAAAACCGAGAATTAGGGTTTTTAGTGGATTTCAGTGAAATCGAGAAGAATCACATAAATGATTAAAAAGGATAGCCCAAGGCTCAGGTTGAAGAAAATCTGAAAATCGGACTTGTTTTGAGCAAAACCGGGTTTCGGAGGCAAAAGGGCAAAATTGGAAAATTTGGGAAAAATAGCAAATGGACTCCGAAAATTATGAAAATTTGTCAATCTCATTCTTAAATCATTTGAAAGAGATTGGTGAAAGAAAATCTTGATTCGGAGTTCGTTTGCAAAATGGCCAAATCCCGGGCCTCTTATGTAGTAATTCAAAAAGGAAAATCCCGAAAAAATAGCAAATGAGCTCCAAATCTTCTGAAATTTTGAAAATCTCATTTTTAAATTATTTGAAAGAGATTGGCGAAAGAAAATCTTGATTCAGAGTTCGTTTGCAAAATGGCCAAATCCCGGGCCTCCTACGTAATAATTCAAAAAGATAAATCCCAGAAAAATAGAAAATGGACTCCAAAAATTCTGAAAATTTTCAAATATCATTTTTAAATTATTTGGAAGATATTGGCGAAAGAAAATCTTGATTCGGAGTCCGTTTGCAAAATGGCCAAATCCCGAGCCTCCTATGTAGTAATTCAAGCCGATAAATCCCGAAAAAATACCAAATGAGCTCCAAAAATTATGAAAACTTCCAGACCACATTTTTAAATTATTTGTAAGAGATTGGTGAAGAAAAATATTGATTTGGAGCTCGTTTAAAAAATGGTAAAATGTAGGGGCATAAAAGGGCATTTTTGGAAGAAAAAATCCAAATAAATAGTAAACGGACTCGGATAATTTTGAAAACTTCCAGAACTCAATATTTTATTATTTTGGAAGTATTAAAAAAGTAAAAATTGAATTTGGAGTCCGTTTGATATTTATTTGCATCCGGGGGCAAAACGGTCATTTCACCCAAGCAACCGAAAAGGGCTTCTTTGGGCCTTTCAAAAAATCAGAGTTGGGCTGGAAAAGAGAAGTGTTGGCCTGCCCAAGCCCAAAGGAAGGAGGAAGCTTCTGATTTTTCAATCAAATGGCTAAAAATCAATAGTTAGTTAGAGATTCTCTTTGATCAAGCCATGGTGATTAAGCCACATAGGCCAAGAGAGATTTCAACATTATTCTTTAACAGCTGTAATTTGAGAGAGCTGAGATGCTAATCTAAAGGTGGTAATTTGATGATTTTTCACCTTGACTTATTAGCCATTTGATGGAAAATTGGTTACACAAAAAATGACAACATCCTAGGGGAGGAGAGAGGTAAAATTCTGCCAACATTAAGGGGAGGTCAGAATTTCGAATTTTCAACTTCATTTTGCTGATTTCTCTTAGTTTTTCTTAGTTTTTCTATTCTTGGTTGAAAGAAAAAAAGAAAAGTTTAGAAAAGAAAGGAAAGTTTGAAGAGATAAAGCTTGAAATATAGCTTCTTGAGGTTGCTCTTGAGCACCAACTCTTGCACTTTCTTGATTTTCCATTCTTGTTTTTGCTATTTTGATTTCTATTTGGTGAGTTTCCATTTTAAATAAATGTTTTTATTGTTCTTTTTAAGTTCTTCCTTCATCTCATTCTTGAGTATTTTTTTTTACAATTTTTTTTACAATAAACTCACCATGGCCAAATGGCCTACATTATTTTTTTTAAGTTGCTGTTTTTGTTTATTTTACTATATTGTTTATGTTATTTTCTTTGATCTTGGTGTTTTAAATGTTATCTTACTTCATATTCTTGAGTTATATTTTAATTTGGTTGCTTTGTTTGTTGCCATTTATGTTTTAAATATCATGTTTTTGCATTTTTAATTTTCTGTTTTCATGATGTTTAAATTTAAGCATGTTTTAGATTTAGTATATCAAGTGTTTGTGAAAATGCTTGTGTGGTCTTTGCATGATTTGAGTTTTATATCTTAGTTGAGCATGTTTTAGAGTTAGTATATTAAGTGTTTGTGAAAATGCTTGTGTGGTTTTTGCATGATTTAAGTGTTATATTTTAGTTGAGCATGTTAGTATACCAAGTGTTTGTGAAAATGCCATGCTTGTTGGAGCTTGAGGCCATTTGGCTACTCCATGTGTTTTGCATTGTGTGTTGCATTTTTTGCCATGTTAGTTGATAGGTTTTTGCATTTACATGTCATTTGATTTAGTTTTGCATGCTAGTATACCAAGTGTTTGTGAAAATGCCATGTTTGCTAGTAACATTGTGCTATTCGGCCCTCTTGGAATTTTTGCATTTTTTGTGAAAGCCGGTGTCTAGAGTCTTGGTTGCCATGTTAGTTGATAGGTTAGCATTTGCATGATATTTGGTTGAGTTTTTGGTTTAAGCATGCTTTGTGTTTGTCAAAATGCCATGCATATTTTAGTTATTAGGTTTGGTTCATTTGCCATGCATGTGCATGCATTTTAGGTCTAGGTTGCATTAAATGCCATGCAAGTTCATTTAGGTCTAGGTCACTATATGAATGCCATGCATTTTTCATGACATTTAGGTTTAAGCTCATGCATGTCATGCACTATGTTTGCTGTATTGCTTCATGCATTTCATGTTCATGCCACTTGAATAAAGACTTGAGCCAATTAATGGTTCAAAGTCATGCTCTCTTGAGCACACTTGTGGAAAATTAAGTTTGTCAAGTTGATTATTCTACCTTTGTGATTTTTTTTTTACTTAGCCAATTTTTATCTAACTTTCAAAAAGTCCTAGCTACTGTTTGTAAGTCATTTTAGGAGTTTCAAATATTTTTACTTTGATTTTTAAATGATTTTATCAAAGGCAAAAATGTGTTTTGACAAAGCTTTTTTTTTTCACCCAAAACTCGTACATCTCTGATTTTTATGGGAATTCATATTTAATCAGAAAATTAAGCCGATTTTTTTCCGTGTAGTTTTACATGTCCTGAGTCTCCAGTATTTGTTTCAGAATTTTTTGAATTTTTAAAAATAGGGTAAAAAATCGTGGCTTAAAACTGGACAGTGGAGTCAGAATTGAATTTAAAGAAAAATCATTTTTCTGTTTTGGTTAAGTTACTTAGAGTGGGCTGATTAGGAGGGTTAGCTACTGACTTAGGGTAGTTTCTAAACCTTTTTAAACTCTAAAAATGGTTTTTCAAGTCTCGGGTTAAGGGTAGTCAAGTCCGGATTTTTAAACTTAGGAAATTAGAGCCATTTACAAAAAGATTTAGCCGAGTTTTTATTTTTAATTCAAGCTTTTCAAATTTGTTTTCAAACAATCACAAAGTATTTTGGTTTTAGAATATTTAATTTGACATATTTTCCTAAGGTAGCCGGATATCTTTTTAGATATACGGATTTCCTTAATAAAAGGAAAAAATACATTTCATGCATTGCATTTTTCATATTCATGCATTTTATATGATATGAGATTCTTGTTATAATAGTTTCTATGATATTGTTATTATTTTGATTTATATTTTTTGATGTTATATGGTTTATTATATGGCTTTGAATATTTCATGATATCCTATGCTTTTATTTAGTTATTTTTATTTAGCATATACTATGTTCATGCATTATTATTTTTATTTTCATGCATATTATATGATAGCATTATTTTATTCCATGTCATTTAAATTATATGTCATATCATTCATATTTGTCATGTCATTTAAATCATTTCATTTTATTTAGGATATATTATATCATCTAGAATATTTTATTTCATTTAGAAAATATCATGTTACTTAGGTTATTTCATTTCATATAGAATATGTTATGTTACTTAGTTATTCTATTTCATTTAGAATATATCATATGACTTAGGATATTGCATCTCATATAGAATATACTATGTTACCTAGGTCATTTCATTTTATTTAGAATATATTATATAACTTAGGATATTCCATTTCATTTAGAATATGCTAAGGCATTCAAATCATGTCATGTCATTTAGGTTGCATTATATTATTTAGATTTTGCTATGTCATTTTATTTATGTCATGCATATACATATTCATTCATTTTAAATGTTTTCAAAAAAAAGATAAGGGTTTTCAATAAAATAAAGATATTCCCGAGTTAAAATAATTCATGAGTTCTCTGCCGGGTTTGCTGGGGAGGATATCATCAATTATTATTAATAACAGAATATTTTTTTTAAAAAGAGAATGATTCAGAAAATTTTCCAAAATTAATAAAAATTTCTATATTTTGCCACGTTTGTTGGGGAATATAGGAAAATTTTGAATTTATAAATTCCGGATCATTTTCAATTAAAAATGGAATTATTTTTCTTTAAATTGGGAATTAACTTGAAATACTAAATTTAAAACCAACTTTTTACCGAGATTTGAGATAACACACGATTAATAAGGTACCGTTTTATACGGGCGTTTTGGGGGTGCTAATCCTTCCCCACACGTAACCGACTCCCGAACCCGCTTCTTGGATTTCTCTGGTTTAAAACGCAGACTTGAAATTGGTTTTTAAAATGTTTTAATCAATTTTTAAAATATTTTATAAAACCGGTTTTAATAGGTGGCGGATCACACCTAGCTAAAAAAGATTGGTGGCGACTCCAAGTCTTTTTTAAGGTCATTTTCAAAACCTTCATTTTTTAGAGGAATTAAGCCGACTTTTCCTCGGTTTTTTTTAATGTCACGCTTAACGAATAATAAAGTCTTGCGATAAGTCTCGTTATTTTTTAGGTTGCGACAGTAATATATTACAATAGATATGTAATTCTAATGTTTTCTGTAATTGTAATATTTCTATGTAATTGTAATATATCTATGTTATTGTAATATATTTATGCAATTGTAATATATCTACGCAATTATAATATGTCTATGTAATTGTAATATATGTATGTAATTGTAATATATTTGTGTAATGTAATATATGTATGTAATTGTAATATATATTTGTAATTATAGATTTGTGTAATTGTAATTGTAATATATGTATATAATATATCTATGTAATTGTAATATATCTATGTATTTATTAGATATATATTTGTGTAATTGTAATTGTAATATATACATATATTTATGTAATATATGTAATATATCTATGTAATTGTAATATATCTATGTAATAGTAATATATCTATGTAATTGTAATATATATATATATATATATATGTAATTGTAATTATGTGATTGTAATATATGTAATATATCTATGTAATTGTAAATATATTTATGTAATTGTAATATATCAATGTAATTCTAATATATTTTTGTAATTGTAATATATCTATGTAATTCTAATTCTAATTGTAATATATATCTATGTAATATATCTATGTAATTTTAATATATCTATGTAATTCTAATATATCTATGTAATTGTAATATCTATGTAATTGTAATATATTTATGTAATGTATCTATGTAATATATCTATGTAATTGTAATATATCTATGTAATTGTAAATATATTTATGTAATATATCTTTGTAATTATAATATATCTATGTAACTGTAATATATCTATGTAATTGTAATAGTATATCTAATGTAATTGTAATATAGTACAATTACACAAATATATTACATAGAATTACATAGATATAATTATAGGGTTTATGTAATTATATATATCTATGTAATAGTAATACAATTATAATAAATATATGCAATTGTAATATATCTATATAATTGTAATATATCTATATATATATATATTAATTAATATATCAATGTAATTGTAATATATCTATGTAATATATTATCTATGTAATTGTAATATATCTATGTAATAGTAATATAATTATGTAATTATAATATATCTATGTTATTGTAATATATCTATGTAATTTTAATATATATCTATGTAATCTAATACAATTACGTAGATATATTACAATTACATATCTATTGTAATATTACATAGATATAGATATATTACATAGATATGTTACAATTACATAGATGTATTACAATTGCATAGATATATTACAATTACATGTATTTTAATATATCTAATGTGTAATTGTAATGTATCCATGTAATTGTAATGTATCTATGTAACGGTAATATATCTATGTAATTACAAAAATATGTAATTGTAATATATTTATGTAATTGTAATATATCTATGTAATTGTAATATATGTATGTAATTGTAATTGTAATATATTTACATAAATACAGTACAATTACATATATTATTACAATTACATAGATAAATTACAATTACATAGATGTATTACAATTACATAGATATATTACAATTACATAAATATATCTATGTAATATTACAATTACAATTACATAGATATATTACAATTACATAGATATATTACATAGATACATTAGAATTACATAGATATATTAAAATTAAATAGATATATTACAATTACATAAATATATTACAATTAATAATGTATATATGTAATATTACATAGATATATTACATAAATTTATTACAATTACATAGATATATTACAACTTCAAAGATATATTATTGTTACATAGATGTATTACAATTACATAGACATATTACAATTACATAGAGTTACATAGATATATTAAAATTACATAGATATATTACAATTACATTAGATATACTATTACAATTACATAGATATACTATTACAATTACATAGATATATTACAATTACATAGATATATTATAATTACAAAGATATATTACATAAATATATTTTCAATTTCATAGATATATATATATATATATTACAAAGATATATTACAATTACATAGATATATTACATATATACATTATACAAATATATTACAATTACATAGATATTACAATTACATAGATATATTAGAATTACGTAGTTATATTACATAGATATATTACATAGATATATATTACAATTACAATTACATAGATATATAACAATTACATAAATATATTACAATTACATAGATATATTACAATTACATACATATATTACAATTAAATAGACATATTATAATTGCATAGATATATTACAATTGCATAAATATATTACAATAACATAGATATATTACAATTACATAAATATATTACAATTTCATAGAAATATTACAATTACAGAAAACATTAGAATTGCATATCTATTGTAATATATTACAATTACAATTACATGTATATTATAATTACAACTACATAGATATATTACAATGTATTACACAAATATATTACAATTACTTAAATATATTACAATTACGTACATATATTACATAAATATATTACAATTTCATATATATATATATATATATTACAATTACATAGGTATACTACAGTTACATAGCTATATTATAATTACATATATATATATATATTATATTTATGTAATTGTATATTACAATTACATAGATATATTACAATTACTACAGTTACATAGATATATTACAATTACATAGATATATTACAGTTACATAGATATATTACAATTACATAGATATATTACATAGATACATTAGAATTACATAGATATATTAAAATTAAATAGATATATTACAATTACATAAATATATTACAATTAATAATGTATCTATGTAATATTACATAGATATATTACATAAATTTATTACAATTACATAGATATATTACAACTACAAAGATATATTATTGTTACATAGATGTATTACAATTACATAGACATATTACAATTACATAGAGTAACATAGATATATTAAAATTACATAGATATATTACAATTACATTAGATATACAATTACAATTACATAGATATACTATTACAATTACATAGATATATTACAATTACATAGATATATTATAATTACAAAGATATATTACATAAATATATTTTCAATTTCATAGATATATATATATATATATATTACAAAGATATATTACAATTACATAGATATATTACATAGATACATTACATAAATATATTACAACTACATAGATATTACAACTACATAGATATTACAATTACATAGATATATTAGAATTACATAGTTATATTACATAGATATATATTACAATTACAATTACATAGATATATTACAATTACATAAATATATTAGAATTACATAGATATATTACATAAATATAGTTACAATTACATAGATATCTAATTACATAGATATATTACATATATTACAATCACATAATTACAATTACATAGATATATTACAATTACATAGATATATTACTATTACATAGATATATTACATAGATATATATTACAATTTCAATTACATAGATATATTTCAATTACACAAATATATTAGAATTACATAGATATATTAGAATTACATAAATATATTTACAATTACGTAGATATCTAATTACATAGATATATTACATATATTACAATCACATAATTACAATTACATAGATATATTACAATTACATAGATATATTAGAATAACATAGATATATTACATAGATATATTACAATTACACAAATATATAATTACAAAAATATATTACAATTACATAGATATATTACAATTATAAAGATATATTACAATACACAAATATATTACAATTACATAGATATATTACAATTACATAGACATATTATAATTACATTGATATATTTCAATTACATAGACATATTATAATTACATAGATATATTACAATTACATAGATATATTACAATTACATAGATATATTATAATTTCGTAGATAATATATTACATAGATATATTACAATTACATAAATATATTACAATTATATATTACAATTACATTAGATATACTATTACAATTACATAGATATATTATAATTACAAAGATATATTACATAAATATATTTACAATTACATAGATATATATATTACATAGATATATTCCAATTACATAGATTTATTACAATTACATAAATATATTACAATTACATAGATATATTACATAGATATATATTACAATTACAATTACATAGATATATTACAATTACATAAATATATTAGAATTACATAGATATATTACAATTACATAAATATATTTACAATTACATAGATATCTAATTACATAGATATATTACATATATTACAATCACATAATTACAATTACATAGATATATTACAATTACATAGATATATTACTATTACATAGATATATTACAATTATATAGATATATTACATATATTACATAGATATATTACAATTACATAAATATATTTACAATTACATAGATATCTAATTACATAAATATATTACATATATTACAATCACATAATTACAATTACATAGATACATTAAAATTACATAGATATATTACAATTACATAGATATATTACAATTACACAAATGTATTACAATTACATAGATATATTAGACAAATATATTTGTAATTTTAAAATTTTCAGTAATATATCTATGTAGTTGTAATGTATATATGAATGTAATTGTATATTATATGTGATATATCTATGTAATTCTAATGTATCTATGCAATTGTGTTATATCTATGTAATTTTAATATATCTATGTAATTGTAATATATTATAATGTATACATGTAATATCTATGTAATTGTAATATGTAATTGTAATATATCTATGTAATTGTAATGTATTACAATTACATAGATATATTAGAATTACATAGATACAATTACTGTAATATATATATATATATGTAATTGTAATAAATATATTTATGTAAAATATCTATGTAATATTACATAGATATAGATAAATATATACATACAATATATCTTTGTAATTGCATTATCTAATGTTTTCAGTAATTCTAATGTATTCATGTAATATCTAATGTTTTCAGTAATATATCTAATACAGTAATTGTAATATATTTACAATTACATAGATACATTAGAATTACATAGATACATTACAATTACATAGATATATTACAATTATATACATATCTTTCAATTACATAGATGTATTACAATTACATAGATGTATTTCAATTACATAGATGTATTTCAAAGTTTAGACACCAAGGTTAGTCAAGTTTAGCCAAGCCAAGCCTAGCCTTGGTGTTTCTGGTCGGATATTACAATTACATAGATATATTACATAGATACATTACAATTACACATTAGATATATTAAAATACATGTAATATATAATGTTTTCGAATTACATTGATATATTAGAATTACATAGATACATTGGATATATATATATATATATTACAATTACAATTACATAGATATACTACAGTTACATAGATATATTACAATTACATAGATATATTACATAGATACATTACAATTACATATAAACATATTACATAGATATATTACAATTACATAGATATATTACAATAACATAAATATATTACAATTACATAGATATATTACAACTACAAAGATATATTATCTTCTATGTAATTATATCTATGTAATTTTATGTATTATATGTAATATATCTATGTAATTGTAATAAATATATTTTTTGTAATTGTAATACATCTATGTAATTGAACTACATCTATGTAACTGCAATACATCTATGTAATTGAAATATATCTATATAATTATAATATATCTATGTAATTGTAATATATATATCTATGTAATATATCTATGTAATATCTATTACAAGCACATAGATATATTACATAGATACATTACAATTACATAAATAATATTACAATTACATAGATATATTACAATTACATAGATATATTACAATTAAAATACATGTAATATATATATCTATGTAATATTACATAGATATATTATAATTACATAGATATATTACAATTGCATAAATACATTACAATAACATAGATATATTATAATTACATAGATATATTAGAATTACATAGATACATAGATATTACATGTATATAATTACATAGATATATTACAATTACGTAGATATATTACAATTACATAAATATATTACAATTACATAGATATATTACAGCTACAAAGATATATTATCTTCTATGTAATTATATCTATGTAATTTTATGTATTATATGTAATATATCTATGTAATTGTAATATATCTATGTAATAGTAATATATCTATGTAATTGTAATAAATATGTTTTTTGCAATTGTAATACATCTATGTAATTGAACTACATCTATGTAATTGCAATACATCTATGTAATTGAAATATATCTATATAATTGTAATATATCTATGTAATTGTAATAAATATATCTATGTAATATCTATTACAATCACATAGATATATTACATAGATACAGTACAATTACATAGATAATATTACAATTACATAGATATATTTCAATTATATAGATATATTACAATTAAAATACATGTAATATATATATCTATGTAATATTACATAGATATATTATAATTACATAGATATATTACAATTGCATAAATATATTTCAATAACATAGATATATTATAATTACATAGATATATTAGAATTACATTGATACATAGATATTACATGTATATAGTTACATAGATATATTACAATTACATAGATATATTACAATTACATATATGTATTTCAATTACATAGATGTACTTTACATTTATATAGATATATTACAATTACTGAAAATATTACATGTATACCCTAGTTTTGTCCGCGTAGAGGATTCATGTTATGCAAATGCAAATACAGTGTGTGCGGAGGAACAAAACAAACCTGTCACCACCTATTCTACACCTCTTTGTAGACACCTAATTTTGTCCGGACCACTAAACAGGTATGTTTTCTTCCTAAAAAAAAAAACTCAAAAACAAAACACTCTAAATAAAATCCTAAATTCTTCCCCCCCACACATAATTCTTACATTGTCATCAATGTAATGCTATTAACCCAAATGAAAGAATCATGTGTAAGAGAAAATAACTAATAGCATAAGAATAGGAATAACTAAGACTCAAAACAAAACAAAACAAACTCATGCAACCTAAATAATCCTAAAATACTAAACAAATAATTAACAAATAAACATAAAAACAATAAAAATAATAAAAGAAAAAGGAAAAGGAAAAGGAAAAGAAAGCAAATCTGAGTATGGCAGGTGGTAATTTCTTCATTAATTGGGCTGCCTTCCCAATTAGTACTTGATTTAAGTTGTCCAACCTAACCAACACCCCTTCTTGGCTGTTTAGGATTTGCAAGATCATACAAGAAACTTCCCGAATTTGTGCGTTTTGTAGGGTGGTTTCTTTGCACAAAAGTGGATGCATTCTCCATTACAATTATTATTCCATCCTTTGTAGTGCATTGCTCATCGAGGAATGGTGCATCTTTTGGTACTTGTTGAATGACATCCACAAACAAACTGTTTAAGGTTTCCAGCATGTTTTGTTCATGTTCCTCCTCCTTGAAATTTGCGAATCTACTAGGGAAAGGTGGAGAAGAAACATTAGTAAAAATTGGAATCTTAAACGTTACCTCAGGTGCCGAAATTCTCTTATTTGGATTTGTGGCTTCATTCTCCTCAAGAATAGAATCCATTTCTAATTTTGTCTCATCCTCATCTTGTTCCTCATTCTTCAAGCTCACAATAGTAGCATTCTCCTTTGGGTTAATCATTGTTTGGACTGGGAGTTCTTCAGATCTTTGTGCTACCCATCCCACCGTACTACTAGCCAATTGGCTCATTTGCTTTTCCAAACTCTGGATGCTTGCCCTTGTTTCCTGTTGAAATTGCAAAGTATCAGTTACAAGAGAATAGACAAGATCTTCTAAAGAAGTACCTGAGTTTTGAGTCATATGTGGTGGTTGAAAAAGATCTGGTTCTTGAGACCATGATTGATTGAAGCTAGATGGATGAGTGTAATTGGCATAAGGATCTACTTCTTGGTAATATTTCGAGTAGCCATAATTAGTATGATCCCACCATCCCTCATGGTAAGTGTTTGAGTAATGATCATACTGTTGGTCTTGGAACACTTGATGGCTTTGACATCCTCCCATGGCCAATTGTTGAACTGGGGAGGTGAGCTTGGCTTCTTGATTCTCCATGTTCATGTATGCCACCAACTCTTCAAGTGTTAGATTGCTCAATTCCATCGTTTTTTTTTTTAAAATTTGAAAAGAAAAACCTGTATGTACAAGAAGATAAAACTAATTAGAACTGAAAATAAGAATAAACCAAGTAACAAATAAACTAAAGAAAGCAATCCCCGGCAACGGCGCCAAAAATTTGGTACACCCAAATGAGTGTATCTTATTTAACCTTGCACTAAAAAGATCAATTGTAAGTATAGTAGTTAGCAAGGGTCGAGTCCTCAGGGATTGGGTTTTAGTTTATAAGTTAATAGTTTAAAACTTAAATTCAAGGAAAACAAAAGAAAAGGGGGTTTTGAAATAGTTTTAAAAATAAGCAAACAATAAAATTAAGATGCAAGTAAGAAATAAGAAATCAAATATGAGAGAAATATGGTTAAGGTTTCATTCTCCACCACTAGACATCATTAAGAATCAATTTCAGATCAATCAATATCAACCAACTATCAAAGTTAACAACCGTAGATAACAACAAGCTCTGTTATCCCAATCTTTCCTTAGTTTATCGTTAAATAGAACAAGCTCTCTATTTAATCTCTAACCATCAAACAACCTAGAATAAGCTCTCTAAATTCAATTTAATGGCAGCTTTATGATGAGAAAGATAGGTTGATCTAAGCAACAAACACATAAGCTCGGATTGTTCAACTTAGGTTATGTTCCACTTTGCAATTATTGAAAACTTGACCATAATCATTAATCACAAATTGCCACTTATGAATAGGAAATCAAGACAATTACACGGATCAAGACTCCTAAACTAGCAATAGATAATTATCAAGATCTATCTAGTTGTACACCTAAACAAATCAAGACAACATCATGAACAATTCTTGTAGAAGAACATAAGCAACTTTGATAGAAAATTAATGATAGATAGAATCTGAAAATCAATTATAAAACATGTCTAGGGCTTTGAAATCACCCTTAACCAAATAGAAGTTTAGCCTAGCATAGGCATTGTAAACATAAACATAAAATTAAAGAGAATCTAAGAAGAAAATAAAAGAAAGAAAGAAGAAGAAGAAGAAGAAGAATATTAATTATCCAGCCTCTTGCTCTCTCTAAAGAAAAAGAAAACTAGAGAAAAGAAAGAAGAAGAAAACTTAGAGAATTTTATTACAATGGCTAATATCCTACCAATGTACAATGTCCCTTACAATCATCCAAGGCCCTCTATTTATACACATTTTGGAGAGCTATATGACAAGAGACAAGCTTTATAAATTTCAAAGGTAGGTATAATAGATGGGTGCATTTTTCTAACAATTTTCGTCATATTGTATGACAATTCTGATCAGCCAGCTTGATGGTTGATTTTGTCATTGTTTGAGGCTTGATCTGATCAAATGGTCTTCTAGAAAAATATTCCCCTATCTGTTTGTGATCCATAGCCGTTAGAGTCAGCTCATTTTCACATGTGGATCAGAAGATATGGTCAAAATACCAAAACTGGTCAGAAGAGACGTCATTGCACATCAGCCAACTTGATACCACATTTCGCTAGGGAAAACGACTCCGTTGCAAGAAGTGTAAAGCATGAAAAAGATAGATACGCCTCTTAACTTTGCACTGTAAAAATTTCAGCCTTAATGCTTCAGTGAAACTCCAGATATAGCTGATATGGCAAAAGGTGTCGGAACTGGAACTGAACTGAATTTGCCCTTAATTCTTGATTTAACCTAGTAATCTGAAATCACTCAAAGAAACTCGTGAAAAACACCAAATTACATAAAAATATAAAAGATCATAAACACAATTAGACTAAGCAATAATAACTCGTATTTGACACAAAACAATAATAAAACATAACTAAAAACTATATAATTATACGAGTTATCAATAGATGGCATCGAAAATTCCCATTCTACTCTAGACCGCCCATTTTTGGGTTTTCGCCCTAGAGTCCCATTCTTTCCAATTTTTCTCTTTTTTTACCATGCACTTGAGAATTCTAAATTCTTCCTTAGTGAAATGAGAATTTGATGAGATGGGATAAAATCTGAGGAAAACCCTTCAAATTAAATATTCATGCTTGATCAAAATGGACTTTTAAAAAGCACGTAATGTAGGCCATGGCTCAGGGTTCAAAAAGAAAGGATAAATAGGCCCAAAATATGTGTTTGAGGGTAATCAAATCAAGGATCCTTTCTTTGAGGAGGATTCCTTTTGAAGCATTTGTCTCTTCTTGGACATTTCTTTCCTTTTGACTTTACTCTTTTTCTTCCTTGCTTTTGGCTTTCAATTTGCCATGTCTTACACACATTTTTTTTTGCTTTCATTTTGTTTTCTTCTTTTTCAACGGAGTGAGCCTGTCTTTATTCGGGGTTCTATTTTCTTTGCATCTGTTTTTGAGCTAGGACTCATTTCTCAATGATCTTTAAAAAGATCTTTCCTTGCATTTGCCCCCTAGTGTAGAGGGTGATCCTTGATCAGGGTTCAAAGAAGAAAGAATTCTTTTGGCTCAAAAGGGGTGACTATGGATAATTTCTTTTTTATGCGAAAGGGATATGAAAGATGGCCATTTCTCATGTCAAGCACAAATATTCATATTGAAAAGCAATCCCAGGGGAAATAGATATTCAGAATTTCATTTTGCACTTTGGAATCGTCTGAATTATCATATGCATAATATCACAAATTTTTATATAGATGTATTGGAATTACATAAATATATTTTTCAATTGAACTTAAAATCTTGATTTTGAAAGTGGGTTGACTTTTTCAGTTGTTGACTTTCTGGGGTTGACTTTTTCGGGGTTGACTTTTTTCAAGTTTGACTTTTTATGCTCGCCCTCTTAAACTAAGTCTCGGAGTACCACCTGCAGGATGAAAACAAGTCTTTTTACATTCGGAAACATCAATATGTTGTTTTTAGTGTGTTTTAGTTCTTTTCTATACTATGATGTGATATGAATTGCATAAGTCTAAAACAGATTTATTAGTGAGAAGATTTTCATGAGAATTGAGCTTGATATCAACTTTTTTATGAGCCAATGTTAATATGATATGTTGATTGAGAAAGAAGCATGTTTAGACTTAATCTGACTTGTATAATCATCCTTGTGAGTTTTTGAGCCTATAATCATTGATGCATTATACAAATCAATCTAATTTCTTTCTTGAGTGCTCTTATGATTACATGATTCTCTAGAACTTGCTTTAGACCTTGTTGAGACTATATTGATGCATGTGACAACATGAATATGATAGAGGCATTAGGATTTTTAGCCAGGGCCAAACAGCCATCCCTTATTGATGTTCCAAGAGAACACACCCTTAGTGAACCAATTTGAGCCTACATTGAATATGCTATCTCTTTGGTAACCATAACTTGTCCCTAACCTAAATATACTTATTTATATCTTTACCTTTGTTCCAAAGATGAATTAGCACGTTTTGAGACAAGTTGCAAAGACAAGGAAGATCTATTGAAAATTTGGGTTAGAAACAAGAAATAAGTGTGGGGGGGAAAGAAAAGAAAAGTCAAGAGAAAAAGAAATGGAATACTGGCAAATACATTCCTATGTAAAAAAAAATATATATATATATGAATCATCTCTTGAATTTGTGGAAAAAAATGTTACAAAGTTGTTTAGAATGAAGAAAAGGCCCAACATGAATATCCGGCCTATGTGACTATGTACTTGTAAAGAGTTTTGAGAAGTTTCTTTGTATGATCTTATTATGTCTCTAAACTTTATGAACTCTTTGGAACCTTTGTGATATCTTTATCCTTTTGTTCTTCAACCACATTACAAACCCCTTGGCCCCATTACAACCTTGATTAAAGACCTCCTGATTCATGAAGTTGTATGATCTAAATAGTGGAGAATAAGTGGACAAGCGAGAATATGGTAGAACTGTTTTCATGAGATTGATTGAGTGTAAACACTTCACCACTACTTTAAAGAGTGAAAATCATGAGGGTATCCCATGTGAGAAGTTGAGATTAAGTTTGAACATGCACTATTTTGATATGTTATGTTAATTTTAGCTTAACTCAAACCATTTACTATCAAGCATGATTTTTTGTGAAACTCTTTAAGCTATTGATTAGTTTATAAGACTTGTTCAATGATTGTCTCTAATTTGTATTGAAAGAGGATTAGATTAGGTTTTATTATTTTGTCGCTATTTGATTTTGCTCGAGGACTAGATGTAAATATATTTTTTATATTTTTTTATTTTATTTTTTTTAACCCCGGTTAAATGGCGGATAACGGTACTCCGTGATTATTTAAGTCGGTTCCATCAGCTACCCACAAAACTGATATTGTATATAAATTTCTCTTTCAATTTCTCTTTC
Source organism: Fremontodendron californicum (assembly GCA_030761205.1). Taxonomy (NCBI): domain Eukaryota; kingdom Viridiplantae; phylum Streptophyta; class Magnoliopsida; order Malvales; family Malvaceae; genus Fremontodendron; species Fremontodendron californicum. The sequence continues at coordinate 13,766,704 of JAULJL010000041.1, forward strand.
ATTTTTTTCAGGATGGATGATATTCTCACAAGATTGCAGAAACGATTTCCTCCTTTTCCTCGAAATATTTTACTGAAGCTTTACCAAGTTCGATTTGAAAGATTAAGAATGCTTATGCACAAAGGGATTCCTGAAGACATACGTTGGATAATTGAAGCCAAGGTACGTGAAGATGAATATCTTCCTGTTTTGCATTTACCAGGTACAAGTAGAAGCACTTTTGCAAAGAAGCGACGAGCAAAGCGCATGAGTTCAAATTGCCACAAATGTGCACGATGGACGTGTAACGGTAAATGTCGTTCTATTGGGATTCCGTCCTCTAATCGAGATGATAAAATTGAATTCATTAAGGATGGACTAAGTAAGGAGAATTTGGGTAATATCCAACTTTCTCTTGAGACGCATCCTAGTGGAGACGTACAAAGAGAAATTCTTGATTTATGGCCGCAATTCCAAAGGGAATGGCAACATCTTGGGAATCTGATGTTAAAAGACCCTGTTTGCCAGCTTGTAAGAAAACTGGATGGGAAGCATATCCTCGACTCATAGAAGGCGTTTAAGCCGTTTCTGGACGTAAAACCAGAGGAAGATGTGAGCCACAATCACAACTACAATAAATGACTTCTCAGCTTTTGGTTTGATTTGCAATAACTTCATTTCGGTTTAATTTACGTGTTGTTCGATTTGTGTAATTATTCTCGTTTTTTTTTTTTGCATTGGTCTTTTACGGTTGATTTTTCTTCTCTTTTTGATTTTCTTCCTGAAATCACGCAAAAATCTTTTGTTAGGTTAACATTTTCTTCTGACAGGTCAAATAAACTTTCGGCGACATTATTACTCTTGTCTGATTCACTACTCAGTCCTCTATATATTACACCATGTACTCATTCTCTTTCAGGCACTCGAAAAAAAAATGGAAAGTACTTCGTCCCAGCGCATTGAAAAAATTTGTGTCTTTGGAGGTGCTTATCCAGGGAAAAATAAAATATTAGCTGATGAAGCCATAAGAGTTGGAGTAATACTTGCCCAAAAAAAGATCCAGTTGATTTATGGAGGCGGTAGTACGGGTTTAATGGGAGCAGTCGCTACAGCAGCACACGCCGGAGGAAGTCCAGTTCTAAGAATCGTGCCAAAACTATTCACAGGTTTTTGTGGACCTACCGTGGGTAAGGAAATACAAGTCTGGAGTATCCCTGAACGGATAACAATCATGTACCATTCTGCCGATGCATTCATTGCTTTACCAGGAGGTCTGGGTACATTGGAAGAAATAGCTTGCGTGGCTTCTTGGTCATCTTTGGTCAAAAAAAAAAAAAAAAGAAACCCATTGGTTTGCTTAATATTAATGGTTATTTTAGTAATTTGCTTTCATATTTAGATAATGCTGTGGAAAATGGATTCATGTTTTCAGAGGCAAGGAGAACCATCATTTCTGCTACAACCATTGAAGATTTACTCAAAAAGCTCCAAGCTTATGAGTATTTACCTGCTACGGTTGTTTCGCAAACGCTCGGAAAAAGAAAAAGAGATATAGACAAGCAAGGAGTGGATTGCACTTTGTCTTTGTGACATTATCTAACATTTTTGTTTGTTGTGTCTCAGTTATAATAAGTGGTTAGCAACCTCTGCAAGTAATATCTCCTAAATTCTACCTTTAAAATTTGACATTGGGGACAATGTCATATTTTAGTAGGGGGTAAGGGACATATTTTGCTAATTTGTAAAAAAAAAAAAAAAAAAAAAAAAAAAAAAATTGTTGTGTTTTAAGCCATTTAGAAGTATTCATTCTGAACAAGGTCTGAGTAAGGGAGACTTGAGACATACCTTGTCAGTTTGATTTCTTCTTTTCAAAAAAAAAAACACTATCTGGTCCGTTTATTATCTGCATGTGTTTTACTACTTTTATGTATGTATTTTTTTTTTTGAGTATTAGTATAATCTTGGCAAGCATGTGGATAAAGCAATAGAGTTACAAAGGTTTTGATTAAGTTATCTAGGTTATTTTCAATTTGGTTTTCTGAAAATTGAATATTTTTGATGATCAAATGTCTTTGAGATTGTTTTTGGCAGATCGGTTCGATTTTTGTTGGAATATGAATTCATGGTGAGCCTTTGGAAAGCCACGGAAAACTGGGAAGACATAGTAAGTTTACTTTTTCTCTTCATTCCACATGCAGATTTAGGTCATCACATAGATGCTTGCATCTATACATGATCTGATCTTAGAACAAAGTCACTATCCAGAAAGCCCCTTATCTTTGCCCCCCTTACATTAGGAGCCCATAGGTTGTAAACCTTCGGGTTGGATCCCTAGATATGAACTCCAGAAATTATGCCAAAGTGAACGGATACGATTCCCACCCCCATTCCCTCTTTATACTTTTATGATAATATTTGTGATCATTGAGTTTGGGATTGTGTGTTTCCTTCTTGTTTATTTTGTTATCTTTTGAAATCTAAAAAAAATAAAAAAAGGAATAATGCAGAAGAGGGTAGTTAGAATGAGTGGCTGTTTTTAGAGTCGTGAACTTCGAACTTATTGATGCCAAAACAATGTTGTGATGAGTTGAGAAAAAGATGCTGAAAAAAAAAAAATCAGAATTCAAGATTCGAGGTTCTTCATTATAGAGAGGTTTTTACTTTTCTATTTTCTTTGGATCGAGTCTTTTCTTGCTTTTTGTTTTCTTTTCAAAATATTTATGTTGAACATAGGACTAAGGATGAGTGAGAATGAAAATATTTTGAGAGGATTGATCACATTATTATTATATTTCTTGAGCCTAACTTGTGATAAACCTCAGATTATGTTTGAACATTCCACCCCTCACTTGTCCATAAGCCTCAGATTCATCTCTGTACCGATCAGATTTGTCAAGTTCACTTGTGAACTGCGGTGACAAGAATCTTAGCATGTGTACTTATGAAGCTATAGTTTGCCTAGTCCTCCATGGCTAGCTAAAGTCTCGCCAAGAAGGAAGTTCCTCAATCGTACGATAGTGCCTTCAATTTTAATCTCATTGACCCTTTACTCGAACTTAATATGCCAATGATACTTAATTAGATGCCTTGTCAATTCTTACGCTTGATCTTGCTTGTTTGTTTGAGATCCCTTTAACTTGTTTTCCTGTTTGTTTATTTTTCTTTTCTAGGATTGAGTCGTTGCTAGGGACTAGCAACAATCTAAGTGTGGGGGTGTGATAACTCGTATAATTATATAGTTTTTAGTTATGTTTTATTATTGTTTTGTGTCAAATACGAGTTATTATTGCTTAGTCTAATTGTGTTTATGATCTTTTATATTTTTATGTAATTTGGTGTTTTTCACGAGTTTCTTTGAGTGATTTCAGATTACTAGGTTAAATCAAGAATTAAGGGAAAATCCAGTTCAGTTCCAGTTCCGACACCTTTTGCCATATCAGCTATATCTGGAGTTTCACTGAAGCATTAAGGCTGAAATTTTTACAGTGCAAAGCTAAGAGGCATATCTATCTTTTTCATACTTTACACTTCTTGAAACGGAGTCGTTTTCCCTATCGAAATGTGGTATCAAGTTGGCTGATGTGCAATGACGTCTGTTCTGCCAGTTTTGGTATTTTGACCATATCTTCTGATCCACATGTGAAAATGAGCTGATTCCAACGGCTATGGATCACAAACAGATAGGGGAATATTTTTCTAGAAGACCATTTGATCAGATCAAGCCTCCAACATTGACAAAATCAACCATCAAGCTGGCTGATCAGAATTGTCATACAATATGACGAAAATTGTTAGAAAAATGCACCCATCTATTATACCTACCTTTGAAATTTATAAAGCTTGTCTCTTGTCATATAGCTCTCCAAAATGTGTATAAATAGAGGGCCTTGGATGATTGTAAGGGACATTGTACATTGGTAGGATATTAGCCATTGTAATAAAATTCTCTAAGTTTTCTTCTTCTTTCTTTTCTCTAGTTTTCTTTTTCTTTAGAGAGAGCAAGAGGCTGGATAATTAATATTCTTCTTCTTCTTCTTTCTTTCTTTCTTTTATTTTCTTCTTAGATTCTCTTTAATTTTATGTTTATGTTTACAATGCCTATGCTAGGCTAAACTTCTATTTGGTTAAGGATGATTTCAAAGCCCTAGACATGTTTTATAATTGATTTTCAGATTCTATCTATCATTAATTTTCTATCAAAGTTTCTTATGTTCTTCTACAAGAATTGTTCATGATGTTGTCTTGATTTGTTTAGGTGTACAACTAGATAGATCTTGATAATTATCTATTGCTAGTTTAGGAGTCTTGATCCGTGTAATTGTCTTGATTTCCTATTCATAAGTGGCAATTTGTGATTAATGATTATGGTCAAGTTTTCAATAATTGCAAAGTGGAACATAACCTAAGTTGAACAATCCGAGCTTATGTGTTTGTTGCTTAGATCAACCTATCTTTCTCATCATAAAGCTGCCATTAAATTGAATTTAGAGAGCTTATTCTAGGTTGTTTGATGGTTAGAGATTAAATAGAGAGCTTGTTCTATTTAACGACAAACTAAGGAAAGATTGGGATAACAGAGCTTGTTGTTATCTACGGTTGTTAACTTTGATAGTTGGTTGATATTGATAGATCTGAAATTGATTCTTAATGATGTCTAGTGGTGGAGAATGAAACCTTAACCATATTTCTCTCATATTTGATTTCTTATTTCTTACTTGCATCTTACTTTTATTGTTTGCTTATTTTTAAAACTATTTCAAAACCCCCTTTTCTTTTGTTTTCCTTGAATTTAAGTTTTAAACTATTAACTTATAAACTAAAACCCAATCCCTGAGGACTCGACCCTTGCTAACTACTATACTTACAATTGATCTTTTTAGTGCAAGGTTAAATAAGATACACTCATTTGGGTGTACCATCTATGAAAGTGCCGATACCACAAAAAGAGAAGGTCATATTAAAGGAGTGGTCATCGAGGAACATCTAGGAATTCCTGAACCCCCCAAATTGCCAACTCTCATTCAGAGGATTATCTTCAAAAAACTAAAAAAAATTTCTCCAAGATTAAACTTTCCGGTTTAAACATCCCGGCCAATCTTGACGCTTGTCAAAATGCCTTGATATGAAAACTAAAAGAATGTTGAATTTGCTTGGTTCTCAATGAATTCATGATTTATAAAACCTGTTCCATTTGTGAGCCTAGAAAGGATATACATTTTTGTCACGAAGTTTTCCTGGAAAAGCCAGAATCTTGTTATACCAAGCCTTGCCAATCCCAGTTGAAAAAACCAGATTGATACTTAGAGAAATTTCTAACAATGATCATCAGTCTTCAGAAGATTTGTACATCACACATTGTGGGGTTAATATTTTTTGTTCAGAAGTTTTCAAAATGCGAAAACAAATAAAGAGATTTTTTGAAATACCTATTTTGATGTTGACATGAGACAAGGATTTTTCTAACTCAAAGGTGTAGAACTGCCAAGATAGGTCCTGACTTCCAGATATAAGAAGAGGAAATAGAACCCGATTCAAATCTTTGTTGATGAAAGTTTGAAAACTGTTGGGGCAAAGAGAATAGCCAAAATGAATTGAAGATATACTCTTATTTGAAGAGGAAAAATGAATTTGAAAAGCTAAGCCAAAGTCTAGAAAAACAATCGGGGGCATTTGCATCACTCATGAGCACTCATCTCTTTATCAAGCTTTTGCATCTGCACAGTGTCGGCAAGCATTTGCATCATTCATGGGTATTTGCATTGGCATTATTCCATAAGCATCTACATTTTACCTTTACATTTACATTCTTCATGGAATTCGCATTTGTGTCATCTCAAGAAATTGCGTCATTTCTAGAATCAATGCATTTTCATTATTGTGTGGTAATTGTAGTTACACCATTTATAAACCAGTTACATGAATACAATTAGTAGGGGCATCTGCATCATGAAACATGGGCATCAATCCAGGCCATTTGCATTTGCACTAAGAAACATTTACATCAACCCAAGCACTAGGAAGGGGCAGATTTAATTACAATCACAATTACAAAGATATATTACAATCACAATTTTTCTTTTACATAGATATATTAGAATTAGTGAAAATATTATATGACTATATCTAATGTTTTCTGTAATTGTAATATATCTATGTAATTGTAAAATATTTATATTCATGACACACAAAATATTGTCACGCTTAACGAATAATAAAGTCTTGCGATGAGACTCGTTATTTTTTAGGTTGCGACAACAATTACATAAATATATCTATATAATTACATAAATATATATATTATCTATGTAGTTTTAATATATATATATATATATGTAATATATTACATAGATATATTACAGTTACATAGATATATCACATAGATATATTATAATTACATATATATATTACAATTACATAAATGTATTACAATTACATAGATATATTATAACATAGATACATTTATATAGATTTATTATAGTTAATGTAATATATATTTGTGTAATTGTAATATATTCATTTGTGTAATTGTCATATATTACATAGATATATTACAATTACATAGATATATATATTACAATTACATAGATACATTATATAGATATATAATTACATAGATATATTACAATTACATAAATATATTACATAGATATATTACAATTACATAGATATATTACAATTACATAAATATATTATAATTACATAGATATATTACAATTACATAGATATTACAATTACATATATATATATATATTACAATTACATAGATATATTACTAAATAGATATATTATAATTCTATTTATGTAATTGTAATATATATCTATGTTATAGTAATATATCTATGTAATTATTATATATCTATGTAATTGAAATATATCTTTGTAATTGTAATATATCTATGTAATTCTAATATATATCTATGTTATAGTAATATATCTATGTAATTCTAATATATATCTATGTAACTGTAATATATGTATGTAATTGTAATATATGTATGTAATATATCTATGTTATTGTAATATATTTATGTAATTGTAATATATCTATGTAATTGTAATATATCTTTGTAATTGTAATATATATATGTAATTGTAATATATAAATATATGTATATATTACAATTACATACATATATTACGATTACATAAATAGAATTATAATATATCTATGTAATTGTAATATATCTATGTAATAGTAATATATCTATGTAATAGTAATATATCTATGTAATAGTAATATATCTATGTAATCTATGTAATTGTAATATATAAATATATGTATATATTACAATTACATATATATATTGTAATTGTAATTGTAATATATCTATGTAATATATCTATGTATCATATATCTATGTAATTATAATATATATATATGTAATTGTAATATATTTATGTAATTGTAACATATTTATGTAATGTATCTATGTAATATATCTATGTAATTGTAATATATTTATGTAATATATATAGATTTTACAATTACATAAATACATTACAATTACATAGATATATTACAATTACATAAATATATTACAATTACAATTACATAGAAATATTACAATTACGTAGATATATTATAATTCTATTTATGTAATTGTAATATATATCTATGTTATAGTAATATATCTATGTAATTGTTATATATATATATATGTAATTGTAATATATCTTTGTAATTGTAATATATCTATGTAATTCTAATATATATCTATGTTATAGTAATATATCTATGTAATTGTAATATATATCTATGTAATTGTAATATATATCTATGTAACTGTAATATATGTATGTAATTGTAATATATGTATGTAATATAACTATGTTATTGTAATATATTTATGTAATTGTAATATATCTATGTAATTGTAATATATCTTTGTAATTGTAATATATATATGTAATTGTAATATATAAATATATGTATATATTACAATTACATACATATATTACGATTACATAAATAGAATTATAATATATCTATGTAATTGTAATATATCTATGTAATTACAATATATCTATGTAATTGTAATATATCTATGTAATAGTAATATATCTATGTAATCTATGTAATTGTAATATATAAATATATGTATATATTACAATTACATACATATATTGTAATTGTAATATATCTATGTAATATATCTATGTATAATATATCTATGTAATTATAATATAACTATGTAATTGTAATATATCTATGTAATATATCTATGTAATTGTAATATATCTATATAATTGTAACATATTTATGTAATGTATCTATGTAATATATCTATGTAATTGTAATATATTTATGTAGTATATATATGTAATATATGTAATATATCTATGTAATTGTATTATATATATGTAATTGTAATATATATATATTTTGTAATATACATAGATAATAAATAAATTACACCATTATATTACAATTACATAGATATATTACAATTACACAAATATATTACAATTACATAGATATATCTATGTAACTGTAGTATATCTATGTAATTGTAATAAATTTATGTAATATATTTATGTAATATTACATAGATATATTACAATTACATAGATAAATATATACATGTAATATATCTTTGTAATTACATTATCTAATGTTTTCAGTAATTCTAATGTATTCATGTAATTTCTAATGTTTTCGGTAATTCTAATATTTTCAGTAATATATCTAATACATTAATTGTAATATATTTAAAATTACATAGATAAATATATTACAATTACATAGATAAATTACACAAATATATTAGAATTACATAGATATATTACAATTACATAAATATATTTACAATTACGTACATATCTAATTACATAGATCTATTACATATATATATTACAATTATATAGATATATTACTATTACATAGATATATTACAATTATATAGATATATTACATATATTACATAAATATATGTATATATTACAATTACACAAATATATATCTAAATAAATACATAGATATATTACAATTACATAGATATATATATATATATATATTACAATTACATAAATATATTACAATTACATAGATATATTACAATTACATAGATATATTACAATAACATAGATATATTACAATTAAAATTACACAAATATATAATTACAAAAATATATTACAATTACATAGATATATTACAATTACAAAGATATATTACAATACACAAATATATTATAATTACATAGATATATTACAGTTACATAGACATATTATAATTACATAGATATATTTCAATTACATAGACATATTATAATTACATAGATATATTTCAATTACATAGATATATTACAATTATATAGATATTTCAATTACATAGATATATTACAATTATATAGATATTTCAATTACATAGATATATTATAATTACATAGATATATTACAATTTCATAGATAATATATTACATAGATATATTACAATTACATAAATATATTACAATTATATATTACAATTACATTAGATATACTATTACAATTACATAGATATACTATTACAATTACATAGATATATTATAATTACAAAGATATATTACATAAATATATTTACAATTACATAGATATATATATATATTACATAGATATATTACAATTACATAGATATATTACAATTACATAAATATATTACAATTACATAGATATAATTACAATTGCAATTACATAGATATATTACAATTACATAAATAAATTAGAATTACATAGATATATTTCAATTACATAAATATATTTACAATTACATAGATATCTAATTACATAGATATATTACATATATTACAATCACATAATTACAATTACATAGATATATTACTATTACATAGATATATTACAATTATATAGATATATTACATATATTACATAGATATATTACAATTACATAAATATATTTACAATTACATAGATATATTACATATATTACAATCACATAATTACAATTACATAGATACATTACAATTACATAGATATATTATAATTACATAGATATATTATAATTACACAAATATATTACAATTACATAGATATATTAGACAAATATATTTGTAAATTTAAAATTTTCAGTAATATATCTTTGTAGTTGTAATGTATATATGAATGTAATTGTATATTATATGTGATATATCTATGTAATTCTAATGTATCTATGCAATTGTGTTATATCTAAGTAATTTTAATATATCTATGTAATTGTAATATATTATAACGTATACATGTAATATCTATGTAATTGTAATATGTAATTGTAATATATTACAATTACATAGATATATTAGAATTACATAGATACAATTACAATTACTGTAATATTTATATGTAATTGTAATAAATATATTTATGTAATATATCTATGTAATATTACATAGATATATTACAATTACATAGATAAATATATACATATAATATATCTTTGTAATTGCATTATCTAATGTTTTCAGTAATTCTAATGTATTCACGTAATATCTAATGTTTTCAGTAATTTTAATATTTTTAGTAATATAGCTAATACAGTAATTGTAATGTATTTACAATTACATAGATACATTAGAATTACATAGATACATTACAATTACATAGATATATTACATATATTACAATCACATAATTACAATTACATAGATACATTACAATTACATAGATATATTATAATTACATAGATATATTATAATTACACAAATATATTACAATTACATAGATATATATGACAAATATATTTGTAAATTTAAAATTTTCAGTAATATATCTTTGTAGTTGTAATGTATATATGAATGTAATTGTATATTATATGTGATATATCTATGTAATTCTAATGTATCTATGCAATTGTGTTATATCTAAGTAATTTTAATATATCTATGTAATTGTAATATATTATAACGTATACATGTAATATCTATGTAATTGTAATATGTAATTGTAATATATTACAATTACATAGATATATTAGAATTACATAGATACAATTACAATTACTGTAATATTTATATGTAATTGTAATAAATATATTTATGTAATATATCTATGTAATATTACATAGATATATTACAATTACATAGATAAATATATACATATAATATATCTTTGTAATTGCATTATCTAATGTTTTCAGTAATTCTAATGTATTCACGTAATATCTAATGTTTTCAGTAATTTTAATATTTTTAGTAATATAGCTAATACAGTAATTGTAATGTATTTACAATTACATAGATACATTAGAATTACATAGATACATTACAATTACATAGATATATTACATATATTACAATCACATAATTACAATTACATAGATACATTACAATTACATAGATATATTATAATTACATAGATATATTATAATTACACAAATATATTACAATTACATAGATATATATGACAAATATATTTGTAAATTTAAAATTTTCAGTAATATATCTTTGTAGTTGTAATGTATATATGAATGTAATTGTATATTATATGTGATATATCTATGTAATTCTAATGTATCTATGCAATTGTGTTATATCTAAGTAATTTTAATATATCTATGTAATTGTAATATATTATAACGTATACATGTAATATCTATGTAATTGTAATATACAATTACATAGATATATTAGAATTACATAGATACAATTACAATTACTGTAATATTTATATGTAATTGTAATAAATATATTTATGTAATATATCTATGTAATATTACATAGATATATTACAATTACATAGATAAATATATACATATAATATATCTTTGTAATTGCATTATCTAATGTTTTCAGTAGTTCTAATGTATTTACGTAATATCTAATGTTTTCAGTAATTTTAATATTTTTAGTAATATAGCTAATACTGTAATTGTAATGTATTTACAATTACATAGATACATTAGAATTACATAGATACATTACAATTACATAGATATATTACAATTATATACATATATTTCAATTACATAGATGTATTTCAATTACATAGATGTATTTCAAAGTTTAGACACCAAGGTTATTCAAGTTTAGCCAAGCCAAGCCTAGCCTTGGTGTCTCTGGTCGGTCCGATAGGTCCGGTCCGTCCGGGTGTTCAGATATTACAATTACATAGATATATTACATAGATACATTACAATTACACTTTAGATATATTAAAATAGATGTAATATATAATGTTTTCGAATTACATTGATATATTAGAATTACATAGATACATTGGATATATATATATATATTACAATTACATAGATATACTATAGTTACATAGATATATTACAATTACATAGATATATTACATAGATACATTACAATTACATAGATATATTACAATTACATAGATATATTACATAGATACATTACAATTACATAGACATATTACATAGATATTACAATTACATAGATATATTACACGTACATAAATATATTACAATTACATAGATATATTACAACTACAAAGATATATTATCTTCTATGTAATTTTATGTATTATATATAATATATCTATGTAATTGTAATATATCTATGTAATAGTAATATATCTATGTAATTGTAATAAATATATTTTTTGTAATTGTAATACATCTATGTAATTGAACTACATCTATGTAATTGCAATACATCTATGTAATCGAAATATATCTATATAATTGTAATATATATGTAATTGTAATATATAAATCTATGTAATATATCTATGTAATATCTATTACAATCACATAGATATATTACATAGATACATTACAATTACATAGATAATATTACAATTACATAGATATATTACAATTACATAGATATATTACAATTAAAATACATGTAATATATATATCTATGTAATATTACATAGATATATTATAATTACATAGATAAATTACAATTTCATAAATATATTACAATAACATAGATATATTATAATTACATAGATATATTAGAATTACATAGATACATAGATATTACATGTATATAATTACATAGATATATTACAATTACATAGATATATTACAATTACATAGATGTATTTCAATTACATAGATATATTACAATTAATAGATATATTAGAACTACATAGATATATAGATATTACATGTATATAATTACATAGATATATTACAATTACATAAATATATTACAATTACATAGATGTATTTCAATTACATAGATGTATTTTAATATATCTATTTAATTGTAATATATCTATGTAATTGTAATGTATCTATGTAATATATCTATGTAATTGTAATATATCTATGTAATTATAATATATATTACTGTAGTATATCTATGTAATTGTAATATATACATATCCAATGTATCTATGTAATTCTAATATATCAATTTGTCTATGTAATTCTAATCTTTACATAGATATATTACAATTACATAGATATATTACAATTGCATAGATATATTACATAGATATATATATTTATGTAATATATCTATGTAATATTACATAGATATATTACATAAATACAGTACAATTACATATATTATTACAATTACATAGATATATTACAAATACATAGATGTATTACAATTACATAGATATATATTACAATTACATAGATATATTACAATTACATATCTATTGTAATAGTACAATTATATAGATATATTACAATTACATAGATACATTACAATTATACTTTAGATATATTAAAATACATTTAATAGTAATATATCTATGTAATATATCTATATCTATGTAATATTAAAATAGATATGTAATTGTAATATATCTATGTAATTGTAATATATTACATAGATATATATTACATTGATATATATTACAATTACATAGATATATTACAATAACATAGCTATATTATAATTACATAAAAATATTACAATTACATAGATAATATATTACATTGATATATTATAATTACATAGATATATTTATTAATATATATATTGCAATTATATAGTTATATTACAATTGCATATATTTATTATAATTGTATTACTAATACATAGATATATTACATAGATATATATAATTACATAAACCTATAATTATATCTATGTAATTCTATGTAATATATTTTTGTAATTTTAATATATTACAATTACATTAGATATACTATTACAATTACATAGATATATTATAATTACATAGATATATTACATAAATATATTTACAATTGCATAGATAGATATATATATATATATATTACATAGATATATTACAATTACATAGATATATTACATAGATACATTACATAAATATATTACAATTACATAGATATATTAGAACTACATAGATATATTACAATTACATAGATATATTACAATTAGATAGATATATTACAATTACATAGATACATTACAATTACAATTGCATAGATATATATTACAATTACGTAGATATATATCTTACAATTGCATAGATATATATTACAATTGCATAGATATATATTACAATTACATAGAATTACATAGATATATTACAATTACATAGATACATTACAGTTACACAAATATATTATCTATGTAATATATCTATGTAATATATTTTCTATAGAATTGTAATATATTTAAGTAATTGTAATATATATATATATATATCTATGTAATTGTAATGTATCTATGTAATTGTAATATATTTATGTAATACATCTATGTAATATTACGTAGATATATTTCATAAATACATTACAATTACATAGATATATTACAATTACATAGATGTATTACAATTACATAGATATATATTACAATTACATAGATATATTACAATTACATATGTAGACACCTAATTTTGTCCGGACCACTAAAACAGGTATGTTTTCTTCCTAAATTGATGTTTTCGAGTGTAAAAAGATTTTTGTCATCCTGCAGGTGGTACTCCGAGACATAGATATATATATTACAATTACATAGATATTACAATTACTTATATATATATATATATATTACAATTACATAGATATATTACATAGATATATTACAATTACAAAAATATATTACAATTACATAGATATATTACAATTACTTAAAACATTAGAATTACATAGATATATTACAGTAATTGTAATTGTAATTGTAATTGTAATATATCTATGTAATGTATCTAATTGTAATAAATATATTTATGTAATTGTAATACATCTATGTAATATATGTAATATATCTATGTAATTGTAATATATCTATGTAATAGTAATATATCTATGTAATTGTAATATATCTATGTAATATATATATATATTACAATTACATAGATATACAATTACATAGATATGTAGTTGTAATATATCTATGTAATTGTAATATATTTATGTAACACCCTGTCCGGATAATCTACTTAAAATCCGGCAGAGTTTCCTTTCTATCTCAACTATAACCCTCTTGCAAATAACACTCAATTCATATCCTCAACCAGCAATATTCCTCAATACTATGATCACATATATCCATACATATTCAAAAATTATCCATGATCAATTTATGCTCAAATCAAAACATATTGATCTATTGTCTCATATCTTCAAATATATACAATATATCCAGAAGTAAACCTATCTCAGCAAGGTTTACTAGATAAAAACATCAAGAGATCAAATCTTCTAGAAATTTAGATATGATGCCCACCACGTCAATATACTCTTGAAGCGGAAAGTAGAGGAAGGCAGCAATCCCGACACCTAACTGTGTCCTGAAAATGAGAAATAAGAAGAGGTGAGATATATGAATATCTCAATGAGTAGACAACATTTAAAGCGTGTGAAAACTATAATGGTAATCTGTAAAGCATAATTGACATTTTCAAAATAAATAATAATAAAACCATAATGAGTAATTCAAAGACGTAACAAGGTTTTCAAATGTATAACAATATTATAACATTAAATCAATGTATAAAATCTGTGAAGTAAATCAAGTTACGTATAGTTGGGCTCCAACTTACTGTCATGCATAAGAATACATCCATGAAATAACCAGGCAATATCCATGTAGGCATACTAGTAGCCGGCCCCAAAGGCCAATACCACCATAGGACGCCCCAAAGGCATATGTGTCGCTATGATGTGCCTCCAAAAGGCAAATATAACGGGATAGAGACTCTGGAGATGGCTCCCACCACAAAGGCGTACCACGCAGCTCCCATACCCCAGTCTAATATCACGGAATTGGGACTCTGGAGGTGGCTCCCGCCATAAAGGCGTAGCACGCAGCTCCCGTATTCCGATCAAGGGTATAGTCTCATACATTAAGTCAGGTGGAGCCAAAACCATGTACGTCAAATTCTATGTATAATCATATTTCATAAATCAATCAACTTACTCGATATAATATTTCTTGAAATAAAAATACTTTAATAACAAATCAATTCATACGATTAAATATCGTATATACCTTTAATATGTAAAATAAATATTATGCTAAAAAAATATATAATTATAATTAAAGAAATTTCAAATAACTATAGTTGTCGTCTACTCACAATCCTTGAGATGATCTCACTGTACACCTCGACCTGAAACTTCGGGATCCACAGGTGACGTCGGATCTACGTGGCCTAGAGATTAACAATAATTAGTATCTATACATGCTCAAAGCATTACACAATTTTGAATGCAACTTAAGTCCCATTAATCTACCCCATAGTCAATACTAATTTCTCATACTCAAAACAACATATCCTTAATTTTTAATATCATTTCCATAATCATTTTCTCCATAATTCAACTCCATAATCATGTCCTTATCAAATTCCTTTCTAGTGTTCCATGCCTTAGAGATTTTCATAATCCATAACCATCTTTTGGTACTATATTTCTCTTAAGCAATAAATTCCTTAATATCAAGTTAGATTAGAAAATCATAACTTGAGTTTGGTAAGGAATGTGGAAGTGATTACAATTGGTTTATTTCAACCAATATGTATAATTTATGAAGAAAATAACTAACTTATACAATTAGAACAAAATTTTGATCAAATTTGATAAATCCCGAAACTATGCTGAAACAGGGGTCAACACAGAACAGCCAACTGCACCGAATTTTCTCTTTTTAACCGCTTATCGGTTTTGGGTGATTCAAAAACCAAAATTCTCATATTGAAGTCTAGTTTCTAGGAAAAATATCAAAAAAATACAAACCCTGATGTGCCAAACCCAGAAAATCCGAACAGCAAGCATGCTCAACTTCCCCTGTTTTGCATTTTCTTCCCATTTTCTTGTTCATGCTTTCAAATCCTTTTAATTCTTACCAAGTTGAGTAAAATTCATACTTAATAGATGGATTTCAGACCTTAACATGTTTATGGAGCTAAGATCTTAGCATGCTCAAGTAGAATATCTAAAGAAAAGGAAGAATTTATCAAGAAACTAACCTTGGATGTAATTGTTGTTGAGATTTTGGTGGAGTTGTTGGAAGAGAATTTTGAGAGAGGGAGGATAGGAAGCCGGCTTCTACTTGGAGAATTGAATGAAAAGTTCTAGTTTTTTCGGGAGATAAAATGAACATAAGAGATATTTTTTTGTTTTTGGTATAATTGCATATTGGTCACTCAACTTTTTATAAATAACCATTAAGCCCCTAAACTTTTTAATATGTTCAATTTGATCCTTCCTTCCTTTATTTCCTTCACTTATAACTTCTTACCAATTTCCAAGGTTGTCCTTAAAATTTTCGTAATTTAACTTTACATGATTATAAGTAACCTCGGTTGTTACAACTTACCCCCCTTAAAAAAATTTCGTCCTCGAAATTTACTTACCAACTTGATTGAACAAGTGAGGATATTGAGTCCGCATATCTTCCTCTCTTTCCCATGTAGCTTCTTCATATGAATGATTCCTCCAAATAACTTTCACTAATGGAATAGTCTTAGTCCTTAGAACTTGGTCCTTTCTATCCAAAATCTCAACCGGCTGCTCTTCATAAGTTAAATTTTCCTCAATTTCCATAGGCAAGTCCTTCAATATATGTGAAGAATAGAAAATGTACTTTCGGAGCATAGAAACATGGAACACATTATGAATTCGTGACAATTCTTCTGGTAAGGCCAATCTATAAGCAACTGGGCCAATCCGTTCAATGATCTCATACGACCCTATATATCGAGGACCCAACTTTCCTCGTCTTCCAAACCGGATTACTCCCTTCCAAGGAGTCACTTTCAAAAATACCATATCACCAACTTCAAACTCTAAATCTTTTCTCCGATTATCTGCATAGCTCTTTTGTCGATCTTGAGCTATTTTTATCTTTTCCCGAATTACCTTAACTTTGTCTGCAGTCATCATAACAATTTCTGGACCTAGTAATTTCCTTTCATCTGTATCATCCCAACACACCGGAGTTCTGCACTTTCTTCCATACAAAGCTTCAAACGAAGCCAAGTCGATGCTGGACTGATAACTATTGTTATATGCAAATTCTGCTAGAGGCAAGTGTTCATCCCAGTTTCCTTTGAATTCCATAATACAAGATCTGAGTATATCTTCCAGAATTTGAATTGTCCGTTCATATTGTCCATCCGTCTGAGGATGAAAAGCAGTACTGAACTTGAGTTTAGTGCCCATAGCATTCTGCAAACTTGGCCAAAATCGAGATGTGAATCGGGGGTCTCGATCAGATACAATCGATACTGGGGCACCATGTAACCTAACAATTTCGTTCACATAAAGTTTAGCCAGTCTTTCCATGGAAAAAGTCTTCTTGACTGGCAAAAAGTGAGCTGATTTTGTCAAACGATCAACAATCACCCAAATGCTGTCATAACCAGACTGTGTTCTTGGTAATCCCGAAATGAAATCCATAGCAATATCTTCCCACTTCCATTGAGGAATAGGTAGGGGATTCAATTTCCCAGAAGGTTTTTGATGCTCGGCTTTAATTTGTTGGCATACCAAGCATCTAGAAACAAACTCAGCTATGTCTCGTTTCATACCTTGCCACCAATAATGTTCCGGGATGTAACGCGTATGGTGCATTATGAGCTTCCTCCAAAATCACCTTCCGGAGTTCTTCATCCTGAGGCACACAAAGCCTATTTTTCATTATCAGTACATCCTCATCCTTTATTTGAAAGTCTGTCCTCACACCATCCCTTACTTCTTGCTTTAACTTTACTAGCATAGGGTCATTATTCTGTGCTTCACGTATCCAATCAATATAAATCGGTTTAACCTTCAAGTGGGCTATTAGGAGATCATTCTCATCAATCATCAATTCTAAAGGTAAGGACTTCAACTCATTTTGTAAGGGTTTCTGAATTGCTCGAATATGAGCAAGAGAACTAGAAGACTTTCTAGTAAGAGCATCGGCCACTACATTGGCCTTTCCTGGGTGGTAGTCAATTACACAGTCATAATCTTTTATCAATTCCAACCATCTCCTATGCCTCAAATTTAATTCTTTCTGATCCATTAGATATTTCAGACTCTTATGATCAGTGTAGATTGTACATTTTTCTCCAAATAAATAATGCCTCCAAATTTTCAGCGCAAACACCACTGCCGCCAACTCTAAATCATGAGTGGGATAGTTTTGCTCATGCTATTTCAGTTGTAATATAATCTATGTAATTATAATATATCTACGTTATTGTAATATATTTATGCAATTCTAATATATCTATGTAATTATAATATATCTATGTAATATTACATAGATATATATTACATGTATTTTAATTGTAATATATCTATGTAATTGTAATATTATCTATGTAACTGTAATGTATCTATGTAATATATCTATGTGATTGTAATAAATATTACATAGATATATTACATAGAAATATATATTACAATTACATAGATATATTACAATTATATAGATATATTTCAATTACATAGATGTATTGCAATTACATAGATGTAGTTCAATTACATAGATGTATTAGAATTACATAAATATATTTATTACAATTACATAGATATATTACATATAATACATAAAATCACATAGATATAATTACATAGAAGATAATATATCTTTGTAGTTGTAATATATCTATGTAATTGTAATATATCTATGTAATATTACAGAGATACATTATTAATTGTAATATATTTATGTAATTGTAATATATCTATGTAATTGTAATATATCTATGTAATATGTCTATGTCTATGTCTATGTAATTGTAATGTATCTATGTAATATATCTATGTAATTGTAATGTATATATGTAATATATCTATGTAATTGTAATATATCTATGTAACTGTAGTATATCTATGTAATTGTAATATATATATATATATAGATATCCAATGTCTCTATGTAATTCTAATATATCAATGTAATTCGAAAACATTATATATTACATGTATTTTAATATATTTAATGTGTAATTGTAATGTATCTATGTAATTGTAATATATAATATAATATATCTATATAATTGTAATAATATATCTATGTAGTTTTAATATATCTATGTAATTGTAATATATCTATGTAATTGTAATATATCTACGTAATTGTAATGTATCTATGTAATATATCTACGTAATTGTAATATATCTATGTAATTGTAATGTATCTATGTAATATATCTATGTAATTGTAATATATCTATGTAACTGTAGTATATCTATGTAATTGTAATATATATATATATATATATATCCAATGTATCTATGTAATTCTAATATAACAATGTAATTCGAAAACATTATATATTACATGTATTTTAATATATCTAATGTGTAATTGTAATGTTTCTATGTAATTGTAATGTATCTATGTTACTGAAAACTTTAGATATATAATTATAATGTAACTATGTAATTATAATGTCTCTATGTAATTGTAATATATCTATGTAATAGTAATATCTCTATGTAATTGTAATATATCTATGTACTTGAAATATATTTATGTAATATAAATATCTATGTAATTGTAATATATTTGTGTAATTGTAATAAATGTATGTAATTGTAATATATACACAAATATATTACAATTACATACATATATTACAACTAAATAGATATATTACAATTACATAAATATATACAATTACATAGATATATTACACAAATATATTACAATTATATAAATATTTTACAATTACATAGATATATTTATGTTACATAGATATATTACAATTACATAGATATATTACTATTACATAGATATATTACAATTACATAGATACATTATAATTATATATCTAAAGTTTCTAGTAACATAGATACATTACAATTACACATTAGTGATATTAAAATACATGTAATATATAATGTTTTCGAATTACATTGATATATTAGAATTACTTAGATACATTGGATATATATATTACAATTACATAGATATATTAAAATACATGTAATATATAATGTTACATAGATATATTACAATTACATAGATATATTACAGTTACATAGATATATTACAATTACATTGATATATTTATGTAATTGTAATATATCTATGTAATTGTAATTATGAGATTGTAATATATGTAATATATCTATGCAATTGTAATATATTTGTGTAATTACAATTGTAATATATCTATGTAATTGTAATGTATCTATGTAATTGTAATATATCTATGTAATTGTAATTCTAATAATGTATCTATGTAATATATTTATGTATTACAATTACATAGATATATTACAATTACATAAATAGAATTATATTTCTAAGTAATTGTAATATATCTATGTAATTGTAATATATACATAAATATATCTATGTATCTATGTAATATATCTATGTAATTGTAATATATTACATATAATATATTTATGTATATATTACAATTACAATTACAATTACATAGATACATAGATATATTAATGTATATATTACAATTAAAATATATACATAAATATATCTATGTATCTATGTAATTGTAATTGTAATTGTAATATATACATAAATATATTATATGTAATATATTACAATTACATAGATATATTACAATTACATAGATATATTACAATTGCATAGATATATTACATATGATTAATGAAATGTATGTATTACAATTACAATTACAATTACATAGATATATTAGAATTGCATAGATATATTACATATTAGAATTACATAGATATATTACATATGATTAATGTAATTATAATTGCATAGTTGTATTAGAATTACATAGATATATTACAATGACATAAATATATTACAATTACACAAATATATTACAATTACATAGATATGTTACAATTACATAGATGTATTATAATTACATAGATAAATTTCAATAACATAGATATATTACGTACACTACAGCAGAATAGGCCTTTAGCGGCGTTTTTTTTAATAATAGCGGCGTTTTTAAATGCCGCAAAAAATTTAGCGGCATTTTCGAAAAACGCCGCTAAAAGTGTCTAGAAAAACGACGTCGGGAATTTTCCCGGCGTTTTAAACAAAAACGCCGCTAATGTAGCGGCGTTTGTAGGGATATTTGTCGGCATTTATAAACGCCAGAGTAGGTCTGCAGCAGATGGTATTTGAGAATAAATTAGCGGCATTTGTGGATAAAAAACGCCGCTAAATTGAAACATTTAGCGGCGTTTGTCTCGAGAAATGCCACTAATTTTAGAATTTTGTTCTTTAATATTCACAAATATAGCGGCGTTTGTGTTATAAAAACGCCGCTAAATTTCCAGAATTTGTAAAAATATATATATAATTTTTTTATTTAAAAAATATAATTAATAATATTATTCAATAAATTTACATTATAGTTTACTATCAATACATAACAGAAATATATTAAAATTTAATAGTATATTATAAAGTATCATTATACAGCAATTCTATTAAGAAAGCACAAAATAATCAACATATAACAATTGGAATAAAATTTAAATTAAACAAGACAAGGTAGTATAAAATTTAATTTGTACCTGTAAATATATAACAATTGCAAGGTCCAAAACTCCTATTGCCAATCCTGCACTAAAATTACAAGTTATTACAATTTTTTTCCAAATTTGTAAAACAACCAGTGATTAAAGTTAATGAAAGCAAAAGTAAAAGAATTGACCTCCAAGGTTCATCATCTGTCAAAATGCCTCTTCCAATTCAATGTTTAGAACCTGAAAAAAAATGCAAAAACTTTAAATAAAATCTCCAATTTACAAAATGCAAAAACATAAAATTGTTACCTTCAAACAAGAATCTTCTAGGAATGGAAAGAGATTAACAAAATTTTGCTTAAATCTTTGACCTAAAAGCTGGTGGGTGTGAGAGGATGGACAGAGAGAGGGAGAAAAAATGAGTTTTGTGTTTTGGGTAAAGAGGAAGAGGGGTCTGTTACTAATTATATTTCCAGCAAATAGAGGCGTTTGTTTCGACAAACGCCGCTAAATTGTAAATCTATTCATCTCCTTTTTAAAAAAAGAGGTAAATTTTGCCGCTCGATTTTTTTAATATTTAGCGGCGTTTGTATACTAGAAACGCTGCTAAATTTATTCATTTAGCAGCGTTTATGGAGACAAACGCCGCTAAATGTTCTCCTCTGATTTTTTTCAATGTCATACATTTAGCGGCGTTTCTCAGACAAACGCCGCTAAATTGCAACATTAGCGGCGTTTCTAAGACAAACGCCGCTGAATTGCAACATTTAGCGGCGTTTATGGAGACAAACGCCGCTAAATGTTCTGCTCTGATTTTTTTTAAATGTCATACATTTAGCGGCGTTTCTCAGACAAACGCCGCTAAATTGCACATTTAGCGGCGTTTATGGAGACAAACGCCGCTAAATGTTCTGCTCAGATTTTTTTCAATGTCATACATTTAGCGGCGTTTGTCTGAGAAACGCCGCTACATGAGAATATTTAGTGGCGTTTCTTATAACAAACGCCGCTAAATACACTAATAAAAACGCTGCATTTCTTTTAATAGAAATGGCGGGTAATTTTTTAGTGGTAAAAAAAAACCGGTGTAATTTGAGAAATATTTAGCGGCGTTTTTTATTCTAAACGCCGGTAATTGATCTCATTTAGCGGCGTTTCTTCCTTACAAACGCCGCTAAATTAATTTTTAGCGGCGTTTAGGGTAGAAACGCCGCTCCCTTTACAAAAACACGGTACCTGCCGGCGTTTTTAAGTAAAACGCCGCCAGTAAAATGCCACTAAAACCCAAAATTGCTGTAGTGGTAGATGTATTATAATTACATAGATATATTACAATTACAATTACAATTACGTAGATACATTAATATTACATAGATATATTACAATTACATAGATATATTACAATTACATAGATACATTACTATTACATAGATATATTTATGTATATATTACAATTACAATTACATAGATACATAGATATATTTATGTTTATATTACAATTACATAGATAGATAGATATATTTATGTATATATTACAATTACAATTACAATTACATAGATATATTACTATTACATGTAATATATTACAATTACATAGATATATTACTATTACATAGATATATTAGAATTACATAGATATATTACAGTTACATAGATATATTACTATTACATAGATATATAACAATTACATATTTAATATATCTATGTAATTTTAATATATCTATGTAATTGTAATATATCTATGTATGTAATTGTAATATATCTATGTAATTGTAATATATCTATATTATTCTAATGTATCTATGTTATTGTTATATATCAATTTAATTCTAATGTTTTAAGTAATTGTAATATATCTATGTAATTGTAATATATCTATGTAATTGTAATATATCTATGTAATTGTAATATATCTATGTAATTGTAATGTATCTATATAATTGTAATATATCTATGTAACTCTAATGTTTTAAGTAATTGTAATATATCTATGTAATTGTAATGTAATACAACAATTATGCAAATTCGAAAGCGAAGAAACTCTTCTTAAATTCGGCATAGACGATGGAGAATTCGATGAAAGTTTTCGATGCCAAAGATTTTCTTTTCATTCCCAAATGGAATAATTTGTTTTGCTACAAATACAAAATTTGCAATAAAGAGAATTGTGGGAATATTAGAATTACATAGATATATTACATATCAAGGAATACCACTTGCCACTCCCCTTCCCTTTCTCTACGAAGCAAGCACAGGATGAGAATAGCTTTTCTGCATTCTGAAACATCTCAAGGAAGAAAAATTACCTGATTTAGGGATCTAGACAAAATTAGGTGTCTGCAACATGTATACATTACACTTACATAGATATTTTATAATTACATAAATATATTACAATTACATAGATATATTACAACTACATGTATATATTACAATTAACATTATTATAATTACATAGATATATTGCAATTACTGAAAACAATTACATAGATATATTACAATTACGTAGATATATTATAATTACATAGATATATTACAAGTACTAAAAACATGTATACATTAGATAATTTCAGTAATTGTATCTATGTAATTGTAATATATTTGTGTAATTGTATTTATGTAATTGTAATATATTTGTAATATATCTATGTAAGTTACATTACTATTTCTGAAAACATTAGATATTACAATTACATAGATATATTACAATTATATAGATAATATTACAATTACTGTATTAGATATATTACTGAAAATATTAGAATTACTGAAAACATTAGATATTACATGAATAATTAGAATTGCTGAAAACATTAGATATTACATGTATATATTATAATTACATAGATATATTACAATTACTGAAATATATTACAATTACATAGATATATAGATATATTACAATTACATAAACATATTATAATTACATAGATATGTTTTAATTAATTCTAAAGTATTAATTATCTATGTAATTTATGTAATTTTAAGTGATACTTCTAAATTACTCAAAACATTATCAAATATCTAATGTTTTCAGTAATTGTAATATATCTATATAATTGTAATATAATGTTAAGTGGTAATTGTAATATATCTATGTAATTGGTAATTCTAAAATATACATGTAATATCTAATGTTTTCATTAATATATCTATGTAATTGTAATATATTTTTCTAATTATAATATATCTATGTAATGTATTTGTGTAATTTACGTAATGTTAAGTGGTAATTCTAACAAATAAATATAATATATCTATGTAATTATAATATATCTATGTATGTAATTATAATATTATCAATTAGCTAAGTTTTTAGTAATTCTAATGTATACATGTAATATATCTTTGTAATTACATTATCTACTGTTTTCAGTGATTCTAATGTACACATAGTAATTCCACGTAAATTCCACATATATATTACAATTACATAGATGTATACATTATCAATTATCTAATATTTTCAGAAGTTCTAATGTATACATGTAATATCTAATGTTTTCAGTAATTGTAATGTATACATGTAATATATAATATTTTCAGAAATTGTAATATATCTATGCAATTTTAATATATTTAATAGTGTTAATGTAATATATCTATGTAACTGTAATATATCTATGTAATTTTAATATATCTATATAATTGTAATGTATCTATGTAATATATCTATGTAATTGTAATATATCTATGTAACTGTAGTATATCTATGTAATTGTAATATATATATATATCCAATGTATCTATGTAATTCTAATATATCAATGTAATTCGAAAACATTATATATTACATGTATTTTAATATATCTAATGTGTAACTGTAATGTATCTATGTAATATATCTATGTAATTGTAATATCTGAACACCCGGACGGACCGGACCTATCGTACCGACCAGAGACACCAAGGCTAGGCTTGGCTTGGCTAAACTTGACTAACCTTGGTGTCTAAACTTTGAAATACATCTATGTAATTGAAATACATCTATGTAATTGTAATAGATCTATGTAATTGAAATATATGTATATAATTGTAATATATCTATGTAATTGTAATGTATCTATGTAATTCTAATGTATCTATGTAATTGTAAATATATTACAATTACTGTATTAGATATATTACTGAAAAAATTAAAATTACTAAAAACATTAGATATAACATGAATACATTAGAATTACTGAAAACATTAGATAATGTAATTACAAAGATATATTATATGTATATATTTATCTATGTAATTGTAATATATCAATGTAATATTACATAGATATATTACATAAATATATTTATTACAATTACATATATATATATTACAGTAATTGTAATTGTATCTATGTAATTGTAATATATCTATGTAACTATAATATATTACAATTACATAGATATATTACAATTACATAGATATATTAAAATTACTTAGATATAACACAATTGCATAGATACATTAGAATTACATAGATATATCACATGTAATATACAATTACATTCATATATACATTACAACTACATAGATATGTTACTGAATTTTAAAATTACAAATATATTCATCTAATATATCTATGTAATTGTAATATATTTGTGTAATTGTAATATATCTATGTAATTGTAATATATCTATGTAATTGTAATATATTTAACAGTGTTAATGTAATATATCTATGTAATTGTAATATATAAATATATGTATATATTACAATTACATAGATATAATTACAATTACATAGATATATTACATAGATAGGGAATTGTAATATATATGTGAAATTGTAATATATTTGTGTAATTGTAATATATCTATGTAATTGTAATATATCTATGTAACTGTAATATATCTATGTAATTGTAATATGTTTATGTAATTGTAATATATCTATATAATATATCTATGTAATTATAATATATCTATGTAGTTTTAATATATCTATATAATTGTAATATATCTATGTAACTATAATATATCTTTGTAATTGTAATATATCTATGTAATATTACATAGATACATTATTAATCGTAATATATTTATGTAATTGTAATATATCTATGTAATATATTATCTATGTAATTATAATATATCTATGTAGTTTTAATTTATCTATGTAATTGTAATATATCTATTTAATTGTAATATATTTATGTAATTGTAATATATCTATATAATATATTATCTATGTAATTATAATATATCTATGTAGTTGTAATATATCTATGTAATTGTAATATATCTATGTAACTATAATATATCTTTGTAATTGTAATATATCTATGTAATATTACATAAAAACATTATTAATCGTAATATATTTATGTAATTGTAATATATCTATGTAATATATTATCTATTTAATTATAATATATCTATGTTGTTTTAATATATCTATATAATTGTAATATATCTATTTAATTGTAATATATTTATGTAATTTTAATATATCTAAGTAATTATAAATATATTTATGTAATTGTAATATTTCTATGTAATTGTAAATATATTACAATTACTGTATTAGATATATTACTGAAAATATTAGAATTACTGAAAACATTAGATGTTACATAATTACATTAGAATTACTGAAAACATTAGATAATGTAATTACAAAGATATATTACATGTATATATTTATCTATGTAATTGTAATATATCTATGTAATATTACATAGATATATTACATAAATATATTTATTACAATTACATAGATATATTACAGTAATTGTAATTGTATATATCAATGTAATATATCTATTACATTCATATATTATTACAATTATATAGATATATTATATTATATATTACAATTACATAGATACATTACAATTACACATTAGATATATTAAAATACATGTAATATATAATGTTTTCGAATTACATTGATATATTAGAATTACATAAATACATTGGATATATATATATATTACAATTACATAGATATACTACAGCTACATAGATACATTACAATTATTAGATATATTACATAGATACATTACAATTACAAAGATATATTACAATTACATAGATATATTAGAATTACATAGATAATGTATTACATAGATATTATAATTACATAGATATATTACATAGATATTACAATTATATAGATATATTAGAATTACATAGATATATTACATAGATACATTACAATTACATAGATATATTACAATTACATAAATATATTACAATTAATAATGTATCTATGTAATATTACATAGATATATTGCATAAATATATTTATTACAGTTACGCATTCGATATATTATAATTATAATTGCATAGATATATATTACAATTACATAGACATATTACAATTACATAAATTGTAATGTATCTATGTAATATATCTATGTAATTGTAATATATGTAATTGTAATATATATAAATATATATAAGTAATTGTAATATCTATGTAATTGTAATATATCTATGTAATTGTAATGTATCTATGTAATATATTAATTGTAATATATTTATGTAATGTATTTATGTAATTGTAATATATGTAATTGTAATATATATATATATATATGTAATTGTAATAACCATGTAATATATCTATGTAATTGTAATGTATTTATGTAATTGTAATATGTCTATGTAATTGTAATATATATCTATGCAATTATAATTATAATATATCTAATGCGTAACTGTAATAAATATATTTATGCAATATATCTATGTAATATTACATAGATACATTATTAATTGTAATATATTTATGTAATTCTAATGTATCTATGTAATTGTAATATATCTATGTAATATATCTATGTAATTGTAATATATTTTACTTAGATATATTACAATTGCATAGATATAGATATATTACAATTACATAGATATATTACAATTACATAGATATATTACAATTACATATATATATTACAATTACATAGATATATTACAATTACTTAAATATATTATAATTACATAGATATATTACAATTACATAGATATATAACAATTACATAGATATATTACAATTACATATATATATATATATATTACATAAATATATTGCAATTACATATATATATGACAATTACATAAATACAATTACATAAATATATCTATATAATATATTACATAGATATATTACAATTACATAGATATATTACTATTATTTAGATATATTACAATTACTGAAAATATTAGATATTACATGTATACATTACAATTACTGAAAACATTAGATATTACATGTATATTACATTGATATATACATAGATATATTACAATTACAAACATTTGCATGTAATGTATGTATGTAATATCTATTACAATCACATAGATATATTACATAGATACATTACAGTTACATAGATAATATTACAATTACATAGATATATTTTCATATTACATATATATATTATAGTTACATAGACATAGTTATATCCATGTAATTCTAATGTTTTAAGTAATTGTAATATATCTATGTAATTGTAATATCTAGGTTTTAACACTTGATGTACTAACATGCTCAACTAAAATATAACACTCAAAACATGCAAACACAAAGTAGAAATACTAAAACCAAACAAGCATTTTCACAAACACTTGATATACTAACATGCTCAACTAAAATATAAAACTCAAATCATGCAAACTCCACACAAGCATTTTCACAAACACTTGATATACTAAATCTAAAACACCAACAAATTTAAACATTATGAAAACAGAAAATTAAAAATGCAAAAACATGATATTTAAATCATAAATGGCAACAATCAAAGCAACCAAATTAAAATATAACTCAAGTATATGAAGTAGAATAACACTTAAAACATCAAGATCAAAGAAAATAACATAAACATCATGATAAAATAAACAAAGCAGCAACTTAAATAAAGAATGTAGGCCATGCGGCCATGGTGAGAAATTGTAAAAAAAAATTGTAAAAAATATATTTAAAAAAGAGATGAAGAAAGAACTTAAGAAGAACAATAAAAAAAACATTTATTTAAAAAGGAGACTCACCAAATAGTAATCAAAATAGCAAAAACAAGAATGGAAAATCAAAAAAGTGCAAGAGTTGGTGCTCAAGAGCAACCTCAAGAAGCTATATTTCAAGCTTTATCTCTTCAAACTTTCCTTTCTTTTCTAAACTTTTTCTTTTTGCTTTCAACCAAAGAGAGAAAAACCAAGTAAAAACGAAGAGAAATCAGCAAAAATCAAGTGTGGAAAAAAAAATCTGCCCCTTCCTAGTGCTGGCCGAATGGTCTATGTAAATCCTCAAGGATGTTGTCATTTTTTTGTAACCAATTTTCCATCAAATGGCTAATAATTCAAGGTGAAAAAATCATGAAATTATCACCCTTAGATTAGCATATCAGCTGTCCCAAATTATAGCTATTCAAGAATAATGTTGACACTCTCTCTTGGCCTATGTGGCTTAATCACAATGGCTTGATCAAAAGGAATCTCTAACTAACTTTTAATTCTTGGCCATTTGATTAAAAAGTCAGAAACTTCCTCTTTCCTTTGGGCCTTGGCAGGCCATCACTTCTCTTTTCCAGCCCAAGTTTGATTTTTTGAAAGGCCCAAAGAAGCCCTTTTCGGTTGCTTGGGTGAAATGACCGTTTTGCCCACCGGATGCAAATAAATATCAAACGGACTCCAAATTCAATTTTTCTTTTTTTAATACTTCCAAAATCATAAAACATTGAGTTATGGAAGTTTTCAAAATTATCCGAGTCCGTTTGCTATTTATTTGGATTTTTTATTTCAAAAATGCCCTTTTATGCCCCTATATTTTATCATTTTTTAATATATCTATGTAATTGTAATGTATCTATTTAATATATCTATGTAATTGTAATATATATATGTAATTGTAATATATCTATGTAATTGTAATATATCTATGTAATTGTAATGTATCTATGTAATTGTAATATATCTATGTAATTGTAATATATTATCTATGTAATTATATACATGTAATATATATGTATCTACGTAATTCTAATATATCTATGTAATTCTAATATATCTATATAATTATAATATATAATTGTAATAATATATTTATGTAATTGTAATATATCTATGTAATTGTAATATATTTATGTAATTGTCATATATCTATGTAATTGTAATATATTTATGAAATGTATCTATGTAATATATTTATGTAATTGTAATATATTTATGTAGTATATCTATGTAATATATGTAATATATCTATGTAATTGTAATATATATATGTAATTGTAATATATCTATGTAATTATATACATGTAATATCTATGTATCTATGTAATTCTAATATATCTATGTAATTATTATATATCTATGTAATTGTAATGTATCTATGTAATTATAATATATAATTGTAATATATCTATGTATCTATGTAAAATTTATCTATATAAATGTAATATTACATAGATACATTGGATATATATATATTACACTTACATAGATATATTATACTTAGATATATTACAATTACATAGATATATATATATATATATATATTACAATTACAATTATTATTACATAGATATCTAATTACATAGATATATTACATATATTATTACAATTACATAGATATATTACAAATAATAATGTATCTATGTAATATTACATAGATATATTACAATTACAATTACATATATATATTACAATAACTAATATATCTATGTTATTGTAATATATTTATGTAATTGTAATATATTCATATCTAATATATCTATGTAATTTGAATGTTTTATGGAATTTTATCTATGTAAACATTAGAATTACATAGATACATTGATATATTAGAATTACATAGATACATTGGATATATATATATATTACAATTACATAGATATACTACAGTTACATAGATATATTACAATTACATAGATATATTACATAGATACATTTCAATTACATAGATATATTACAATTACATAGATATATTACAATTACATAGATACATTACAATTACATAGATATATTACATAGATACATTACAATTACATAGATATATTACAATTACATAGATATATTACGATTACATAGATATATTACAATAACATAGATATATTATAATTACATAATTAAATATATTACATAGATATATTACAATTACATATATATATTACAATTACATAGATATATTACATTTATATAGATATATTGTTACAATTACATAGATATATTACAATTACTATTACATAGATATATTACATAGATATATTATAATTACAAAAATATATTTATGTAATTGTAATTGTAATATATATCTATGTAATTTTAATATATCTATGTAATTGTAATATATATATATATATGTATTTGTAATATCTATGTAATTGTAATATATCTATATAATATATCTATGTATAATATATCTATGTAATTGTAATATATTTATGTAATTGTAAATATATCTATGTAATTGTAATATATCTTTGTAATTGTAATTGAAATTGAAATATATATTACAATTACATATATATATATATATTGCAATTACATAGATATACTACAATTACATAGATATTATAATGACATAGATATATATATATATATATTACAATTACAATTACATAGATATCTAATTACATAGATATATTACATATATTATTACCATTATATAAATATATTACAATTACATAGATATCTAATTACATAGATATATTACATATATTACAATCACATAATTACAATTACATAGATATATTACAATTACATAGATATATTACTATTACATAGATATATTCAATTACATAGATATATTACATATATTACATAAATATATGTATATATTACAATTACAATTACAATTACAATTACAGTTACACAAATATATATATATGTTATAGTAATATATCTATGTAATAGATATATTACATATATTACATAGATATGTTACAATTACAAAAATATATTACAATTACATAGATATATTATTATTTGTTAAAACATTAGAATTACATAGATATAACTATGTAATTGTAATATATCTATGTAATTGTAATGTATCTTTGTAATTGTAATATATCTACGTAATTGTAATGTATCTATGTGATATATCTATGTAATAGTAATATATCTATGTAACTGTAATTATGTAATTGTAATATATCTATGTAATTGTAATAAATATATTTATGTAATTGTAATATATATATATATATGTAATTGTAATATATCTATGTAATTGTAATATATCTATGTAATTGTAATATATCTTTGTAATTGTGATATATATTACAATTACATAGATATATTACAATTACATATATATATATTACAATTACATAGATATACTACAATTACATAGGTATATTACAATTACATAGATATATTATATATAGATATATTAAAATTACATAGATATATATATTACAATTACATAGATATCTAATTACATAGATATATTACATATATTATTACCATTATATAGATATAATATAATTACATAGATATCTAATTACATAGATATATTACATATATTACAATCACATAATTACACTTACATAGATATATTACATATATTACATAAATATATGTATGTATTAAAATTACAATTACAATTACACAAATATATATCTATGTTATAGTAATATATCTATGCAATAGATATATTACAATTACATAGATATATTATTACATAGATATATTATTACATAGATATATTACATAGATATATTACATATATTACATAGATATATTACAATTACATAGATATATTATTACATAGATATATTACAATTACAAAAATATATTACAATTACATAGATATATTACATAGATATATTTATGTAATTGTAATAGATCTATGTAATATATGTAATATATCTATGTAATATATCTATGTAATTGTAATATATCTATGTAATATATTTATCTATGTAATTGTAATATATCTATGTGAAATATATTACAATTATATAGATATATTGCATAGATATATATATGTAATTGTAATACATCTATGTAATATATGCAATATATCTATGTAATTGTAATATATCTATGTAATATATTTATCTATGTAATTATAATATATCTATGTAGTTTTAATATTTCTATGTAATTGTAATTACTAAAAACAAATATATTACAAATAGATATATTACAGTTACAAAGATATATTACAATTACATAGATTTCAATGCATGTGATCTCATGGTTTATATTATAATTACATAAATATATTACAATTATATAGATATATTACAATTACATAGATATATTACAATTACATATATTATTACAATTACATAGATGTATTACAATTACATAGATATATTACAATTACATAGATATATTACAATTACTTAGATATATTAGAATTACATAGATATATATATTACAATTACATAGATATTACAATTACTTATATATATATATATTACTATTACATAGATATATTACAATTACAAAAATATATTACAATTACATAGATATATTACAATTGCTTAAAACATTAGAATTACATAGATATATTACAGTAATTGTAATTGTAATTGTAATATATCTATGTAATGTATCTAATTGTAATAAATATATTTATGTAATTGTAATACATCTATGTAATTGTAATATATCTATGTAATAGTAATATATCTATGTAATTGTAATATATCTACGTAATATATATTACAATTACATAGATATACAATTACATAGTTATGTTGTAATATATCTATGTAATTGTATTATATTTATGTAATATATATTACAATTACATAGATATACTACATAAATATATTACAATTACATAGATATTACATAGCACTACAAACAAATTGCCATATACTGACACTTAGTTATACTGGCGGTAGAAATCCGTAGGTAAAAAGGATCTATAGCGACAGATTTTTGGTACCGTCAGAATATATGTAACATATACCGACACTTCATTTATCTGTCGCTATTGATATATCTATACCGACGGTTGATGAGAAACCGTCGGTATAGGTACATAACAAATACTGATACTTTAATTATCTGTCGCTGTAGATACACCTATACCGACGGTTAATGAGAAACCATCGGCATAGATACATAACATATACCAACACTTTAATTATCCGATGGTATAGATACACCTATACCGACTATTAATAAAAAATCTTCGGTATACACTACAAAAAAATGCCATATACCGACCAAAGCCTATACTGACGGACAAAATTCATTGGTATAAATAGGATATTCTGACGGATTTGTTATCCATCGGTATGTATTCGTCATATACCAACGGAAGTCATAACCGTTGGTGTATATGTTATCTATACTGAATGATTTATAAAACGCCGTCGGTATAGTAATAATATATACTGACGGATTATTTCATCCGTCAATATAGGTCACTTCGAAAATAACGCGGCTTTCTTTTATAAAGGCGGGTGATTTAATTTTTACTGAAAATGCTATATTGACGGATTTGCCCGTCGGTATTGTATTAGGTTATATTTCCCCCTTTCTTTTCCACTTCTCTCTTTCACCCGTCTCTTTCTCTTATCTAGCTCTTTCACTTATTTTCCTTTTCAATCGGTAATCACCATTTCATTTCATTTCCCGATTAGACTTTCTCATCTCTTTCACCATTTTTATTTTTTCTGTATTATTCTTTGATTGTTAGATATCTGTTCAATGTTAGAGGAGCACGCGACCACTTAAACAACCGACCTATCTATTATCTATATAATTGAAAACGCAATTGTAATTTCATAGATATATTACATAGATACATTACAATTACATAGATATATTATAATTACATAGATATTACAATAACATAGATACATTACAATTACATAGATATATTACAATTACATAGATACATTATAATTACATAGATACATTACAATTACATAGATATATTACAATACAGTATAAATTAGGTATATTACATAGATATATTACATAGCTCGGACCGTCCAGATCGCTTGGATCAATTAGATAGATATATTACAGTTACATAGATATATTACAATTACATAGATATATTATAAATATTTTATATTAATCATATGTAATATATCTATGTAATTCTAATATGTAATATATCTATGTAATTCTTATATATCTATGTAATTGTAATTGTAATATATACATTTCATTAATCATATGTAATATATCTATGCAATTGTAATTTATCTATGTAATTGTAATTGTAATATATACATATCAACCTCCCCTTCCCTTTCAATGTTGGACGATCGATGTCAGCTCTCCACCACCCCCTCACTTAGCAAGCGGGTGGGGTTTGCCTGATGCAAGTGAACTACTCCTAGGCATATGTGGTGCTTAGATGGGCGAGCATCGGGGCCAAAGAATGGCACGGTGTTTCTTCGAGACAAGGTAATCCCAGGGACAGTTCGAGGCCAGCGGGCCTCGTATCGCTCCATTCGGTTGTAGTGTGGGCTTAGACCATAGCATTGCTATGCCCCACGGGCTCCTCCACCCAAAGTCTAGATATATATATTACAATTACATAAATTTATTACAATTACATAGATATATTACAACTACTTAAAACATTAGAATTACATTGTAATAAACATATATAGTTGTAATAGGTCTATGTAATTGTAATATATTTGTGTAATTGTAATATATATATGTAATTGTAATATAATCTATGTAATTCTAATGTAACTATGTAATTGTAATATATCTATGTAATTCAATTAGATAAAACATGTATTGTTATATATTTAATGTGTTAATATATCTATGTAATTCTGATGTTTTATGTAATTGTAATGTATCCATGTAATTGTAATATATTTAAGTAATTGTAATACATTTGTGTAATACATTGTAATATATCTATGTAGTTGTAATTGTAATATACATGTAATTGTAATTGTAATATATTACAATAGATATATTACAATTACATAGATATATTACAATTACATATATGTAATGTACCTATGTAATTGTAATATATATATATATATCTATGTAATTGTAATATATCTATGTAATTTTAATATATCTATGTAATTCTACATAATTGTAATATATATATGTAATTGTAATATATTTTTGTAATTGTAATATATCAATGTAATTCTAATATATTTATATAGATACATTCTTATATATGTAATTGTAATAAATCTATGTAATTGTAATATATTTATGTAATTGTAATATATCTATGTAATTACAATTATATATCTATTACACATTCATATATTATACATAGATATATTTCAATTACATAAATATATTACACATTCACATATTACATAGATATATATTATATATAGATAAATTACATAGATATATTACAATTACATAGATATATATTACGATTACAAAAATATATTACATAGATATATTACAATTACATATTATAATTACATAAATATATTACAATTACATATATATAAATGTAGTATATATTACATAGATATAGATAATTACAATTACATATATATTTATTACAATTACATTAATATATATCTATGTTACATAGATATATTACAATTACATAGATATATTACAATTATAATTACATAGATATTACATAGATATATTAAAATACATGTAATATATAATGTTTTCAAATTACATTGATATATTAGAATTACATAGATACATTGGATATATATATATTACAATTACATAAATATATTACAATTACATAGATATATTACACTAACATTGATATATTATAATTACATAAATATATTACAATTACATAGATATATTACAATTACATATATTATTACAATTACATAGATATATTACAATTACATAGATGTATTAGAATTACATAGATATATTACAATTA
Source organism: Fremontodendron californicum (assembly GCA_030761205.1). NCBI lineage: Eukaryota > Viridiplantae > Streptophyta > Magnoliopsida > Malvales > Malvaceae > Fremontodendron > Fremontodendron californicum. The sequence goes on from JAULJL010000041.1 coordinate 13,805,207, forward strand.
CATAGATATATGACATGTAATTGTAATACATCTATGTAATAGTAATATATCTATGTAATTGTAATATATCTATGTAATTATAATATATCTATGTAATTGTAATGTATCTATGTAATTATAATGTTAAGTGGTAATTACATTTATACATTGTAATATATCTATGTATAATATATCAATGTAATTGTAATATATATTTATGTAATTGTAATATATCTATGTAATTGTAATATATTATCTATGTAATATATTATTGAAAACATTAGATATTACATGTATACATGTAATTACCACTTAACATTACGTAAATTGTAATATCTATGTATGCATGTAATTACCACTTATATATCTATGTAATTGTAATATATTACATATGATATATATTATATAGAAATATTACAATTACATAATCATGTATTACATATATATATTACAATTACACATATATATATATATATTACATTAACACTATTAAATATATTACAATTACATAGATATATTACATTTATATAGATATATTTCAATTACATAGATATATTTCAATTACATAGGTATATTACAATTACAATTAAATAGATATATTACATAGCTATATTATAATTACAAAAATATATTTATGTAATTGTAATATATCTATGTAATTGTAATATCTATGTAATATATCTATGTAATTCTAATGTTTACATAGATATTACATGTATATAATTACATAGATATATTACAATTACATAGATATATTACAATTACATAGATGTATTTCAATTACATAGATGTATTTCAATTACATAGATATATTACAATTACATAGATGTATTTCAATTACGTAGATATATTACAATTACATAGATATTACAATTACATAGATATATTACATAGATACATTACAAATACATAGATATATTACAATTACATAGATATATTATAAATAGATGTATTACAATTGATATATTACAATTATATATATCTATGTAATATATCTATGTAATTGTTATATATCTATGTAATTGTAATATATCTATGTAACTGTAATATATCTATTTTGTAATATATTTGTTTTTAGTAATTACAATTGCATAGATATATTACAATTACATAAATATATATTACAATTATATAGATATATTACACATTCATGTATTATACATAGATATATTACAATTACATAGATATATTAAAATTATATAGATATATTACAATTACATAGATATATTAAAATTACATATATATTACAATTACATAGATATATACATTGGATATATATATTACAATTACAGAAAAGCCTGATGTATTATCTGGACGGTCCGGGCAATCTGATCGATTCGATCGATTTGGGCGGTCCGAGCGGTCAGGCCGATTCTGGTAGTCCAGTCGATCCGGTCGGTTCGAGCGGTCCGATCGATCCGTACGGTCCGATTGGTCAAGCCAAGCCAAGGCTAGCCTATAGCTTATAGCATTTCAAAGTTGAGACGCCAAAGCTAGTCAAGTTTAGCCAAGCCAAGCCTAGCCTAGCCTAGCAGGTCGATCTAGGCGGTCCGGACAGTCCGGACGGTCTAGGCGCTCAGGTCAGTCTAGTCGGTCTGGGCGCTCCAGTCTAGCCAAGCCTATCCTATAGCCTATAGCCTTTCAAAGTTGAGACACCAAGGTTATGTAATATATCTATGTAATATTACATAGATACATTATTAATTGTAATATATTTATGTAATTGTAATATATCTATGTAATTGTAGTAATTGTAATATATCTAAGTAATTGTAATATACAATTACATAAGTATAATATATCTATGTAATATATCTATGTAATTGTAATATATCTATGTAACTGTAGTATATCTATGTAATTGTAATATATATATGTAATTGTAATATATATGTAATATATCTATGTAATATATCTATGTAATATTACATAGATACATTATTAATTGTAATATATTTATGTAATATATCTATGTAATATTACATAGATACATTATTAATTGTAATATATTTATGTAATTGTAATATATCTATGTAATTTTAATATATCTATGTAATATATCTATGTAATTGTAATATATCTATGTAACTGTAACATATCTATGTAATTGTAATATATCTATGTAATTGTAGTAATTGTAATATATCTAAGTAATTGTAATATACAATTACATAAGTATAATATATCTATGTAATATATCTATGTAATTGTAATATATCTATGTAACTGTAGTATATCTATGTAATTGTAATATATATATATGTAATTGTAATATATATATGTAATTGTAATATATTTATGTAATATATGTATGTAATTGTAATATATTTAAGTAATTGTAATATATTTGTGTAATACATTGTAATATATCTATGTAGTTGTAATTATAATATACATGTAATTGTAATTGTAATATATTACAATAGATATGTAATTCTAATGTTTTCTGTAATTGTAATATCTCTATGTAATTGTAATATATTTATGTAATTGAAATATATCTATGTTATTGTAATATATTTATGCAATTGTAATATATCTATGCAATTATAATATGTCTATGTAATTGTAATATATCTATGTAATTGTAATATATTTGTGTATTGTAATATATGTATGTAATTGCAATATATCAATGTAATTGTAATTGTAATATATTTTGTAATTATATATTTGTGTAATTGTAATATATGTATGTAATATATGTATGTTATTGTAATATATCTTTGTAATTGTAATATATATATATATATGTAATATATTTATCAATGTAATTGTAATATATCTATGTAATTGTTATATATATATATATCTATGTAATATATTTATCTATGTAATTGTAATTGTAGACACCTAATTTTGTCCGGGCCTTTTAAAGCCAATTTTGATTTGTCTCTCTCTCGGGTTTAGTATTTTTGTAAAAGTCACGGTCGCGATTTTAGATTTTTAAAATGTTCTAAATTATATATAATCCTTTTTAGCTTTAATTGTTCAAATAAAATCGGACCGTAAAATTACCAATTTTAAAATTAAATTTAAACCCGAGGTGAAAAAAGTTTAATTTTGAGCTTTATTATATTTTTAAAATAAATTTTTTTAATTGAAATATTTAAAAAAAAAAGAAGAGAATACTTGAAAAAAAAAAGAGGGTGTAATTTAGACATTACACATTTTTAGGTTAGGAATTGGTTTATAAAATGGGGGGCAGATTATTCCAAAAGGAGGGGGGGAACGACGGCTATAGAAATTAAAAAAAAAACCTCTAGCTTGGTCCTGCTCCTCCTAGAAAGGGCCGTTTCTTTGGTCTTAAAAAAAAAAACAAAATAATCCCTGAGCATGTGAGATGCCACAAGCAGACTGAGCTGGAAAGGGCAAAAGCAACACTTTTGTCGGCAACCTTGTAGGAATAAAGAAATGGAGGATGAAAGAAAGTTTAAAAAAAAAAGAGAAATGATCCCAGCTTTTTTTTTTTTTTTTTTTTTTTTTTTGCTATGGCAGGAACCGGTGTGGTTGCAGTTTATGGAAACGGGGTAATAACCGAAACCAAAAATCCCATTTCTCTGTGAAAGTCGGGCTAGCACAAATGCTCCGAGGCGGGGTCATAATGGACGTGGTGACCCCTGAATAAGTTCGCATGGCTGAAGAAGCCGGAGCCTGCGCCGTCATGGCTCTCGAACGAGTCCCCGCTGATATCCGAGCCCAACGTGGTTCTGCTGCCCGATGGCCTAAAGCTAAAACCCCAATCAGCTCCCAACTGCAGAACTTAAACCTCCAAAAGCCAAGAAAAACCCTTGGTAGTTGGTTGGAGGACCCATTTCCGACTCTGACGCTGAGGTTAGACAATGGCGGCTTCTGTTTTCCTTCATACGCAGCCAGGTAAGGGCTAACTCAAGATAGAGTAATAATGGTTGAGAAAACAAGTGGAAGAAAGGAAGAGGTGGTGACCAGAGAGTACACCATCAACCTTCACAAGCACCTTCATGGCTACACATTTAAGAAGAAAGCTCCCAAGGTTATAAAGGAGATCAGGAAGTTTACACAAAAAGCCATGGGGACCAAGGATGTGAGAGTTGATGTTAAGCTGAACAAACAAATCTGGAGCAGAGGGATCCGAAGTGTCCCAAGAAGGATTAGGGTTCGCATTGCTCGCAAGAGAAATGATGATGAAGATGCCAAGGAGGAGCTTTACTCTCTAGTAACTGTTGCTGAAATCCCAGCTGAAGGATTGAAGGGTTTGGGCACCAAGGTCATTGATGGCAGAGCTTCTTTCTGTAAAAAAAAAAATGATTTCCATGGCCAACCAATGCCAGTAACTGTTGCGGCAGCATCACATCCACCAGCAATGCGTCCAAAGGTGCGGGCTAGACGAGGACAGGCCACAGATCCACACAGCATTGCTGAACGGTTGCGCAGGGAAAGAATTTGAAAGAATCATGGCATCGCAAGGACTTGTTCCTAGTGTTAACAAGACTGATAGAGCAGCCATGGTTGATGAAATTGTAGATTATGTGAAGTTCCTGAGGCTCCAAATTAAGGTTTTGAGCATGAGTAGGTTGGGCTGAGCTGGTGCAGTGGCACCACTTGTAACGGACATCCCACTATCGTTAGTTGAGTATGAAAGTGGTGAGGATGGAAGAAGCCAAGCAGCATGGGAGAAGTGGTCAAATGATGGCATAGAGCGACAGGTTGCTAAGCTGATGGAAGAAGATGTTGGAGCTGCCATGCGATTCCTTCAATCAAAGGCTCTTTGCATCATGCCCATCTCACTGGCTATGCTTGGGCTAAGGCACAAAGAACACGTTGCTGCCTATGGAGAAGGCAATGAGCGTCGTCTCACTGGGCGACATGAGAACGCCGACATCAACACTTTCTTATGGGGTGTTGCAAACCGTGGAGCGTCCATTCGTGTAGGCCGAGACACTAAGAAAGCTGGAAATCGGCCGTTGATGATTGGGTCAATCGCTTGGAACTGCTACTCTCTAGCGATATGTCAGATAAATGTTGGGTTGGAATCTGTCTGCTTGGGGTTACTATGTCATCTTCCAGTGATATTCTTAGTTGTAGCAATGGGCAAAATTTACCTCATTTACAGGATTTTCAAAAATCGCCCATGATGGCTTCTGAGCCAGGGAATAAAGGGAATCCTTTGAGTGGCAAAGTGCGCAGGTTTAGTCCGGATTTTTCAGGAAGATTTGAGTCTGCAAAACATGCTTCAGTAGCAAATACTGCAAATATTATCTTGATGAAACAGTGTGAGGGTCTTCTAAAACGATTGATGGGCCATCAGTATGCGTGGGTCTTCAAACAACCAGTAGATATAGTGAAGCTGAATATTCCAAGCTTACTTCCTGCTGCTCAAGTCCCAAGAACATCAATTCCGAGCTCTCATTTCCCTTGGATCACATTCATTTTTCTGATGACAATGAGTCTGGAACAAAATAGGAGCAATCGGTCTTCATGAAGCAACTGAGAATTTTCTTCAAAGAGAGAGGCATGGAATTTAAGCCTCCTAAATTTTACGGTGAAGGACTCAATTGCCTTGGACAAGCACAAGGTAATATTCTTTTATTTTATTTTATGTTTATTGTGCTTGCTTTGGACTTAGTATATTACGGTGTATGTTTCGTGTTTGATAATTTACTTTTATACGACTAATGTTGCTGGCCTTGGACATGGTCTATTGTGATGCATGTCTTAGATATCATGTTTTTGGCATTTTTAATTTTCTGTTTTCATGTTGTTTAAATTTGAGCATGTTTTAGATTTAGTATATTAAGTGTTTGTGAAAATGCTTGTGTGATATTTGCATGATTTAAGTGTTATGACTTAGTTTTTCATGCTAGTATGCCAAGTGTTTGTGAAAATGCCATGCTTGTTGGAGCTTGAGGCCATTTGGCTACTCCATGTGTTTTGCATTGTGTGTTGCATTTTTTGTCATGCTAGTTGCTAGGTTTTTGCATTTGCATGATATTTGGTTGGATTTTTGAATTAAGCATGCCTTGTGTTTGTGAAAATGCCATGCATATTTTAGGTCTAGGTTACATTAAATGCCATGCAAGTTCATTTAGGTCTAGGTTACTTTATGAATGCCATGCATTTTTTTATGACATTTAGGTTTAAATCCATGCATTTCATGAATTATGTTTGCTGCATTGTTTCATGCATTTCACCCCCATGCCACTTGAATAATGACTTGAGCCAATTAATGGTTCAAAGTCATGCTCTCTTGAGCACACTTGTGGAAAATTAAGTTTGTCAAGTTGATTATTCTACCTTTGTGATTTTTTTTACTTAGACAATTTTTATCTAACTTTCAAAAAGTCTTAGCTATTGTTTGGAAATCATTTTATGAGTTTCAAATATTTTTACTTTGATTTTTTAAATGATTTTATCAAAGACAAAAAATGTGCTGGCAAAGCAGTTTTTTTTCCTCCAAAAACTCGTACATCTCTGATTTTTCTGGGAATTCATCTTTGATCATAAAATTAAGCCGATTTTTTATCGTGTAGTTTTACATGTCCTGAGTCTCCAGTAATTTTTTCAGAATTTTTGGAATTTTTAAAAATAGGGTAAAAAATCGTGGATTAAAACTGGACAGTGGAGTCAGAATTGAATTTAAAGAAAAACAAAGCAGTTTTTTCTCCTCAAAAAACTCGTACATCTCTGATTTTTCTGGGAATTCATCTTTGATCATAAAATTAAGCCGATTTTTTATCGTGTATTTTTACATGTTCTGAGTCTCCAGTAATTTTTTTAGAATTTTTGGAATTTTTAAAAATATGGTAAAAAATCATGGATTAAAACTGGACAGTGAAGTCAGAATTGAATTTAAAGAAAAACAAAGCAGTTTTTTCTCCTCCAAAAACTCGTACATCTATGATTTTTCTGGGAATTCATCTTTGATCAGAAAATTAAGCCGATTTGGTTTCGTGTAGTTTTACATGTCCTGAGTCTCCAGTATTTATTTTAGAATTTTTGGAAGTTTTAAAAATTGGGTAAAAAATCGTGGATTAATACTGGACAGTGGAGTCAGAATTGAATTTAAAGAAAAACCATTTTTTTGTTTTGGTTAATTTACTTAGAGTGGGCTGATTAGGAGGGTTAGCTACTGACTTAGGATAATTTATAAGCCTTTTTAAACTCTAAAAATGGTTTTTCAAGTCCCGGGTTAAGGGTACCAAGTCCGGATTTTTTAAACTTAGGAAATTAGAGCCATTTAAAAAATTCTAGCCCAGTTTTTATTTTTAATTCAAGCTTCTCAAAATTATTTTCAAACAATCACAAAGTATTTTGGTTTTAGAATATTTAATTTGGCATATTTTCCTAAGGTAGCCGGATATCTTTTTAGATATACGGATTTCCTTAATTAAAGGAAAAAATACATTTCATGCATTGCATTTTTATATTCATGCATTTTATATAATATGTGATTCTTGTTATAATAATATTGTTATTATTTTGATTTATATTTTTGATGTTATATGGTTTATCATATGATTTGGAATATTTCATGATATCCCATGCTTTTATTTAGTCGTTTTTTTGGTCATATTATTTAGCATATACTATGTTCATGCATTATTATTTCTATTTTTATTTTCATGCATATTATATGGTAGCATTATTTCATATTCCATTTCATTTAATTTATATGCCATATCATTCATGTTTGCCATGTCATTTAGGTTGCATTATATTATTTAGATTTTGCTATGTCATTTTATTTATGTCATGCATATACATATTCATTTATTTTAAATGTTTTCAAAAAGATAATGGTTTTCAATAAAAATAAAGATATTCCCGAGTTAAAATAATTCATGAGTTCTCTACCGGGTTTGCTGGAGGGAATTTCATCAATTATCATTAATAAAGGAATATCTTTCTTTCAAAAGGAGAATGATTCGGAAAGTTTTCCAAAACTAATAAAAATTTCTATATTTTGCCACGTTTGTTGGGGAATATAGGAAAATTTTGAATTTATAAATTCCGGATCATTTTCAATAAAAAATGGAATTATTTTTAAATTGGGAATTAACTTGAAATACTAAGTTTAAAACCAACTTTTTACCGAGACTTGAGATAACACACGATTAATAAGGTACCGATTTATACGGGCGTTGTGGGGGTGCTAATCCTTCCCCACACGTAACCGACTCCCGAACCCGCTTCTTTGATTTCTCTGGTTTAAAACGCAGACTTGAAATTGGTTTTTAAAATGTTTTAATTAATTTTTAAAATATTTTATAAAACCGGTTTTAATAGGTGGCCGATCACACCTAGCTAAAAAAGATTGGTGGCGACTCCATGTCTTTTTTAAGGTCATTTTCAAAACCTTCATTTTTCTAGAGGAATTAAGTAGACTTTTCCTCGATTTTTTAATGTCACATCTAACGAATAATAAAGTCTTGCGATGAGACGTCGTTATTTTTTAGGTTGTGACAGCTTGGCGACTCCGCTGGGGACATATTAGAGAGTCAGGCCTAGAATTAGTCGTGTGTTATCAAAGTCTCGGTTTTGTTGGTTTAATTGGTATTTAATTTTAATTCCCACATTTTTTAAAATAAGGAGAATTTTGAAAATAATAAAATGTTTTAAATATGTTCATTCTCATGTGCATGCATTTTATTATTGTTCTCTAGTTATTTAAGGTTGTATATTATAATTGCTTGTTGGTTAATGCGTTACACTATTCTTGAATGTTTTAATTGCTAGGGCATTTAGAATAAGGTTTGTAGAATAGAGAGTGAAAGGTTTGTTATTCCTCCACACACACTACACGTGCATTTGCATATCATGAATCCTATACCCGGGTTCCGTCCTTTTAAGTGGGAGTAAAGTAACTACGCCTTCGTGATGATCCTCCGTATGGGCTAGTGAAACACTTCCGGAGTATAAAGTACCTAAAGCCTTCGTGATGATCCTCCGTATGGGCTTAGGAAAATATACTCTAACGAATTGAACCCGCTTTTATCGGGGTGCCTTACTAGCCTTCACCGGCGACAGTGAGGAACAATTCGGGGCCTTAGAACCGATTCACCCTCATATAGTGAACCTAGGCGAAGCCATCCCGAATTTTCGTTAGATATACCGAAAATAGGAACACATGGAGGGACATTTCTAAACTTTTTGTTACCTATTTTACACTTCGAATAAGTGTGGTAGATCGGGCAACGATGTACGTACATTGCCCGTAATAAATGTGATACTCCGCCTCGAAGGCATCGTGATGCCTAAATAAGCAGATATTGCTGGGGCAGATGTTCATTAGCTGTTTTTTTAAATAAAAAAAAAAAAAACAAACTTTTTTCAAGCATTTTTGCATGTTGCAAATTTCATGCATGTGTGAATAGAGCATGTACATTTTTGGTTGTGTTATTGATCTCATTCTTTGCAATAAACAGTTGGTAATTTCATTTGATGATTTCATAAAACTGGTAGTGTCACATGAACATTTGCATATTGTACCATAATAGGATCCACCCTGAAAGTGTTTTGAAAATAATGTGATTGGTTTCTCAAAAAAAAAAAAAAAAAAAAAAAAAAAAAAAACACACACACACACACAAAAAAAAACATGTTAAAAAAATTATCATAAATTAGGAGGCAAATCTTGCATAATGAGATTTTTGAATAATCAAGATTTAGGTCCCACCAATTTCGTGTAATCATTGATTTCATTGTATATACCTTTGTGTTAATTCATTTATTTTTTGTATGTATCATTTTGACATCATGTTATAGTCATAGCATGCATGGTCATTCATTGTAAGATACATTTATGACATGCATGGTCATTATTTGTATATACTTATGTATCAATTTATTCTTTCTTTACATGCATCATGTTGGCATCAAGTTGCATTCATGCATTCATAGTCAATCATGATTTTTCTGTATATATCCATATATCAATTTATTCTTTCTCTATATGCATCATGGTAGCATCAAGTTGCATTCATGCATTCATAGACGGAAATGATTTTCCTATATATATATCCATGCAATAATTTGCATATTCTTTACATGCATCATGTTGGCATCAGGTAGCATTCATGACATATGTAGTCATCATGATATGCTCATGCATTAATTTGTCATATTGGCATCAAGTTGCACTCATGACATACACAATCAGCATGATTTTCTTTGTATATATTCTGTGTCAGTCATTTATTCTTCACATGCATCATAATTGACATTGTGTGGCATTCATAGTGTATATGATCATTCATTGGGAAATGCATTTGGAATATACATGGTCATTCATTGTATATATCCATGCATTAATTTGCTTATTTTTTTACATGCATCATGTTGGCATCAGGGTGCATTCATGGCATACATAGTCGTCATGTTATGCTCATGCATTAATTTTTCATATTGGCATCAGGTTGCATTCATGACATACACGGCCAGCATGACTTTCTTTGTATATACTCTGTGTCAGTCATTTATTCTTCACATGCATCATAATTGACATTGTATGGCATTCATAGTGTATATGATCATTCATTGGGAAATGCATTTGGAACATACATGGTCATTCATTGTATATATCCATGCATTAATTTGCTTATTTTTTACATGCATCATGTTGGCATCAGGTTGCATTCATGGCATACACAGTCATCATGATATGCTCATGCATTAATTTTTCATATTGGCATCAGGTGGCATTCATGACATACACGATCAGCATGATTTTCTTTGTATATACTCTGTGTCAATCATTTATTCTTCACATGCATCATAATTGACATTGTGTGACATTCATAGTGTATATGATCATTCATTGGGAAATACATTTGGAATATACATGGTCATTCATTGTATATATCCATGCATTAATTTATTATTCTTTAAATGCATCATGTTGGCATCGTGTTGCATTTATAACATACATGGTCAACATGTTTTCACTGTATATGACCACACATAACTTTGTTTATCCTTCACATGCATCAAATTGCACTCATGACATTCATAGCTCATTCATCATGAAACACATTAATAAGATGAAATAGAAATTGGCTTAGCTTTGAAGAGTTTTCTTCGTCAGCTAAAAGCTATGACCCCAACAGCAAGTGCAAGTATCACATTGGGGCAATTGGGCATTCGACTAAAAAATGCAGACAACTGAAGGAAAGAATTGAAGGTCTTGTCCATGATGGCATTTTGATTCCAGAGCTTATCGAACATTGGAAATCTGTTTTACCATAAATTGATTTCCTCTTGAAGAATTTTGAGGATAAGAATTGTTATCTTTGAAAGCATGTCAATAGGAGCTTTCTGATGCATATATTTCTACACTTTGATGATGAAGGCTCTTGTCTCATGATGACATCTACATGGAATAAATAAATTTTGAATTTAAATATTTTGTGTTCATTTTATTTTAGCAATAAATTTGAAATTGCAAAAAAAAAAAAAAAAAAAAAAAATGAAACTTTGAGAAAATTTGTGGTACACAATAAATAAGTGGTTTTCACATGAAATAATGAACAATCTTGATCATTGTTAGAAATGACCCAATACCTTTTGAACCGAGATCACTTGAAAGACCTAATGCTTCAAGCCTAAATCTTTTGAACCGAGATCACTTGAAAGACCTAATGCTTCAAGGAATATGAATGATTTGACTTCATAAAACCATTGTCATCACAGAATAAGCAAAGACGTAGATCCTAGTCTATGCTATGAGCAAAGGAACGAACTTTTTGAAAATTCTCAAATTCCTTGAAAATCAAACAAATGAGACATTCTTTCAAGAATCCAGATTTTGATAATTTGGTGTGTATCAAGATTGTGCTAAAACCATTCATGACCTTTTCCAATGACCACAAAACACTAATTGCCCAGACATCACTTCATGATTGACACCCCGGGGCACAATGATTAAACTAGATTATCCCTTGTCCCAGAGAAAACCTGTTTTTGGGTCATATTTTCCTTGTCTCTTCAAAGAACTCAGATTGAAAACTCAGCCTTTTCAAAATAGACCTAGACCTGCTATGTTCCTCGTTGATACAAATTCTAATGGTTAATCAAATTGGGGCATCATATGTGGAAATGATGGATACATGGTGAATAAGGATGGGCTAAACGCATGAATCATTGGGGCATGCGATGAAAAAAAAAAATTGTGATATCATGCATATGAGAATACGGATGATTCCAAAGTGCAAAATGAAATTCCGAATATCTATTTCCCCTGGGGATTGCTTTTCAATGTAAATATTCGTGCTTGACATGAGAAATGGCCATTTTTCATATCCCTTTCGCACAAAAAGAAATTATCCATAGTCACCCCTTTTGAGCCAAAAGAATTTTTTCTTCTTGGAACCCTGATCAAGGATCACCCTCTACACTGGGGGGCAAATGCAAGGAAATATCTTTCTAAAGATCATTGGGAAATGAGTCCTAGCTCAAAGACAGATACAAAGCAAATGAAGCCCCGAATAAATACGGGCGCACTCTGTCAAAGAAAAAAGAAGAGGAAGAGATGGCGAAATGAAAGCCAAGAAAAACAAAAGAAAACACACAAAAAAAAGGGGTTTGAAAAAGCGATGGCAAATGAAAGCCAAAAGCAAGGAAGAAAAAGCAAAGTCAAAGGAAAGAAATGTCCAAGAAGGGACAAATGCTTCAAAGAAAATCCTCCTCAAAGAAAGGATCCTTGATCTGAATACCCTCAAACACATATTTTGGGCCTATTTATCCTTTCTTTATGAACCCTGAGCCATGGCCTACATTACGTGCTTTAAAAGTCCATTTTGATCAAGCATGAATATTTAATTTGAAAGGTTTTTCCTCAGATTTTATCCCATCTCATCGAATTATCATTTCACTAAGGAAGAATTTAGAATTCTCAAGTGTATGGTAGAACGGAAAAATGAAAAAAAAATTGGAGAGAAAAGGGACTCTAGGGCGAAAACCCAAAAACGAGCGGTCTAGAGTAGAATTGGAATTTTTGATGCCATCTATGAAAGTGCCGATACCACAAAAAGAAAAGGTCATCTTGAAAAAATGGTCATCGAGGAACATTTAAAAATTCCTGAACCTCCCAAAGTGTCAATTCTCATTCAGAGGATTGTCTTCAAAAATTGAATATTTTTTCCTCCAAAATCAACTTTCCAGTCTAAACATCCCAGCCAATCTTGACGCTTGTCAAAATGCCTTGATATGGAAACTAAAAGAATGTTGAATTTGCCTGGTTCTCAATGAATTCATGATTTATAAAACCTGTTCCATTTGTGAGCCTAGAAGATATATACATTTCTCTCATGAAGTTTTCATGGAAAAACCAGAATCTTGTTATACCAAGCCTTTCCAATCCAGTTGAAAAAACCAGATTGATACTTAGAGAAATTTCTAACAATGATCATCAGTCTTCAAAAGATTTGTACATCACACATTGTGGGGGTTAATATTTTTTGTTCAGAAGTTTTCAAAATGCGAAAACAAATAAAAATATTTTTGAAATACCCATTTTGATGTTGACATGAGACAAGAATTTTTCTAACTCAAAGGTATAGAATTGCCAAGGTAGGTCCTGACTTCCAGATATGAGAAGAAGAAATATAACCCGGTTCAGATCTCTGTTGATGAAAGTTTGAAAACTATTGGGGCAAAGAGAACAACTAAAATGAATTGAAGATATACTCTGATTTGAAGAGGAAAAATGAATTTGAAAGGCTAAGCCAAAGTCTAGAAAAACAACCGGGGGCATTTGCATCACTCATGAGCATTCATCTCTTTATCGAGCTTTTGCATCTGCACAGTGTCAGCAAGCATTTGTATCATTCATGGGTATTTGCATTGGCATTATTCCATAAGCATCTACATTTTACATTTACATTCTTCATGGAATTTGCATTTGCGTCATCTCAAGCAATTGCATCATTTCTAGAATCATTGCATTTGCATTATTGTTTTAAATCATTTCTAGAATCATTGCATCTTTATCATGAAACATGGGCATCAATCCAGGCCATTTGCATTTGCATTAAGAAATATTTTGCATTTGCACCATGAAGCATGAGCACCTTGTTAAAAGACAGGTGCATCTGCATCATTTCTCAAAGCTTCTGGTGGGGATATCCAGAATTTTACAGTTTTAAAAGTGAAGTCTTCGGTGGTGATAGCTGAAGCCTCTGGTGGAGATATCCAGGGTTTTATAATTTTGAAAATGAGAAATCTTCTTTTGGAGGAGTTATCCAGAATTTTATTCAACATGTGCATCTACATCAAGAAGCATTTGCATCAATCTAAGTTAGTTGAATCTGCATCAAGAAAGTCATTTATGTTTGCATCAACTAAAGACATTTGCATTTGCATCATGAAGCATTTGCATCATCTCTTAAAGCTGTCAGGTATAATCGAACTCGATTTGCTTCTCAAATGAGTCGAGCCTTGAGACCGTCGTCAAGGTATTTCCTTTTGTTTTAAATCGAATTCATTCTGTTTTATCAAATGAGTCGAGCCTTGAGACCGCAGTCAAGGTATTTCCTTTTGTTTTAAGTCGAATTCATTCTGTTTTATCAAATGAGTCGAGCCTCGAGACCACCGTCGAGGTATTTCCTTTTGTTTTAAATCGAATTCATTCTGTTTTATCAAATGAGTCGAGCCTCGAGACCACCGTCGAGGTATTTCCTTTTGTTTTAAATCGAATTCATTCTGTTTTATCAAATGAGTCGAGCCTTGAGACCGTCGAGGTATTTCTTTTTGTTTTAAATCGAATTCATTCTGTTTTATCAAATGAGTCGAGCCTTGAGACCATCGTCGAGGTATTTCCTTTTGTTTTAAATCGAATTCATTCTGTTTTATCAAATGAGTCGAGCCTTGAGACCACCGTCGAGGTATTTCCTTTTGTTTTAAATCGAATTCATTCTGTTTTATCAAATGAGTCGAGCCTCGAGATCACCGTCGAGGTATTTCTTTTTGTTTTAAATCGAATTCATTCTGTTTTATCAAATGAGTCGAGCCTTGAGACCATCGTCGAGGTATTTCTTTTTGTTTTAAATCGAATTCATTCTGTTTTATCAAATGAGTCGAGCCTCGAGACCACCGTCGAGGTATTTCCTTTTGTTTTAAATCGAATTCATTATGTTTTATCAAATGAGTCGAGCCTTGAGACCACCGTCGAGGTATTTTGTTTTGTTTTAAATCGAATTCATTCTGTTTTATCAAATGAGTCGAGCCTCGAGACCACCGTCGAGGTATTTCCTTTTGTTTTAAGTCGAATTCATTCTGTTTTATCAAATGAGTCGAGCCTTGAGACCACCGTCGAGGTATTTCCTTTTGTTTTAAATCGAATTCATTCTTTTTTATCAAATGAGTCGAGCCTCGAGACCACCGTCGAGGTATTTCCTTTTGTTTTAAGTCGAATTCATTCTGTTTTATCAAATGAGTCGAGCCTTGAGACCACCGTCGAGGTATTTCCTTTTGTTTTAAATCGAATTCATTCTGTTTTATCAAATGAGTCGAGCCTTGAGACCACCGTCGAGGTATTTTGTTTTGTTTTAAATCGAATTCATTCTGTTTTATCAAATGAGTCGAACCCTGAGACCGTCATCAAAGACCTTCGGGCACAATTTCAAAGACCTCCGGGCACCTATTTTAAATACCTCCGGGCACCAGTTTTTTTAAGACCTCCCGGCACAATTTTAAAGACCTTCGGGCATAAATTTTTCTTTTGAAAATCGAATTCGTTTCCTTAAGACGAATCGAGCCTTGTTTAGGCAGGGAATTCAGTTTAAGGACAAAATCTTCAAATTATTGTTTTAAAAAAAAAAAAATCAAAAAAATCAAAAAAATCAAAAAAATCAAAAAAATCAAAAAAATCAAAAAATCGAAAAAAAAAAATTGAAAATTTGAAAAAAGAGAAAAAAATAGAAAAAAAAAATGAAAAAAAGAAAAATGAAAAATGAAAAATGCAAAAATGAATGAAGAAATGAAAAAGAAAACCCCTTTCCTTTCCTTCACATGTGATTTCACAGACCGGACAAAATTATTGTCTATTTTATCTTTGCCTGATTCCTGATTCTCAGCAATAGCCAAAGAGGGGCAGCTGTAGACACCTAATTTTGTCCGGGCCTTTTAAAGCCAATTTTGATTTGTCTCTCTCTCGGGTTTAGTATTTTTGTAAAAGTCACGGTCGCGATTTTAGATTTTTAAAATGTTCTAAATTATATATAATCCTTTTTAGCTTTAATTGTTCAAATAAAATCGGACCGTAAAATTACCAATTTTAAAATTAAATTTAAACCCGAGGTGAAAAAAGTTTAATTTTGAGCTTTATTATATTTTTAAAATAATTTTTTTTAATTGAAATATTTAAAAAAGAAAAGAAGAAAATACTTGAAAAAAAAAAAGAGGGGGTAATTTAGACATTACACATTTTTAGGTTAGGAATTGGTTTATAAAATGGGGGGCAGATTATTCCAAAAGGAGGGGGGGAACGACGGCTATAGAAATTAAAAAAAAAACCTCTAGCTTGGTCCTGCTCCTCCTAGAAAGGGCCGTTTCTTTGGTCTTAAAAAAAAAACAAAATAATCCCTGAGCATGTGAGATGCCACAAGCAGACTGAGCTGGAAAGGGCAAAAGCAACACTTTTGTCGGCAACCTTGTAGGAATAAAGAAATGGAGGATGAAAGAAAGTTTAAAAAAAAAAGAGAAATGATCCCAGTTTTTTTTTTTTTTTTTTTTTTTTTTTTTTTTTGCTATGGCAGGAACCGGTGTGGTTGCAGTTTATGGAAACGGGGTAATAACCGAAACCAAAAATCCCATTTCTCTGTGAAAGTCGGGCTAGCACAAATGCTCCGAGGCGGGGTCATAATGGACGTGGTGACCCCTGAATAAGTTCGCATCGCTGAAGAAGCCGGAGCCTGCGCCGTCATGGCTCTCGAACGAGTCCCCGCTGATATCCGAGCCCAACGTGGTTCTGCTGCCCGATGGCCTAAAGCTAAAACCCCAATCAGCTCCCAACTGCAGAACTTAAACCTCCAAAAGCCAAGAAAAACCCTTGGTAGTTGGTTGGAGGACCCATTTCCGACTCTGACGCTGAGGTTAGACAATGGCGGCTTCTGTTTTCCTTCATACGCAGCCAGGTAAGGGCTAACTCAAGATAGAGTAACAATGGTTGAGAAAACAAGTGGAAGAAAGGAAGAGGTGGTGACCAGAGAGTACACCATCAACCTTCACAAGCACCTTCATGGCTACACATTTAAGAAGAAAGCTCCCAAGGTTATAAAGGAGATCAGGAAGTTTACACAAAAAGCCATGGGGACCAAGGATGTGAGAGTTGATGTTAAGCTGAACAAACAAATCTGGAGCAGAGGGATCCGAAGTGTCCCAAGAAGGATTAGGGTTCGCATTGCTCGCAAGAGAAATGATGATGAAGATGCCAAGGAGGAGCTTTACTCTCTAGTAACTGTTGCTGAAATCCCAGCTGAAGGATTGAAGGGTTTGGGCACCAAGGTCATTGATGGCAGAGCTTCTTTCTGTAAAAAAAAAATGATTTCCATGGCCAACCAATGCCAGTAACTGTTGCGGCAGCATCACATCCACCAGCAATGCGTCCAAAGGTGCGGGCTAGACGAGGACAGGCCACAGATCCACACAGCATTGCTGAACGGTTGCGCAGGGAAAGAATTTGAAAGAATCATGGCATCGCAAGGACTTGTTCCTAGTGTTAACAAGACTGATAGAGCAGCCATGGTTGATGAAATTGTAGATTATGTGAAGTTCCTGAGGCTCCAAATTAAGGTTTTGAGCATGAGTAGGTTGGGCTGAGCTGGTGCAGTGGCACCACTTGTAACGGACATCCCACTATCGTCAGTTGAGTATGAAAGTGGTGAGGATGGAAGAAGCCAAGCAGCATGGGAGAAGTGGTCAAATGATGGCATAGAGCGACAGGTTGCTAAGCTGATGGAAGAAGATGTTGGAGCTGCCATGCGATTCCTTCAATCAAAGGCTCTTTGCATCATGCCCATCTCACTGGCTATGCTTGGGCTAAGGCACAAAGAACACGTTGCTGCCTATGGAGAAGGCAATGAGCGTCGTCTCACTGGGCGACATGAGAACGCCGACATCAACACTTTCTTATGGGGTGTTGCAAACCGTGGAGCGTCCATTCGTGTAGGCCGAGACACTAAGAAAGCTGGAAATCGGCCGTTGATGATTGGGTCAATCGCTTGGAACTGCTACTCTCTAGCGATATGTCAGATAAATGTTGGGTTGGAATCTGTCTGCTTGGGGTTACTGTGTCATCTTCCAGTGATATTCTTAGTTGTAGCAATGGGCAAAATTTACCTCATTTACAGGATTTTCAAAAATCGCCCATGATGGCTTCTGAGCCAGGGAATAAAGGGAATCCTTTGAGTGGCAAAGTGCGCAGGTTTAGTCCGGATTTTTCAGGAAGATTTGAGTCTGCAAAACATGCTTCAGTAGCAAATACTGCAAATATTATCTTGATGAAACAGTGTGAGGGTCTTCTAAAACGATTGATGGGCCATCAGTATGCGTGGGTCTTCAAACAACCAGTAGATATAGTGAAGCTGAATATTCCAAGCTTACTTCCTGCTGCTCAAGTCCCAAGAACATCAATTCCGAGCTCTCATTTCCCTTGGATCACATTCATTTTTCTGATGACAATGAGTCTGGAACAAAATAGGAGCAATCGGTCTTCATGAAGCAACTGAGAATTTTCTTCAAAGAGAGAGGCATGGAATTTAAGCCTCCTAAATTTTACGGTGAAGGACTCAATTGCCTTGGACAAGCACAAGGTAATATTCTTTTATTTTATTTTATGTTTATTGTGCTTGCTTTGGACTTAGTATATTACGGTGTATGTTTCGTGTTTGATAATTTACTTTTATACGACTAATGTTGCTGGCCTTGGACATGGTCTATTGTGATGCATGTCTTAGATATCATGTTTTTGGCATTTTTAATTTTCTGTTTTCATGTTGTTTAAATTTGAGCATGTTTTAGATTTAGTATATTAAGTGTTTGTGAAAATGCTTGTGTGATATTTGCATGATTTAAGTGTTATGACTTAGTTTTTCATGCTAGTATGCCAAGTGTTTGTGAAAATGCCATGCTTGTTGGAGCTTGAGGCCATTTGGCTACTCCATGTGTTTTGCATTGTGTGTTGCATTTTTTGTCATGCTAGTTGCTAGGTTTTTGCATTTGCATGATATTTGGTTGGATTTTTGAATTAAGCATGCCTTGTGTTTGTGAAAATGCCATGCATATTTTAGGTCTAGGTTACATTAAATGCCATGCAAGTTCATTTAGGTCTAGGTTACTTTATGAATGCCATGCATTTTTTTATGACATTTAGGTTTAAATCCATGCATTTCATGAATTATGTTTGCTGCATTGTTTCATGCATTTCACCCCCATGCCACTTGAATAATGACTTGAGCCAATTAATGGTTCAAAGTCATGCTCTCTTGAGCACACTTGTGGAAAATTAAGTTTGTCAAGTTGATTATTCTACCTTTGTGATTTTTTTTACTTAGACAATTTTTATCTAACTTTCAAAAAGTCTTAGCTATTGTTTGGAAATCATTTTATGAGTTTCAAATATTTTTACTTTGATTTTTTAAATGATTTTATCAAAGACAAAAAATGTGCTGGCAAAGCAGTTTTTTTTCCTCCAAAAACTCGTACATCTCTGATTTTTCTGGGAATTCATCTTTGATCATAAAATTAAGCCGATTTTTTATCGTGTAGTTTTACATGTCCTGAGTCTCCAGTAATTTTTTCAGAATTTTTGGAATTTTTAAAAATAGGGTAAAAAATCGTGGATTAAAACTGGACAGTGGAGTCAGAATTGAATTTAAAGAAAAACAAAGCAGTTTTTTCTCCTCAAAAAACTCGTACATCTCTGATTTTTCTGGGAATTCATCTTTGATCATAAAATTAAGCCGATTTTTTATCGTGTATTTTTACATGTTCTGAGTCTCCAGTAATTTTTTTAGAATTTTTGGAATTTTTAAAAATATGGTAAAAAATCATGGATTAAAACTGGACAGTGAAGTCAGAATTGAATTTAAAGAAAAACAAAGCAGTTTTTTCTCCTCCAAAAACTCGTACATCTATGATTTTTCTGGGAATTCATCTTTGATCAGAAAATTAAGCCGATTTGGTTTCGTGTAGTTTTACATGTCCTGAGTCTCCAGTATTTATTTTAGAATTTTTGGAAGTTTTAAAAATTGGGTAAAAAATCGTGGATTAATACTGGACAGTGGAGTCAGAATTGAATTTAAAGAAAAACCATTTTTTTGTTTTGGTTAATTTACTTAGAGTGGGCTGATTAGGAGGGTTAGCTACTGACTTAGGATAATTTATAAGCCTTTTTAAACTCTAAAAATGGTTTTTCAAGTCCCGGGTTAAGGGTACCAAGTCCGGATTTTTTAAACTTAGGAAATTAGAGCCATTTAAAAAATTCTAGCCCAGTTTTTATTTTTAATTCAAGCTTCTCAAAATTATTTTCAAACAATCACAAAGTATTTTGGTTTTAGAATATTTAATTTGGCATATTTTCCTAAGGTAGCCGGATATCTTTTTAGATATACGGATTTCCTTAATTAAAGGAAAAAATACATTTCATGCATTGCATTTTTATATTCATGCATTTTATATAATATGTGATTCTTGTTATAATAATATTGTTAT
Organism: Fremontodendron californicum; assembly: GCA_030761205.1. Classification (NCBI taxonomy): domain Eukaryota; kingdom Viridiplantae; phylum Streptophyta; class Magnoliopsida; order Malvales; family Malvaceae; genus Fremontodendron; species Fremontodendron californicum. The sequence goes on from JAULJL010000041.1 coordinate 13,825,871, forward strand.
TATTTTGATTTATATTTTTGATGTTATATGGTTTATCATATGATTTGGAATATTTCATGATATCCCATGCTTTTATTTAGTCGTTTTTTTGGTCATATTATTTAGCATATACTATGTTCATGCATTATTATTTCTATTTTTATTTTCATGCATATTATATGGTAGCATTATTTCATATTCCATTTCATTTAATTTATATGCCATATCATTCATGTTTGCCATGTCATTTAGGTTGCATTATATTATTTAGATTTTGCTATGTCATTTTATTTATGTCATGCATATACATATTCATTTATTTTAAATGTTTTCAAAAAGATAATGGTTTTCAATAAAAATAAAGATATTCCCGAGTTAAAATAATTCATGAGTTCTCTACCGGGTTTGCTGGAGGGAATTTCATCAATTATCATTAATAAAGGAATATCTTTCTTTCAAAAGGAGAATGATTCGGAAAGTTTTCCAAAACTAATAAAAATTTCTATATTTTGCCACGTTTGTTGGGGAATATAGGAAAATTTTGAATTTATAAATTCCGGATCATTTTCAATAAAAAATGGAATTATTTTTAAATTGGGAATTAACTTGAAATACTAAGTTTAAAACCAACTTTTTACCGAGACTTGAGATAACACACGATTAATAAGGTACCGATTTATACGGGCGTTGTGGGGGTGCTAATCCTTCCCCACACGTAACCGACTCCCGAACCCGCTTCTTTGATTTCTCTGGTTTAAAACGCAGACTTGAAATTGGTTTTTAAAATGTTTTAATTAATTTTTAAAATATTTTATAAAACCGGTTTTAATAGGTGGCCGATCACACCTAGCTAAAAAAGATTGGTGGCGACTCCATGTCTTTTTTAAGGTCATTTTCAAAACCTTCATTTTTCTAGAGGAATTAAGTAGACTTTTCCTCGATTTTTTAATGTCACATCTAACGAATAATAAAGTCTTGCGATGAGACGTCGTTATTTTTTAGGTTGCGACAGTAATATATCTATGTATTTATTTAGATATATATTTGTGTAATTGTAATTGTAATATATACATATATTTATGTAATATATCTATCTAATAGTGATATATCTATGTAATTGTAATATATATATATATATGTAATTGTAATTATGTGATTGTAATATATGTAATATATCTATGTAATCATATATCTATGTAATTGTAAATATTTTTATGTAATTGTAATATATCTATGTAATTAATATATTTATGTAATTGTAATATATCTATGTAATTGTAATTGTAATATATATCTATGTAATATATCTATGTAAGATATCTATGTAATTCTAATATATCTATGTAATTGTAATATCTATGTAATTGTAATATATTTATGTGATGTATCTATGTAATTGTAATATATCAATGTAATATATATATATATATATATCTATGTAATTGTAAATATATTAATGTAATATATCTATGTAATTATAATATATCTATGTAATTGTAATGTATATCTAGTGTAATTGTAATATATTACAATTACACAAATATATTACATAGAATTACATAGATATAATTATAGGGTTTATGTAATTATATATATCTATGTAATAGTAATACAATTATAATAAATATATGAAATTGTAATATATATATTAATAAATATATATATGTAATTATAATATATCTATGTTATTGTAATATATCTATGTAATTGTAATATATATCTATGTAATATAATACAATTACATAGATATATTACAATTACATATCTATTGTAATATTACATAGATATAGATATATTACATAGATATATTACAATTACATAGATGTATTACAATTGCATAGATATATTACAATTACATGTATTATAATATATCTAATGTGTAATTGTAATGTATCTATCTAATTGTAATGTATCTATGTAATTGTAATATATCTATGTAATTACAAAAATATGTAATTGTAATATGGTTATGTAATTGTAATATATCTATGTAATTGTAATTGTAATATTACATAGATATATTTATGTAATTGTAATATATCTATGTAATTGTAATATATCTATGTAATTGTAATACATCTATGTAATTATAATATATCTATGTAATTGTAATAATATATGTAATTGTACTGTATTTATGTAATATATCTATGTAATATTACATAGATATATTTCATAAATATATTACAATTACATAGATACATTACAATTACATAGATATATATATTACAATTACAATTACTTAAATATATTACAATTACATGGATAATATATTACATAGATATATTACATATATAATATATTTGTGTAATTGTAATGTATCTATGTAATTGTAATATATCTATGTAATTCTATGTAATTGTAATATATCAATGTAATTGTAATATATCTATTACATTCATATATTATTACAATTATATAGATATATATGTAATTGTAATATATATCTATGCAATTGTAATATATCTATGTAATTGTAATATATCTATGTAAACATTAGAATTACATAGATACATTGATATATTAGAATTACATAGATACATTGGATATATATATATATATATATTACAATTACATAAATATACTACGATTACATAGATATATTACAATTACATAGATATATTACATAGATACATTACAATTACATAGATATATTACATAGATACATTACAATTACATAGATATATTATAATTACATAGATATATTACATAGATACATTACAATTACATAGATATATTACAATTACATAGATATATTACAATTACATAGATACATTACAATTAATTAGATATATTAAAATTACATAGATATATTACAATTACATAGATATATTAAAATTACATAGATATATTACAATTACATAGATATATTAAAATTATATAGATAATAATTACATAAATATATTACAATTAATAATGTATCTATGTAATATTACATAGATATATTTCATAAATATATTACAACTACATAGATATATTACAAGTACAAAGATATATTATAGTTACATAGATATATTACAATTACATAAATATATTACATAGATACATTACAATTACATAGATATATTACAATTACATAGATACATTACAATTAATTAGATATATTAAAATTACATAGATATATTACAATTACATAGATATATTAAAATTACATAGATATATTACAATTATATAGATAATAATTACATAAATATATTACAATTAATAATGTATCTATGTAATATTACATAGATATATTTCATAAATATATTACAATTACATAGATATATTACAACTACAAAGATATATTATAGTTACATAGATATATTACAATTACATAGATATATTACAATTACATAGAATTACATAGATATATTAAAGTTACATAGATATATTACAATTACATAGATGTATTACAATTACATAGATGTAATTACATAGATATATAACAATTACATAAATATATTACAATTACATAGATATATTACAATTACATAGATATATTACAATTGCATTGATATATATTACAATTTCATATATATCTATATAATTGTAATAATATATGAATGTAATAGATATATTATAGTTACATAGATATATTGTAATTTCATAGATATTACAATTACATAGATATACTACAGTTACTTAGATATATTACAATTACATAAATTTATTACAATTACATAGATATATTATAATTACATAAATATATTACAATTACATAGATATATTACAATTACATAGATATATTACAATTACATAGATATATTAATGTATCTATGTAAGATATCTATGTAATTCTAATATATCTATGTAATTGTAATATATTTAAGTAATTGTAATATATTTGTGTAATACATTGTAATATATCTATGTAATTGTAATATATCTGTGTAATTGTAGTATATCTATACTACAAACAAATTTCCATATAGTGACGGTCCAAAAAGTGTTGGTAAAATCCAAAATCCGTCGCTAAAAGTCCTAAAACCCTATACCGATGGTCAAAATGACTATTCCGACTTTAAATTAAGAGCGGAAAAACCCTCATCGGTATAGACCTATACCGACGGAAAAGGTGACCGCCGGTTTTAGATGTCACTAATGTTACTACCATCGGTTTAGCATATGTTGGGGTAGCCACTTTTGTTTTACCTATACCGACGGATTTTGTATCCGTCAATATAGGTACCGTATCTATACCGACGGCTTTTGTATCCGTAGGTATAGATACCGTATCTATATCAACGGCTTTTGTATCCGTCGGTATAGATACCGCATCCATACCGACGACTTTTGTATCAGTAGGTATAAATACCGTATCTATACCGACGGCTTTTGTATCCGTCGGTATAGATACCATAGATATACATATACCGACGGTTTTTTTTTCTTTTTTTTTTGTGTCCCTCGGTATAGATTAAAATGTAAAATATACAATTAACCTATAGCGACAGTTTGTCGTAAATTTACTGACGGTTTACTCCGTCAGTATACTTATAAATGTAATATATCTATGTAATTGTAATATATTAGTTATTGTCATACATCTATGTAATTGAAATACATATAAGTAATTGTAATACATCTATGTAATTGAAATATATCTATATAATTGTAATATATCTATGTAATATATGTAACACCCTGTCCGGATAATCTACCTAAAATCCGACAGAGTTTCCTTCCTATCTCAACTATAACCCTCCTGCAAATAACACTCAATTTATATCCTCAACCAGCAATATTCCTCAATACTATATCGTATATATCCATCATATCAAAAAAAATTATCCATGATCAATTTATGCTCAAGTCAAAACATACTAATCTATTGTCTCATATCTTCAAATATATACATATAATATATCCAGAAGTAAACCTATCTCAGCAAGGTTTACTAGATAAAAACATCAAAAGATCAATACTTTAATAAATTTTTAGTATGATGCCCACCACGTCAAAATACTATTTGAAGCAAAGAATGGAGGAAGGTTGCAATCCCGACACCTAATTGTCACCTGAAAATGAGAATATGAAAAGGTGAGATATATGAATATCTCAGTGAGTAGACAACATTTAAAGCGTGTGAAAACTGTAATGGTAGTCTGTAAAGCATAATTGACATTTTCAAAATAAATAATAGTAAAACCATAATGAGTAATTCAAAGACATAGCAAGCTTTTCAAATGTATAACAATATTATAATATTAAATCAATGTATTAAATCTGTGAAGTAAATCAAGTTACGTATAATTGGGCTTCAACTTACTGTCATGAATAAGAATACATCCATGAAATAACCAGGCAATATCCATGTAGGCATACTAGTAGCCGGCCCCAAAGGCCAATACCACCATAGGATGCCCCAAAGGCATATGTGTCGCTATGATGTGCCCCCAAAAGGCAAATATAACGGGATAGGGACTCTGGAGGTGGCTCCCACCACAAAGGCGTAGGACGCAGCTCCCATACCCCAGTCTAATATCACGGAATGGGGACTCTGGAGGTCGCTCCCGCCACAAAGGCGTAGCACGCAGCTCTCGTATTCCGGTCAAGGAAATAATCTCATACATTAAGTCAGGTGGAGCCAAAACCATGTACGTCAAATTCTATGTAAAATCATATTTCATAAATCAACCAACTTACTCGATATAATATTTCTTGAAATAAAAATACTTTAATAACAAATCAATTCATATGATTAAATATCGTATATACCTTTAATACGTAAAATAAATATTACGCTAAAAAAAAATATATAATTATATTTAAATAAATTTCAAATAACTATAGTTGTCGTCTACTCACAATCCTTGAGATGATCTCACTGTACACCTCGACCTGAAACCTCGGGATCCACAGGTGACGTCGGATCTACGTGGCCTAGAGATTAACAATAATTAGTATCTATACATGCTCAAAGCATTACACAATTTTGAATGCAACTTAAGTCCCATTAATCTACCCCATATACTAATTTCTCATACTCAAAACAACATATCCTTAATTTTTAATATCATTTCCATAATCATTTTCTCCATAATTCAACTCCATAATCATGTCCTTATCAAATTCGTTTCTAGTATTCCATGCCTTAAAGATTTTCATAATCCATAACCATCCTTTGGTATTATATTTCTCTTAAGCAATAAATTCCTTAATATCAAGTTAGATTAGAAAATCATAACTTGAGTTTGGTAAGGAATTTGGAAGTGATTCCAATTGGTTTATTTCAACCAATATGTCTAATTTATGAATAAAATAACTAACTTATACAACTAGAACAAAATTTTGATCAAATTTGATAAATCCCGAAACCATGCTGAAACAGGGGTCAACACTGAACAGCCAACTTCACCGAATTTTATCTTTTTAACCGCTTATCGGTTTTGGGTGATTCAAAAACCAAAATTATCATATTGAAGTCTAGTTTCTAGGAAAAATATCAAAAAAATACAAACCCTAATGTTCCGAACCCAGAAAATCCGAACAGTAAGCATGCTCAACTTCCCCTGATTTGCTTTTTCTTCCCATTTTCTTGTTCATGCTTTCAAATCCTTTTAATTCTTACCAAGTTGAGTAAAATTCATACTTAATAGATGGATTTCAGACCTTAACATGTTTATGGAGCTAAGATCTTAGCATGCTCAAGTAGAATATCTAAAGAAAATGAAGAATTTATCAAGAAACTAACCTTGGATGTGATTGTTGATGAGATTTTGGTGGAGTTCTTGAAGAGAAATGTTGGAGGAGATGAAGCAATTTGAGAGGGGAGGCTGCCGGCTGCCACTTGAAGAAAGCATGAAAATTTTCTAGTGTTTTCGGGAGATAAAAGGAAGATAAGAGATATTTTTCTTGTTTTTGGGATAATTGTATATTAGTCCCTCAACTCTTTATAAATAACCATGAAGCCCCTAAACTTTTTTTTAATATGTTCATTTTGATCCTTTCTTCTTTTATTTCCTTCACTTATAACTTCTTACCAATTTCCAAGTTTGTCCTTAAAATTTTCGGAATTTAACTTTACATGATTATACGTAACCTCAGTTGTTACAATATATCTATGTAATTGTAATATATTTTTGTAATTGTAATATATCTATGTAATTGTAATATATATATATATATATATATGTAATAGTAATATCTATGTAAATGTAATATATAGATCTATGTAATTCTAATATATCTAAGTAATTGTAATATATCTATGTAATTATAATATATCTACGTAATTGTAATACATCTATGTAATTAGAATATATCTATGTAATTATAATGTATCTGTGTAATTGTAATTATATTAGATATATTACAGAAAATATTAGAATTACTGAAAACATTAGCAAATTTGATTGCGACCTAATGCTAACATAAGCTTTGGTGTCTATGTAATATTACAATTATATAGATATATTACATAGATATATATTACAATTACAATTATATAGATATATTACATAGATATATATTACAATTACAATTATATAGATATATTACTATTACATAGATATATTACAATTACATAGTTATATTGTAATATATCTATGTAATTGTAATATCTATGTAACTGTAATATATTTATGTAATGTATCTATGTAATATATCTATGTAATTATAATATATCTATGTAACTGTAGTATATCTATGTAATTGTAATATATATATGTAATCGTAATATATTTATGTAATTATAATATATTACAATTACATAGATATATTATTACAATTACATAGATGTATTACAATTACATAGATATATAACAATTACAATTACATAGATACATAGATATATTACAATTACATATATATATATATATTACATAAATATATTACAATTACATAGATATATTACAATTACATAGATATATATTACAATTACATAAATATATCTATGTAATCGTAATGTGTCTATGTAATATATCTATGTAATTGTAATATATTTATGTAATTGTAATATATTATCTATGTAATTATATTTATGTAATTGTAATATCTATGTAATTGTAATTATGTAATTGTAATATATCTATGCAATTGTAATAAATAATTTATGTAATTGTAATATATATATATATATGTAATTGTAATATATCTATGTAATAGTAATTATAATATATCTATGTAATATATATTACAATTAAATACATTACAATTACATAGATATATTATAATTACATAGATAATATATTACAATTACATAAATATATTACAATTACATAGATATATTACATTAACACAATTACATAGATATAATACAATTACATAGATATATTACAATTACATAGAAATATTATTACAATTACATAAATATATTACATAGATATATTACAATTATATATATTATACTTACATAAATATATTACAATTACATAGATATATTACAATTACATATATTATTACAATTACATAAATATATTACAATTACATAGATGTATTACAATTACATAGAAATATTACAATTACATAGATATATTAGAATTACTTAGATATATTAGAATTACATAGATATATATATTACAATTACATAGATATATTAAAATTACAAAAATATATTACAATTACATAGATATATTAGAATTACTTAAAACATTAGAATTACATAGATATAATACAGTAATTGTAATTGTAATACATATATTTATGTAATTGTAATACATCTATGTAATATATGTAATATATTTATGTAATTGTAATATATCTATGTAATAGTAATATATCTATGTAATTGTAATATGTCTATGTAATATATATATTACAATTACATAGATATACAATTATGTAGATATGTAGTTGTAATATATCTATGTAATTATAATATATTTATGAAATATATATTACAATTACATAGATATATTACAATTACATAGATAATACATAGATATACTACAGTTACATAGATATATTACAATGTATTACACAAATATATTACAATTACTTAAATATATTACAATTACATAGATATATTACAGTTACATAGATATATTACAATTACATAGATATATTACAATTACACAAATATATTACAATTACACAAATATATCTATTAAATATATCTATGTAATTGTAATTGTAATTATCTATATCTTTGTAATTGTAAAATATTTATGTAATAGTAATGTAATATATTAATGTAACTGTAATATATATATATGTAATTGTAATTATGTGATTGTAATATATATAATTTATCTATGTAATTGTAAATATATTTATATTATTGTAATATATCTATGTAGTATACTTTCTATGTAATTGTAATATATATGTATGTAAAATATATTGTAATTGTAATATATCTATGTAATATATTATCTATGTAGTTTTAATATATCTATGTAATTATATTACAATTACATAGATATATTACATAGATATATTTATTACATAGATACATTACAATTACATATATATTTATAGATATATATAGATAATATATTGCACTAATACATCTATGTAATTGTAATATATCTAATTTAATTGTAATAATATAAAATTGTAATAATATATCTATATTGTCGCAACCTAAAAAATAACGAGTATCATCGCAAGACTTTATTGTTCGTTAAGCGTGACATTAAAAAAAACTAAGGAAAAGTCGACTTAATTCCTCGAAAAAAATGAAGGTTTTGAAAATGACCTTGAAAAAGACATGGAGTCGCCACCAATATTTTTTAGCTAGGTGTGATCGGCCACCTATTAAAACCGGTTTTATAAAAATATTTTAAAAATTAATTAAAACATTTTTAAAACTAATTTCAAGTCTGCGTTTAAACCAGAGACATCAAAAAAACGGGTTCGGGACTCGGTTACGTGCGGGGAAGGATTAGCACCCCCACAATGCCCGTATAAAACGGTACCTTATTAATCGTGCGTTATCTCAAGTCTCGGTAAAAAAAATCGGTTTTAAATTTAGTATTTCAAGTTAATTCCCAATTTAAAGAAAAAATATTTCATTTTTAATCAATAATGATTCGGAATTTATAAATTCAAAATTTTCCTATATTCCCCAACAAACGTGGCAAAATATAGAAATTTTTAATATATTACAATTACATAGATATATTACAATTACATAGATATATTACAATAACATAGATATATTACATACATATATTACAATTACAATTACACAAATATATAATTACAAAAATATATTACAATTACATAGATATATTACAATACACAAATATATTACAATTACATAGATATATTACAATTACAGAGACATATTATAATTACATAGATATATTACAATTTCATAAATATATTACAATAACATAGATATATTACAATTACATAAATATATTACAATTACATAGATATATTACAATTACTGAAAACATTAGAATTACATATCTATTGTAATATATTACAATTACATGTATATTATAATTACAACTACATATATATATATATTACAATGTATTACACAAATATATTACAATTACTTAAATATATTACAATTACATAAATATATTACATAAATATATTACAATTACATATATATATATATTACAATTACATAGATATACTACAGTTACATAGATATATTACAATTACATAGATATATTACATAGATACATTACAATTACATAGATATATTAAAATTACATAGATAATATATTACATAGATATATTACAATTACATAAATATATTACAATTAATAATGTATCTATGTAATATTACATAGATATATTACAATTACATAGAATTACATAGATATATGAAAATTACATAGATGTATTACAATTACATAGATATATTATAATTACATAGATAATATATTACATAGATATATCTATGTAATTGTAATACATCTATGTATAATATATCTATGTAATTGTAATATATTTATGTAATTGCAAATATATCTATGTAATTGTAATATATCTATGTAATTGTAATATATCTTTGTAATTGTAATTATGTAATATATCTATGTAATTGTAATTGTAATATATTACATGGATATATATCTATGTAATTGTAATATATATATGTAATTGTAATAATATATCTATGTAATAAATACATTAGAATTACTGAAAACATTAGATAATGTAATTACATATATATATATTACAATTACATAGATACATTACAATTACATAGATATATTAAAATTACATAGATATATTACAATTACATAGATATATTACACATTCATATATTATTATATGTAATATATCTATGTAATTGTAATATATCTATATAAATATAATATATCTATGTAATTGTAATATCTATGTGATTGTAATATATCTATGTAATTGAAATACATCTATGTAATTGTAATAAATCTATGTAATTGTAATATATCTATGTAATTATATACATGTAATATCTATGTATCTATGTAATTGTAATATATATATATATATATATATGTAATTGTAATGTATCTATGTAATATATCTATGTATTTGTAATATATCTATGTAATTGAAATACATCTATGTAATTGTAATATATGTATGTAATTGTAATATATCTATGTAATTATATACATGTAATATCTATGTAATTCTAATATATCTATGTAATTATAATATATCTATGTTATTGTAATATATTTATGCAATTGTAATATATCTATGTAATTATAATATATCTATGTAATGTTACCGATCACACCTAGCTAAATATCATCAATTGTAATATATCTATGTAATAGTAATACATTACATATATATCTATGTAATGTAATATATCTATGTAATATATCTATGTATTTATTTAGATATATTTTTGTGTAATTGTAATATATACATATATTTATGTAATATATGTAATATATCTATATAATTGTAATATATCTATGTAAATTTAATATATGTATGTAATTGTAATATATCTATGTAATTGTAATATATCTATATAATTCTAATGTATCTATGTAATTGTTATATATCAATTTAATTCTAATGTTTTAAGTAATTGTAATATATCTATGTAATTGTAATATATCTATGTAATTGTAATGTATCTATATAATTGTAATATATCTATGTAATTCTAATGTTTAAAGTAATTGTAATATATCTATGTAATTGTAATATATTTAAGTAATTGTAATATATCTATCTAATTGTAATGTAATACAATAATTATGCAAATTCGAAAGCGAAGAAACTCATCTTAAATTCTGCATAGATACATTACAATTAAACAAGTTACATAGATATATTACAATTACATATATATATATATATATATTATACATAGATATATTACAATTACATAAACCACTTAAATAGATATATTTGATGCTGGTAGTACTCCAAATTTGTCACCAATAATAAGGTCTTCAACTTCTAGTCATCAACTTAATGAAAATGAAGATGGTAAACTACTTGATTATTTTATTCTTCTATATTGACTTCACTACTTAGTTGCTTTTAATTTTATAATATTTGTCAATTTTATGCAGATGCTGCTCCATAGGAATATTTAAGAGATTTGGATTGCTTATTTCACTTTATGTATTTGGATTGCTTATTTACTTTGTGTTTGGATTGCTTATTTCACTTTATGTATTTGGATTGTTTATTTACTTTGTGTTTGGATTGCTAATTTTCAATTTTAAGACTGTATTATGACTTTAGCTTGCGACTTCTATTTAGCTTGTAAAAGTATATAATTAACACAATTTATTTGTAATTTTATTTTTAATATTATGAAATATTTTGTACTTTCTTATAATGGTTTTTTTTTTTTTTTAATATGAAATATCTTGGATTAAATTATAAATATATCAATGTTAGTAATTGAAAAATATGATAAAATTTTATTTTTACCGACGCTCTGACCTCTATACTGACAGTTCATATAACAACAAAAAATGTATAGTATACTGACGGAGTAAACCGTTAGTAAATTTACGACAAACTGTCGCTATAGGTTAATTGTATATTTTACATTTTAATCTATACTGACGGATGCAACAACAAAAAAACCGTCGGTATATGTATATCTATGGTATCTATACCGACGGATACAAAAGCCGTCGGTATAGATACGGTATCTATACCTACTGATACAAAAGCCGTCGGTATAGATGTGCTATCTATACCGACGATTACAAAAGCCGTCGGTATAGATACGGTATCTATACCTACGGATACAAAAGCCGTCGGTATAGATGCAGTACCTATATTGACGGATACAAAATCCGTCGGTATAGGTAAAAGCAAAAGGGGCTACCCCAACATAGGCTATACCGATGGTAGTAATATTAGTGACGTCTAAAACCGTCGGTATAGGTTATACATCCTATTCCGACGGTCACCTTTCCGTCGGTATAGGTCTATAGCGACGAGTGTTTTACCGTCGCTTAATTTTTTGTCGGAATATTCATTTTGACTGTCGGTATAGGGTTTTAAGACTTTTAGCGACGGATTTTGGAGTTTTACCAACACTTTATGGACCGTCACTACATGGAAATTTGTTTGTAGTGTAGATATACTATAGTTACATATATATATTACAATTACATAGATATATTACAATGTATTACACAAATATATTACAATTACTTAAATATATTACAATTACATAGATATATTACAATTACGTAGATATATTACAATTACATAGATATATTTACAATTACATAGATATGTAATTGTAATATACAATTACATATATATATTACATAGATACTTTACAATTACATAGATATATTACAATTACATAAATATATTACAATTAATAATGTAACTATGTAATATTACATAGATATATTACATAAATATATTTATTACAGTTACACATTAGATATATTATAATTACAATTGCATAGATATATATTACAATTACATAGACATATTACAATTACATAGATACATTACAATTACATAGATATATTACATAGATATCTATGTAATATAATTGTACTATATATATATCAATGTAATTGTAATATATCTATGTAATATATTTATGTAATTGTAATAATATATCTATGTAATTGTAATATATCTATGTAATTGTATTATATCTATGTAATCGTAATAATATATGTAATTGTAATATATTTATTTAATTGTAATATATTTATGTAATTATAATATATCTATGTAATTGTAATATATTTATGTAATTGTAATATATTTGTGTAATTGTAATATATCTAAGTAACTGTAGTATATCTATGTAATTGTAATATCTATGAAATTACAATATATCTATGTAACTGTAATATATCTATTACATTCATATAGTATTACAATTATATAGATATATATGCAATTGTAATATATATCAATGCAATTGTAATATATCTATGTAATTGTAATATATCTATGTAATTGTAATATATTTATGTAATTGTTATATATCTATGTAATTATATCTATGTATTTGTAATACATCTATGTAATTGTAATATATCTATGTAATTTTAATATATCTATGTAATTCTATGTAATTGTAATATATCTATGTAATTGTAATATATCTATGTAACTATAATATATCTTTGTAGTTGTAATATATCTATGTAATTGTAATATATTTATGAAATATATCTATGTAATATTACTTAGATAAATTATTAATTGTAATATATTTATGTAATTGTAATATATCTATGTAATATATTATCTATATAATTGTAATATATCTATGTAATTGTAATATATTTATGTAATCATAATATATCTATGTAATTGTAATATATCTATGTAATTTTAATATATCTAAGTAATTGTAATGTATCTATGTAATTGTAATATATCTATGTAATTGTAATATATCTATGTAATTGTAATGTATCTATGTAATATATCTATGTAATTGTAATATATCTATGTAATTGTAAGGTATCTATAAATTGTAATATATATATATGTATCCAATGTATCTATGTAATTATAATATATCAATGTATCTATGTAATTCTAATGTTTACATAGATATATTACAATTACATAGATATATTACAATTGCATAGATATATATTACAATTACATATATATCTATATAATTGTAATAATATATGAATTTAATAGATATATTACAATTACATCGATATATTACAATTGCATAGATATATATTACAATTACATAGAATTACATAGATATATTACAATTACATAGATACATTACAATTACACAAATATATTATCTATGTAATATATCTATGTAATATATTATCTATGTAATTGTAATATATTTAAGTAATTGTAATTGTAATATATATATCTATGTAATTGTAATGGATCTATGTAATTGTAATATATTTATAAAATATATCTATGTAATATTACATAGATATATTACATAAATACAGTACAATTACATATATTATTACAATTACATAGATATATTACAATTACATAGATGTATTACAATTACCTAGATATATTACAATTACATAGATACATTACAATTACACATTAGATATATTAAAATACATGTAATTGTAATATATCTATGCAATTGTAACACATCTATGTAATTGTATTATATCTATGTAATTGTATTATATTACATAGATATATTACAATTACATAGATATATTACAATAGCATAGATATATTATAATTACATAAATATATTACAATTACATAGATATATTACAATTACATAGATAATATATTACATAGATATATTTATTAATATATATATTACAATTATATAGATATATTACAATTGCATATATTTATTATAATTGTATTACTATTATATAGATATATATAATTACATAAACCCTATAATTATATCTATGTAATTCTATGTAGTATATTTGTGTAATTTTAATATATTACAATCACATTAGATATACTATTACAATTACATAGATATACCATTACAATTACATAGATATATTACATAAATATATTTACAATTACATAGATATATATGTATTGCATAGATATATTACAATTACATTAGATATACTATTACAATTACATAGATATATTACAATTACATAGATATATTATAATTATATAGATATATTACATAAATATATTTACAATTACAAAGATATATATATTACATAGATATATTACATAGATACTTTACATAGATATATTATAATTACATAGATATGTTACAATTACATAGATTTGTAATATATATATTATAATTACATAGATATATTTATTAATATATATATTACAATTATATAGATATATTACAATTGCATATATTTATTATAATTGTATTACTATTACATAGATATATATAATTACATAAACCCTATAATTATATCTATGTAATTCTATGTAATATATTTGTGTAATTGTAATATATTACAATTACATTAGATATACTATTACAATTACATAGATATATTACAATTACATAGATATATTATAATTATATAGATATATTACATAAATATATTTACAATTACATAGATATATATATTACATAGATATATTACAATTACATAGATATGTTACAATTACATAGATATGTTACAATTACATAGATATGTTACAATTACAGTACAATTACATATATTATTACAATTACATAGATATATTACAATTACATAGATGTATTACAATTGCATAGATATATTACAATTACATAGATACATTACAATTACACATTAGATATATTAAAATACATGTAATTGTAATATATCTATGCAATTGTAATACATCTATGTAATTGTAATATATCTATGTAATTGTATTATATTACATAGATATATATTACAATTATATAGATATATTACAATAGCATAGATGTATTATAATTACATAAATATATTACAATTACATAGATATATTACAATTACGTAGATAATATATTACATAGATATATTTATTAATATATATATTACAATTATATAGATATATTACAATTGCATATATTTATTATAATTGTATTACTATTATATAGATATATATAATTACATAAACCCTATAATTATATCTATGTAAAAATATGTAATATATTTGTGTAATTTTAATATATTACAATCACATTAGATATACTATTACAATTACATAGATATACCATGTAACAACCGAGGTTACTTATAATCATGTAAAGTTAAATCCCGAAAATTTTAAGGACGAACTTGGAAATTGGTAAGAAATTATAAGTGAAGGAAATAAAAGAAGAAAGGACCATATTGAACATATTAAAAAGTTTAGGGGCTTAATGGTTATTTATAAAAAGTTGAGGGACTAATATACAATTATACCAAAAAGAAAAAAATATCTCTTATGTTCATATTTTTCTCCCGAAAACTCTAGACATCTTCATTTCTAAATGAGCTAGCCGGCACCCTCCCCTCTCAAATTTCTTCATCTGCTCCAACATTTCTCTTCAACAACTCAACCAAAAATCTCTACAATAATTACATCCAAGGTTAGTTTCTTGATAAATTCTTCTATTTCTTTAGATATTCTACTTGAGCATGCTAAGATCTTAGCTCTATAAACATGTTAAGGTCTGAAATTCATCTATTAAGTTTGAATTTTACTCAACTTGGTAAGAATTAAAAGGATTTGAAAGCATGAACAAGAAAATGGGAAGAAAAAGCAAAACAGGGGAAGTTGAGCATGCTTTCTGTTCGGATTTTCTGGGTTCGGAACATTAGGGTTTGTATTTTTTTGATATTTTTCCTAGAAACTAGACTTCAATACGAGAATTTTGGTTTTTGAATCACCCAAAACCGATAAGTGGTTAAAAAGATAAAATTCAGTGAAGTTGGCTATTCAGTGTGACCCCTGTTTCAGCATAGTTTCGGGATTTATCAAATTTGACCAAGATTTTGTTCTAATTGTATAAGTTAGTTATTTTCTTCATAAATTAGACTTATTGGTACCAAACTCAAGTTATGATTTTCTGATCTAACTTGATATTAAGGAATTTATTGCTTAAGAGAAATATAGTACCAAAGGATGGTTATGGATTATGAAAATCTCTAAGGCATGGAATACTAGAAACGAATTTGATAAGGACATGATTATGGAGTTGAATTATGGAGAAAATGATTATGGAAATGATATTAAAAAAATTAAGGATATGTTGTTTTGAGTATGAGAAATTAGTATATGGGGTAGATTAATGGGACTTAAGTTGCATTCAAAATTGTGTAATGCTTTGAGCATGTATAGATACTAATTATTGTTAATCTCTAGGCCACGTAGATCCGACGTCACCTGTGGATCCCGAAGTTTCAGGTCGAGGTGTACAGTGAGATCATCTCAAGGATTGTGAGTAGACGACAACTATAGTTATTTGAAATTTCTTTAATTATAATTATATATATATTTTTTTCATAATATTTATTTTACGTATTAAAAGTATATACGATATTTAATCATATGAATTGATTTGTTATTAAAGTATTTTTATTTCAAGAAATATTATATCGAGTAAGTTGGTTGATTTATGAAATATGATTTTACATAGAATTTGACGTACATGGTTTTGGCTCCACCTGACTTAATGTATGAGATTATTTCCTTGACCGGAATACGGGAGCTGCGTGCTACGCCTTTGTGGCGGGAGCCACCTCCAGAGTCCCCATTCCGTGATATTAGACCGGAATACGGGAGCTGCGTGCTACGCCTTTGTGGCGGGAGCCACCTCCAGAGTCCCCATTCCGTGATATTAGACTGGGTATGGGAGCTGCGTGCTACGCCTTTGTGGTGGGAGCCACCTCCAGAGTCCCTATCCCGTTATATTTGCCTTTTGGGGGCACATCATAGCGACACATATGCCTTTGGGGCGTCCTATGGTGGTATTGGCCTTTGGGGCCGGCTACTAGTATGCCTACATGGATATTGCCTGGTTATTTCATGGATGTATTCTTATGCATGACAGTAAGTTGGAGCCCAATTATACGTAACTTGATTTACTTCACAGATTTTATACATTGATTTAATATTATAATATTGTTATACATTTGAAAAGCTTCCTACGTCTTTGAATTACTCATTATGGTTTTGTTATTATTTATTTTGAAAATGTCAATTATGCTTTACAGATTACCATTATAGTTTTCACACGCTTTAAATGTTGTCTACTCATTGAGATATTCATATATCTCACCTCCTCTTATTTCTCATTTTCAGGACACAGTTAGGTGTCGGGATTGCTGCCTTCCTCTACTCTCTGCTTCAAGAGTATATTGACGTGGTGGGCATCATATCTAAATTTCTAGAAGATTTGGTCTGTTGATGTTTTTTTATCTAGTAAACCTTGCTGAGATAGATTTATTTATGAATATATTGTATATATTTGAAGATATGAGACAATATATCAATATGTTTTGATTTGAGCATAAATTGATCATGAATAATCTTTGAATATGCATGGATATATGTGGTAATAGTATTGAGAAATATTGCTGGTTGAGGATATGAATTGAGTGTTATTTGCAGGAGGGTTATAGTTGAGATAGAAAGGAAACTCTGCCGGATTTTAGGTAGATTATCCGGACAGGGTGTTACAATTTGGTATCAGAGCAAGGTTATAGGTCCTGTACACTTAGAAACTGTTTGTTGAAGTATTAAAATATGGTCACTTGTGCAGGAAATCAGACACGATGCCACCACGTCGAAGAGGAAGGCCTAGAATCAATCCCCTACCCCAAAATAGGGATAGGAATAGAAATGTGAATATTGATGAGCAAATTGGAGAACAAGCTTCAGCTGCTGGTTCATCTTCCGCTGCTGCACCCTCAGCAGCACCTCCAGCAGCTGATCTTAATTTAGCTGAGGCAGTTGCGGCCTTGGCAAGAGTAATTCCCACTTTGACCCCCTGCTGAAAAGGGGATAGTTGATTACTGTAAAGATTTGAAGAATATGGGTTGCAAGATTTTCACGGGGTCTTTGGAATCAGATTTAGCCTGGTTATGGCTACAAAAATTTGAGACTACTTCCATTACTCTTCAGATTCCCGAGCCTATGAGGTTACCATGTGCGGTGCAATTTTTGGAGGATCATGCACACACATGGTGGAAAACTACAGTGCAAAGGTATGTTGGACGTCCTTCCATAACCTGGGCCGATTTTCGAAGAGAGTTTGAAGAAAAATACTATTCTCGAGCCTTGCGGGAAAAGAAATGGACTGAGTTTATGAATTTAAAACAGGGTGGTATGTCAGTAGCAGAGTACGAGCAAAAATTCAGTGAACTATCAGAATTTGCTCCATCGATAGTAGCCAACGATGCTGATAGATGCAAGAAATTCCAAGATGGGCTACATGTTATTATTCGAGATAGGTTGACGACCCTGGATACAGATGACTTTAATAAATGGGTCAACATGGCAATTAAAGCTGAACAAAATCTGAAAGAAATGAAAGATAGAGAAGAGATGTTCAGAAAAAGAAAATGGCAGTTCTCCAGTGAGGACGTGAGGCCTAAGAAAAGTTATGTAGAAAGCAGTGTCAGTGGTTCCAAACCCTTGAGATTTCAGGAGGGATTAGACAGAAAGCCTATTAGTGGTTCTTCTAGCAGACTTATCATTGGACCTCAACAGCAGACTAGATTGCCACCTGGGAGGTCAGGAGGACCTCGTACATTGACTTATCCTCAGTGTCCCCATTGTGGGAGGAATCACCCTGGTGAATGTTGGAGACTACAGGGTGTGTGTTTTTACTACAAAGAATCGGGACACATGAAACGGGATTGTCCCAAGCTGGAGAACAAGGGAGTTACAAGTCAGTTGTCAGTGGGTCAAAGAGAAAGGACCCAACCTACTGCTGCACATCAGCCGACAGCAGTTAGAGATAGAATTGGGGTACAATCTCAAGTTGGTTCATCTACTGGCCCTCGACAGAGTGGACAGCCTGGTATACCTCGAACTGCAGCCAGAATTTATGCTATGACCCAACAACAGGCTCAGGCTACTCCTGAAGTGGTTACAGGTACTCTCCCAATTTCTAAGGCAAATGCTAGGATCTTAATAGAACCGGGTGCAACTCATTCTTTTGTTGCTAATTCATATGTCATGCATTTGGGTAGAGAGTCTAGGAGGTTAGACATCCCTATGGTCGTTAGTACCCCAATGGGAGAAACTTTGAAAATTGATGTGGTTTATCCGGATTGTACCGTTATGGTTCAGGAGCATGAATTACCAGTTAATTTGTTTCCATTAGGAATGTATGATTTTGATGTGATTTTGGGAATGGATTGGTTGTCTAAACACAATGCAGTGATAGATTGTTTTTCCAAAACTGTGACTTTTAAGAAGTCAGGAGATTTGGAGTTTACTTTTCAAGGAGAAAGGAAAGTTTTACCTTCTTGCCTTATCTCCAAGATGGCAGCCAACCGGGTTTCGGAGGTTAAAGGGCAAAATTGGAAAAATTTGGGAAAAATAGCAAATGGACTCCGAAAATTATGGAAAATTTGTCAATCTCATTCTTAAATCATTTGAAAGAGATTGGCGAAAGAAAATCTTGATTCCGAGTTCGTTTCCAAAATGGCCAAATCCCGGGCCTCCTATGCAGTAATTCAAGCCGATAAATCCCGAAAAAATACCAAATGAGCTCCAAAAATTATGAAAACTTCCAGATCACACTTTTTAATTATTTTGAAGAGATTGGTGAAGAAAAATCTTGATTTGGAGCTCGTTTAAAAAATGGTAAAAAGTAGGGGCATAAAAGGACATTTTAGGAAGAAAAAATCCAAATAAATAGCAAACGGACTCGGATAATTTTGAAAACTTCCAGAACTCAATATTTTATTATTTTGGAAGTATTAAAAAAAGAAAAAATTGAATTTGGAGCCCGTTTGATATTTATTTTGCATCCGGGGGGCAAAATGGTCGTTTCACCCAAGCAACCGAAAAGGGTTTCTTTGGGCCTTTCAAAAATCAGAGCTGGCTGGAAAAGAGAAGTGCTGGCCTGCCCAAGCCCAAAGGAAGGAGGAAGCTTAGGATTTTTTCAATCAAGTGATTAAAAATCAAGAGTTAAGTTAGAGATTTTCATTTTTGAGCCTGAGTCCCAATCCCACATCCCTTTGTAATGTCAAGCCAAGGAGGTGCTCACCTTATAAATAAGGGGTCTTGGCCTTTGGTTGAAATCACCCACTACCCCTTGTGAGATAGTCTATACACTTGTATTAGGATTATCCGGGTGGTGAGTCATAGTGTTTTTGTTGAGAGGGTTTGTAGCTTAATCCGTTCAAAAGCTACTCTGATGGTTTATAGCTTAATCCGTTCAAAAGCTACTCTGAGGGTTTGTAGCTTAATCCGTTCAAAAGCTACTCTGAGGGTTTATAGCTTAATCCGTTCAAAAGCTACTTGTGAGAGGGTTTGTGGCTTAATCCGTTCAAAAGCTACTCTGAGGGTTTATAGCTTAATCCGTTCAAAAGCTACTTGGTGAGTTTTCATTTTAAAATAATGTTTCTTGTGCTTCCTTCATTTCCTTTCTTAAGTATATTTTTCTTACATTTTGTTTTTACAATAAACTCACCATGGCCAAATGGCCTACATTATTTATTTTAAGTTGTTATTTTTTATTCATTTTACCATATTGTTTATGCTATTTTCTTTATTTTTGATGTTTTAAATATTATGTTATTTCATGTTCTTAAGTTATATTTAATTTGGTTGCTTTGTTTGTTGCCATTTATGTCTTAGATATCATGTTTTTGCATTTTTAATTTTCTGTTTTCATGTTGTTTAAATTTGAGCATGTTTTAGAGTTAGCATATTAAGTGTTTGTGAAAATGCTTGTGTGATTCTTTGCATGATTCTTGTTTTATATCTTAGTGAGCATGTTTTAGATTTGGTATATTAGGTGTTTTTGAAAATGCTTGTGTGATTTTTGTGTTATGACTTAGTTTTTCATGCTAGCATACCAAGTGTTTGTGAAAATGCCATGCTTGTTGAAGCTTGGGGCCATTTGGCTACTCTATGTGTTTTGCATTGTGTGTTGTATTTTTGTCATGCTAGTTGTTAGGTTTATGCATTTGCATGAGATTTGGTTGGATTTTTGAATTAAGCATGCCTTGTGTTTGTGAAAATGCCATGCATGTCTTAGGTCTAGGTTACATTAAATGCCATGCAAGTTCATGTTAGGTCTAGGCCATATTATTTGTGTCATGCATTTTCCTTACATTTAGGTTTAGATCCATGCATTTCATGCATTATGTTTGCTGCATTGTTTCATGCATTTCATGTTCATGCCACTTGAATAATGACTTGAGCCAATTAATGGTTCAAGGTCATGCTCTCTTGAGCACACTTGTGGAAAATTAAGTTTGTCAAATTGATTATTCTACCTTTGTGATTTTTTTTACTTAGCCAATTTTTATCTAACTTTCAAAAAGTCCTAGCTACTGTCTTCAAGTCATTCTATGAGTTTCAAATCTTTTTATTTTGGTTTTTAAATGATTTTATCAAAGACAAAAAAAATGTGTGTTGGCAAAGCAGTCTTTTTTTCTCCACCCAAAACTCGTACATCTCCGATTTTTTTGGGAATTCATATTTGATCAGAAAATTAAGTCGATTTTTTTCCGTGTATTTTTACATGTCCTGAGTCTCCAATAATTTTTTCAGAATTTTTGGAATTTTTAAAAATAGGGTAAAAAATCGTGGATTAAAACTGGACAGTGGAGTCAGAATTGATTTTAAAGAAAAACAAAGCAGTTTTTTCTCCTCCAAAAACTCGTACATCTCTGGTTTTTCTGGGAATTCATCTTTGATCAGAAAATTAAGTCGATTTTTTTTCGTGTATTTTTACATGTCCTGAGTCTCCAATAATTTTTTCAGAATTTTTGGAATTTTTAAAAATAGAGTAAAAAATCGTGGACTAATACTGGACAGTGGAGTCAGAATTGAATTTAAAGAAAAACCAATTTTCTGTTTTGGTTAATTTACTTAGAGTGGGCTGATTAGGAGGGTTAGCTACTGACTTAGGGTAATTTCTAAGCCTTTTTAAACTCTAAAAATGGTTTTTCAAATCCCGGGTTAAGGGTAGCCAAGTCCGGATTTTTTAAAACTTAGGAAATTAGAGTCATTTTAAAAATTTTAGCCCAGTTTTTATTTTTAATTCAAGCTTTCCAAAATTGTTTTCAAACAATCACAAAGTATTTTGGTTTTAGAATATTTAATTTGACATATTTTCCTAAGGTAGCCGGATATCTTTTTAAATATACGGATTTCCTTAATTAAAGGAAAAAATACATTTCATGCATTGCATTTTTATATTCATGCATTTTATATAATATGTGATTCTTGCCATAATAATTTCTATGTGTCATGACATTTAGGTTGCATTATATTATTTAGATTTTGCTATGTCATTTTATTTATGTCATGCCCATACATATTCATTTCTTTTAAATGTTTTCAAAAAAGATAATGGTTTTCAATAAAAATAAAGATATTCCCGAGTTAAAATAATTCATGAGTTCTCTACCGGGTTTGCTGGAGGGAATATCATCAATTATTATTAATAAAGGAATATCTTTCTTTCAAAAAAAAAGAGAACGATTCAGAAAGTTTTCCAAAACTAATAAAAATTTCTATATTTTGCCACGTTTGTTGGAGAATATAGGAAAATTTTGAATTTATAAATTCCGGATCATTTTCAATAAAAAATGGAATTATTTTTCTTTAAATTGGGAATTAATTTGAAATACTAAATTTAAAACCAACTTTTACCGAGACTTGAGATAACACACGATTAATAAGGTACCGATTTATACGGGCGTTGTGGGGGTGCTAATCCTTCCCTGCACGTAACCGACTCCCGAACCCGCTTCTTTGATTTCTCTAGTTTAAAACGCAGACTTGAAATTGGTTTTTAAAATGTTTTAATTAATTTTTAAAATATTTTATAAAACCGGTTTTAATAGGTGGCCGATCACACCTAGCTAAAAAAGATTGGTGGCGACTCCATGTCTTTTTTAAGATCATTTTCAAAACCTTCATTTCTAGAGGAATTAAGTCGACTTTTCCTCGATTTTTTTTTTAAATGTCATGCTTAACGAATAATAAAGTCTTGCGATGAGACTCATCGTTATTTTTTTTAGGTTGCGACACAATCCATTCCCAAAATCACATCAAAATCATACATTCCTAATGGAAACAAATTAACTGGTAATTCATGCTCCTGAACCATAACGGTACAATCCGGATAAACCACATCAATTTTCAAAGTTTCTCCCACTCGGGTACTAACGACCATAGGGATGTCTAACCTCCTAGACTCTCTACCCAAATGCATGACATATGAATTAGCAACAAAAGAATAAGTTGCACTCGGATCTATTAAGATCCTAGCATTTGCCTTAGAAATTGGGAGAGTACCTGTAACCACTTCAGGAGTAGCCTGAGCCTGTTGTTGGGTCATAGCATAAATTCTGGTAGCAGTTCGAGGTCTACCAGGCTGTCCAATATGTCGAGGGCCAGTAGATGAACCAACTTAAGATTGTGCCCCAGTTCTATCTCTAACTGCTGTCGGCTGAGGTGCAGCAGTAGGTTGGGTCCTTTCCCTTTGACCCACTGATAACTGACTAGTAACTCTCTTGTTCTCCAGCTTGGGACAATCCCGGTTCTTTACAGTAAAAACATACACCCTGTAGTCAATGTACGAGGTCCTCCTGACCTCCCAGGTAGCGATCTAGTCTGCTGTTGAGGTCCAATGGTAGGTCTACTAGAAGAACCACTAAAAGGATTTCGGTCTAATCCCTCTTGAAATCTCGAGGGTTTGTAACCATTGACACTGTTCTCTACATAACTTTTCTTAGGCCTCATGTCCTCACTTGAGGATTGCCTTTTTCTTTTTCTGAACTTCTCTTCTCTATCTTTCATTTCTTTCAGATTCTTTTCAGCTTTGATTGCCATGTTGACCCATTTATTAAAGTCATCTATATCCAAGGTCATCAATCTATCTCGAATACTAACATATAGCCCATCTTGGAATTTCTTGCATCTGTCAGCATCATTGGCTACTACTGATGGAGCAAATTCTGATAGTTCGCTAAATTTTTGCTCATACTCTGCTACTGACATACTACCCTATTTTAAATTCATAAACTCAGTCCATTTCTTTTCTCGCAAGGCCCGAGAATAGTATTTTTCTTCAAACTCTCTTCGAAAGTCTACCCAGGTTATGACAGGATGTCCAGTATACCTTTGCACTGTAGTTTTCCACCATGTGTGTGCATGATCCTCCAAAAATTGCACCGCACATGGTAATCTCATTATCTCGGGAATCTGAAGAGTAATGGAAGTAGTCTCAATTTTTTGTAGCCATCGCCAAGCTAAATCTGATTCCAAAAATCCCGTGAAAATCTTGCAACCCATATTCTTTAGATCTTTACAGTAATCAACTATCCCCTTTTCAGTAGGGCAGTCAAGGCTAGAATTACTCTTGCCAAGTCCCAACTGCCTCAGCTAAATTACGATCAGCTGTTGGGGGTGCTGCTGAGGGTGCAGCAACAGAAGATGAACCAGCAGCTGAAGCTTGTTCTCCAATTTGCTCATCAATATTCTCATTTCTATTCCTATCCCTATTTTGGGGTAGGGGATTGATTCTAGGCCTTCCTCTTCGACGTGGTGGCATCGTGTCTGATTTCCTACACAGGTGACAAACTTTTAATACTTCAACAAACAGTTCCTAAGTCTACAGGACCTATAACCTTGCTCTGATACCAAATTGTAACACCCTGTCCGGATAATCTACCTAAAATCCGGCAGAGTTTCTTTTCTATCTCAACTATAACCCTCCTGCAAATAACACTCAATTTATATCCTCAACCAGTATAAAGAGATATATTACATATGATATATTACAATTACATAGATATAATTACAATTACATAGATATATTACATATGATATATTACAATTACATAGATATAATTACAATTACATAGATATATTACATATAATATATTTATGTATATATTACAATTACAATTACATAGATATATTACTATTACATGTAATATATTACAATTACATAGATATATTACAATTACATAGGTATATTACAATTGCATAGATATATTACATATGATTAATTAAATGTATATATTACAATTACAATTACATAGATATATTACATATTAGAATTACATAGATATATTACATATGATTAATGTAAAATATTTATAATATATCTATGTAATTGTAATATATCTATGTAACTGTAATATATCTATGTAACTGTAATATATTTATGTAATTGATCCAAGCGATCTGGACGGTCCGAGCTATGTAATATATCTAATTTATACTGTATTGTAATATATCTATGTAATTGTAATGTATCTATGTAATATATCTATGTAATTACAATTGCGTTTTCAATTATATAGATAATAGATGGGTCAGTTGTTTAAGTGGTCGCGTGCCTCCTCTAACATTGAACAGATATCTAACAATCAAAGAATAATACAGAAAAAGATAAAAATGGTGAAAGAGATGAGAAAGTCGAATCGGGAAATGAAATGAAATGGTGATTACCGATTGAAAAGGAAAATAAGTGAAAGAGCTAGATAAGAGAAAGAGACGGGTGAAAGAGAGAAGTGGAAAAGAAAGGGGGAAATATAACCTAATACAATACCAACGGGCAAATCCGTCAATATAGCATTTTCAGTAAAAATTAAATCACCCGCCTTTATAAAAGAAAGCCGCGTTATTTTCGAAGTGACCTATATTGACGGATGAAAAAATCCGTCAGTATATATTATTACTATACCGACGGAGTTTTATAAATCATTCAGTATAGATAACATATACACCGACGGTTATGACTTCCGTTGGTATATGACGAATACATACCGACGGATAACAAATCCGTCAAAATATCCTATTTATACCAATGAATTTTGTCCGTCAGTATAGGCTTTCGTCGGTATATGGCATTTTTTTTGTAGTGTATACCGATGATTTTTTATTAATAGTCGGTATAGGTGTATCTATACCATCGGATAATTAAAGCGTTGGTATATGTTATGTATCTATATCGATGGTTTCTCATTAATCGTCGGTATAGGTGTATCTACAGCGACAGATAATTAAAGTATCAGTATTTGTTATGTAACTATACCGACGGTTTCTCATCAACCGTCGGTATAGATATATCTATAGCGACGGATAAATGAAGCATCGGTATATGTTACATATATTCTGACGGTACCAAAAATCTGTCGCTATAGATCCTTTTTACCTACGGGTTTCTACCGTCAGTATAACTAAGTGTCAGTATATGGCAATTTGTTTGTAGTGCTATGTAATATCTATGTAATTGTAATATATTTATGTAGTATATCTATGTAATTGTAATATATATTACATAAATATAATACAATTACATAGATATATTACAACAACATAACTATGTAACTATATATCTATGTAATTATAATATATATATTACATAGATATATTACAATTACATAGATATATTACTATTACATAGATATATTACAATTACATAGATATATTACATATATTACATAGATGTATTACAATTACATAAATATATTTATTACAATTAGATACATTACATAGATATATTACAATTACAATTATTGTAATATATCTATGTAATTGTAATATATTTTTGTAATTGTAATATATATATATATATAAGTAATTGTAATATCTATGTAATTGTAATATATATATCTATGTAATTC
Organism: Fremontodendron californicum; assembly: GCA_030761205.1. Taxonomy (NCBI): domain Eukaryota; kingdom Viridiplantae; phylum Streptophyta; class Magnoliopsida; order Malvales; family Malvaceae; genus Fremontodendron; species Fremontodendron californicum. The sequence goes on from JAULJL010000041.1 coordinate 13,854,415, forward strand.
TAATATATCTAACTAATTGTAATATATCTATGTAATTGTAATATATCTATGTAATTGTAATGCATCTATGTAATTGTAATAATATATGTAATTGTAATATATCTATGTAATTATAATATATTTATGTAATTATAATATAAACCATGAGATCACATGCATTGAAATCTATGTAATTGTAATATATTTATGTAATTGTAATATATCTATGTAACTGTAATATATCTATTTTGTAATATATTTGTTTTTAGTAATTACAATTACATAGATATATTAAAACTACATAGATATATTATAATTACATAGATAAATATATTACATAGATATATTACAATTACATAGATATATCCATGTAATATATCTATGTAATTGTAATATATATGTATTTTAATATATCTAATGTGTAATTGTAATTACATAGATATATTACATAGATATATTATAATTATAATTACATAGATATATTAAAACTACATAGATATATTATAATTACATAGATACATAGATATATTACAATTACATAGATATATATTACAATTACATATATATATATATATTACAATTACATAAATATATTTATTACAATTACATAGATATATTACAATTACATAATTACAATTACATAGATATAATTACATAGATAATATATTACAATTACATAAATTTATTACAATTACATAGATATATTACATAGACACATTACAATTACATAGATATATTTATGTAATTGTAATATATATCTATGTAATTGTAATATATTTATGTAATATATATATATGTAATTGTAATATATCTATGTATCTATGTAATTGTAATATATCCATGTAATATATCTATGTAATTGTAATATATCTATGTAATTGTAATATATTATAATTACATAAATATATTACAATCACATATATATATATATATATTACAATTACATAGATATACTACAGTTACATAGATATACTACAATACATAGATATATTACATAGATACATTACATAAATATATTAGAGTTATATAGATATTACAATTACATAGATATATTACATAGATATATTATAATTACATAGATATATTACAATTACATAGATATAATTATATAAATATATTACAATTACATAGATATAATTATATAAATATATTACAATTACATAGACATATTATAATTACATAGATACATTACAATCACATAGATATATTACAAAGATATTACAATTACATAGATGTATTTCAAAATACATAGATATATTACAATTACATAGAAAAAATATTACAATTACGTAGACATATTACATAGATATATTACAATTACATATATATAAATATTTTATTAATTTATAAAATAATAATTTTGAAATAAGAAAATTTGAGTAAATAATATTAATAAGCTAAAACCTATATTCCACTTTTGAAGAAATCTATAGGTACATAATATATTAGAATTACATAGATATATTACAATTACTTAAAACATTAGAATTACATAGATATATTACAATTATATAGATACATTACAATTACATAGATATATTACAATTACTTAAAACATTAGAATTAAATTGATATATAACAATTACATAGATACATTAGAATTATATAGATATATTACAATAACATAGATATATTACAATTACATACATACATTACAAATACATAGATATATTACAATTACATAAATATATTACAATTACACAAATATATTACAAGTACATAGATATCTTAAAATTACATAGATATATTATAATTACATAGATATATTACAATAACATAGATATATTACATAGATGTATTATAATTACATAGATATATTACATAAATATGTGTAATTACTATTGCAATTACACAAATATATCTATGGTAAATATTAGATATATTACAATTACTGAAAATATTTATGTAATATATCTAGGAAATTGTAATATATATATAATTACTGAAATATTACAATTACATAGATATATTATATTAGATATATTATAATTACATAAATATATTACAATTACATAAAACATTAGACTTGCATAGATATATCTATGTAATTGTAATTAATAGAATCCTAATATATCTACATAGATATATTATAATTACATAGATATTTTACGATTACATTAGAATTACATGTGTATGAAATATATCATCATTGTAATGTATAAATAAATATATTACAATTACATATTCAATACAATTACATAGATATATATATATATAATTGTAATATCTATATAATTGTAATGAATCTATGTAATTTTAATATAAATATGTAATTGTAATATATCTACGTAATTTTAATATATCTATATAATTGTAATGTATCTATGTAATTGTAATTATAATATATTACAATTGCATAGATATTTATGTATAAATATCTATGTAAAATATCTATGTAATTGTAATATATCTATGTAATTATAATATAATATATCTATGTAATTGTAATATATATCTATGTAATATGGAGTAATATATTATGTAATTGTAATGTATCTATGTAATTCTAATGTTTTACGTAATTGTAATATATCTATTTAATAGTAATTGTAATTCTATGTAATATATTACAATCACACATTAGAGATATTACAACTACACAAATATATTACAATTACATAGATAAATAACAATTACATAGATAAATTTTTGTAATTGTAAGATATGTATGTAGTTGTAATATATTTATTTAATTGAAAATATTAGAATTACATAGATATATTACAATTACATAGATATATATCTAATGTGTAACTGTAATATATTACAATTACATAGATATATTAAAACAACATAGATATATTATAATTACATAGATAAATATATTTCATAGATATATTACAATTAGAAAAATATATTACAATTACATAGATATATTACAATTACTTAAAACATTAGAATTACATAGATATAACTATGTAATGTAATATATCTATGTAATTCTAATGTATCTACGTAATACAAAAATATATTACAATTGTAATATCTATTGTAATGTAACACCCTGTCCGGATAATCTACCTAAAATCCGGCAGAGTTTCCTTTCTATCTCAACTATAAACCCTCCTGCAAATAACACTCAATTCATATCCTCAACCAGCAATATTTCTCAATACTATTATCACATATATCCATCATATTCAAAAAATTATCCATGATCAATTTATTCTCAAGTCAAAACATACTGATCTATTGTCTCATATCTTCAAATATACCTATCTTCAAATATAATATATCCAAAAATAAACCTATCTCAGCAAGGTTTACTAGATAAAAACATCAAAAGATCAAGACTTCAATAAATTTTTACTATGATGCCCACCACGTCATAATACTATTTGAAGCAGAGAAAAGAGGAAGGTTGCAATCCCAACACCTAACTATCACCTGAAAATGAGAATATGAAATGGTGAGATATATGAATATCTCAGTGAGTAAACAACTTTTAAAACATTTGAAAACTATGATTATAATCCTTTAAAACATAATAGACATTTTCAAAATAAATAATAATAAAATCATAATGAGTAATTCAAAGACTTTTTGATGCTCGCCTTTAAAACATAATAATATAATCCATAGCAATATCTTCCCACTTCCATTGAGGAATAGGTAGGGGGTTCAATTTCCCAGAAGGTTTTTGATGCTCGGCTTTAATTTGTTGGCATACCAAGCATCTAGAAACAAACTCAGCTATGTCCCGTTTCATACCTTGCCACTAATAATGTTCTCTTAAGGTTCGATACATTTTCACACTACCGGGATGTAACGCATATGGTGCATTATGAGTTTCCTCCAAAATCACCTTCCGGAGTTCTTCATCCTGAGGCACATAAAGCCTATTTTTCATTATCAGTACATCCTCATCTTTTATTTGAAAGTCAGTCCTCACACCATCCCTTACTTCTTGCTTTAACTTTACCAGCATAGGGTCATTATTCTGTGCTTCACGTATCCAATCAATATGAATCGGTTTAACCTTCAAGTGGGTTATCAGGAGATTATTCTCAATAATCATCAATTCTAAAGGTAAAGACTTCAACTCATTTTGTAAGGGTTTCTGAATTGCTCGAATATGAGCAAGAGAACTAGAAGACTTTCTACTAAGAGCATCGGCCACTACATTGGCCTTTCCTGGGTGATAGTCAATTACACAGTCATAATCTTTTATCAATTCCAACCATCTCCTTTGCCTCAAATTTAATTCTTTCTGATCCATCAGATATTTCAGACTCTTATGATCAGTGTAGATTGTACATTTTTCTCCAAATAAATAATGCCTCCAAATTTTCAGTGCAAACACCACTGCCGCTAACTCTAAATCATGAGTGGGATAGTTTTGCTCATGCTGTTTCAGTTGTCGAGAAGCATAAGCTATCACCTTCCCATGTTGCATCAAAACGCAACCCAACCCTCGCCTCGAGGCATCACTGTATACCACAAAGCTTCCAGTCCCTGATGGTAGTGTAAGAACTGGTGCTGTGGTCAATCTACACTTGAGCTCTTGGAAAGCTTGCTCACATTTGTCAGTCCACTCAAACATAGCATGCTTCCTTGTTAGTTTTGACAAATGAGAGGCAAACATGGAAAATCCTTCCACGAATCTTCGATAGTTCCCTGCCAATCCGAGAAAGCTCCTAATTTCTGTGACATTAGTGGGTCTTTCCCAAGCAACTACAGTTTCTATCTTTTGTGGATCCACAAAAATCCCTTCCTTAGATACTATATGACCAAGGAATGCTACTTTGTCTAGCCAGAATTCACACTTGGAAAATTTAGCATAAAGTTGCTTTTCACGCATAGTCTACAACACCGTTCTCAAATGGCTTACATGATCATCCTTATTCCTGGAATAAACTAGGATATCATCGATGAAAACAATAACAAACTTATCTAAGTAGGGCCGAAACACCCTATTCATCAAATCCATAAAGACTGCAGGTGCATTAGTTAGCCGAAAAGGCATAACTAAGAATTCATAATGACCATATCGAGTTCTAAAAGCAGTCTTTGGAATATCAGATTCTTTAATCTTCAATTGATGATAACCCGATCTTAGGTCTATTTTGGAGAACAAACTTGCACCTTGCAACTGATCAAACAAGTCATCAATCCTTGGCAAAGGATACTTATTCTTAATGGTGACCTTGTTCAGTTGCCGGTAGTCGATACATAATTGTAAAGATCCATCCTTTTTCTTTACAAATAAAACCGGTGCTCCCCATCGTGAAGTACTAGGCCGAATGAAACCTCTGTCAACTAGGTCTTGCAACTACACTTTCAATTCCTTTAGCTCCGAAGGTGCCATTCTTTAGGGTGCTTAAGAAATAGGAGCACTGCTAGGGATTAAGTCGACAGTAAACTCCAATTCCCTGTCAGGGGGTAAACCAACCAATTTTTTTTTTTTTAAAGATCTCAGGAAACTCTTTGACCACAGGTATAGTTTCCAACTTTGCCTCATGTATATCCTGGTTAATCACATAAGCAAGGTATCTGAATACCCTTTCTGCAAGTATCTATTGGCTGCCATCTTGGAGATAAGGCAAGAAGGTAAAACTTTCATTTCTCCTTGAAAGGTAAACTCTAAGTCTCCCGACTTCTTAAAAGTCACAGTTTTGGAAAAAAAAACAATCTATTACTGCATTGTTTGCTACTATCGATGGAGCAAATTCTGATAGTTCACTGAATTTTTGCTCATACTCTACTACTGACATACCACCCTGTTTTAAATTCATAAACTCAGTCCATTTCTTTTCCCGCAAGGCCCGAGAATAGTATTTTTTTTTTCAAACTCTCTTCGAAAATCTGCCCAGGTTATGGCAGGACTTCCAGCATACCTTTGCACTGTAGTTTTCCACCATGTGTGTGCATGATCCTCCAAAAATTGCACTGCACATGGTAACCTCATAGGCTCGGGAATCTGAAGAGTAATGGAAGTAGTCTCAATTTTTTGTAGCCATGACCAGGCTAAATCTGATTCCAAAGACCCCGTGAAAATCTTGCAACCCATATTCTTCAGATCTTTACAGTAATCAACTATCCCCATTTTAGTAGGGGCAGTCAACGCGGGAATTACTCTTCCCAAGGCCGCAACTGCCTTAGCTAAACTAAGATTAGCTGCTGGGGGTGCTGCTGAGGGTGCAGCAACAGAAGATGAACCAGCAACTAAAGCTTGTTCTCTAATTTGCTCATCAATATTCACATTTCTATTCCTATCCCTATTTTAGGGTAGAGGATTGATTCTATGCCTTCCTCTTCGACGTAGTGGCATCGTGTCTGATTTTCTACGCAAGTGACAATATTTTAATACTTCAACAAACAGTTTCTAAGTCTACAGGACCTATAACCTTGCTCTGATACCAAATTGTAACACCCTGTCCGGATAATCTACCTAAAATCCGGCAGAGTTTCCTTTCTATCTCAACTATAAACCCTCCTGCAAATAACACTCAATTCATATCCTCAACCAGCAATATTTCTCAATACTATTATCACATATATCCATCATATTCAAAAAATTATCCATGATCAATTTATTCTCAAGTCAAAACATACTGATCTATTGTCTCATATCTTCAAATATACCTATCTTCAAATATAATATATCCAAAAATAAACCTATCTCAGCAAGGTTTACTAGATAAAAACATCAAAAGATCAAGACTTCAATAAATTTTTACTATGATGCCCACCACGTCACAATACTATTTGAAGCAGAGAAAAGAGGAAGGTTGCAATCCCAACACCTAACTATCACCTGAAAATGAGAATATGAAATGGTGAGATATATGAATATCTCAGTGAGTAAACAACTTTTAAAACATTTGAAAACTATGATTATAATCCTTTAAAACATAATAGACATTTTCAAAATAAATAATAATAAAATCATAATGAGTAATTCGAAGACGTAGCAAAGTTTTCAAATGTATAACAATATTATAATATTAAATCAATGAATAAAATCTGTAAAGTAAATCAAGTTTCGTATAATTGGGCTCCAACTTACTGTCATGCATAAGAATACATCCATGAAATAACCAGGCAATATCCATGTAGGCATACTAGTAGCCGGCCCCAAAGGCCAATACCACCATAGGACGCCCCAAAGGCATATGTGTCGCTATGATGTGCCCCCAAAAGGCAAATATAACGGGATAGGGACTCTGGAGGTGGCTCCCACCACAAAGGCGTAGCACGCAGCTCCCATACCCCGGTCCAATATCACGGAATTGGGACTCTGGAGGTGGCTCCCGCCACAAAGGCGTAGCACGCAGCTCCCACATTCCGATCAAGGGTATAATCTCGTACATTAAGTCAGGTAGAGCCAAAACCATGTAAGTCAAATTCTATGTAAAAATCATATTTCATAAATCAACCAACTTACTCGATATAATATTTCTTGAAATAAATATACTTTAATAACAAATCAATTCATATGATTATATATCGTATTACCTTTAATACGTAAAATAAACATTATGCTAAAAATATATATATATATATAATTATAATTAAAGAAATTTCAAATAACTATAGTTGTCGTCTACTCACAATCCTTGAGATGGTCTCACTGAACACCTCGATCTGAAACTTCGGGATCCACAGGTGACGTCAGCTCTATGTGGCCTAGAGATTAACGATAATTAGTATCTATATATACTCAAAGCATTACACACTTATGAATGCTACTTAAGTCCCATAAATCTACCCCATATACTAATTTCTCATACTCAAAACAACATATCCTTAATTTTTAATATCATTTCCATAATCATTTTCTCCAAAATTCAACTCCATATTCATGTCCTTATCAAATTCCTTTCTAGTACTCCATGCCTTAGAGATTTTTATAATCCATAACCATCAATAGTACTATATTTCTCTTAAGCAATAAATTCCTTAATATCAAGTTAGATTAGAAAATCATAACTTGAGTTTGGTACCAATAAGTCTAATTTATGAAGAAAATAACTAACTTAGACAATTAGAACAAAATCTTGATCAAATTTGATAAAACCCGAAACTATGCTGAAACAGGGGTCACACTAAACAGCCAACTTCACCGAATTTTATCTTTTTAACCGCTTATCGGTTTTGGGTGATTCAAAGACCAAAATTCTCATATTGAAGTCTAGTTACTAGGAAAAATATCAAAAAAATATAAACCCATATGTGCCGAACCCAGAAAATCCGAACAGCAAGCATGCTCAGAAAACAGGGGTCACACTGAACAGCCAACTTCACCGAATTTTATCTTTTTAACCGCTTACCGGTTTTGGTTGATTCAAAGACCAAACTTCTCGTATTGAAGTCTAGTTTCTAGGGAAAATATCAAAAAAATATAAACCCAACTGTGCCGAACCCAGAAAATCCGAACAGTAAGCATGCTCAGTTTCCCCTGTTTTGCTTTTTCTTCCCATTTTCTTGTTCATGCTTTCAAATCCTTTTAATTCTTAACAAAAATGAGTAAAATTCATACTTAATAGATGGATTTCAGACCTTAAAATGTTTATGGAGCAAAGATCTTAGCATGCTCAAGTAGAATATCTAAAGAAAATGAAGAATTTATCAAGAAACTAACCTTGGATGTAATTGTTGTTGAGATTTTGGTGAAGTTCTTGAAGAGAAATGGAGGAGATGAAGAAATTGGAGAGGGGAGGCTGCCGGCTGCTCATTTAGCAAATGAAGATACCTTGTGCTTTCGGGAGATCAATTGAACATAAGGGATATTTTTTTATTTTTGGGATAATTGCATATTGGTCCCTCAACTTTTTATAAATAACCATTTAGCCCCTAAACTTTTTTAATATATTCATTTTGATCCTTTCTTCTTTTATTTCCTTCACTTATAACTTCTTACAAATTTCCAAGTTTGTCCTTAAAATTTTCGGGATTTAACTTTACATGATTATACGTAACCTCGGTTGTTACATGTAATGTATCTATGTAATGTGTAATATATCTACATAGATATAGATATATTACATAGATACATTACAATTACACAAATTTATTACAATTATATAGATATATTACAGTGACATAAATATATTAGAATTACATACATTTATTACAATTACAGAAATATATTACAAGTATATAGATATACTGCAATTACACAAATATATTAAAATTACGTAGATATATTACAATTACATAAATATATTATAATTACATAGATACAATATCATTACAACAAATATATCTATGTAGTATAAATTGTTATATATTACAATTACATAGATAAACAATATATCTATGTAATTGTAATACATCTATGTAATTCTATTATGTAATTGTAATATATTTTTGTAACTGTAATAAATCTATGTAACTGTATTATGTTTAACTAATTGTAATGTATTTATGTCATTGTAATATATCTATGTAATTATAATATATCTATCTAATAGTAATGTATCTATGTAATTCTAATATTTTTGTGTATCTATTGTAATATATTACAATTACATAGATATATTACAAATTACAAAGGTACACAAATATATTACAATTGCATAGATATATTACAATTACATGTAATATATTACAACTAAATAGAAACATTATAATTACACATTATAATAATTACAATTAAATAAATATTTTACAATTAATAATGTATCTACATAATATTACCTAGATATATTACATAAATATATTTATTACACTTACACATTAGATATATAACAATACATGACAATTACATAGACATATTACAGTTACATAGATATATTACATTTACATAAATATGTTATATAGATATATTACAATTATTAAAAACATTGTGTAATTTTAATATATTACAATTACATAGATATATTACAATTACATAGATATATTACAGTTACATAGATATATTACAATTACTTAAAACATTAGAATTACATAGATACATTAGAATTACATATATATTAGAATTACATAGATACATTACAATTACATAGATATATTACAATTACATAGATACATTATAATTACATAGATACATTACAATTATATATCTAAAGTTTTCAGTAACATAGATACATTACAGTTACATAGATACATTACAATTACACATTAGATATATAAAAATACATGTAATATATAATGTTTTCGAATTACATTGATATATTACAATTACATAGATACATTGGATATATATATTACAATTACATAGATATACTACAGTTGCATAGATATATTACAATTACACAAATATATTACAATTACATAAATAGATTACAATGACATAAATATATTACAATAACATAGATATATTACAATTACATAAATATATTACAATTATTGAAAACATTAGAATTACATAGATATATAACAATTACTGAAAATATTAGAATTACATATCTATTGTAATATATTACAATTACAATTACAATTACAATTACATGTATATTACAATTACAACTACATAGATATATTACAATGTATTACACAAATATATTACAATTACATAGATATAATTATATAAATATATTACAATTACATAGACATATTATAATTACATAGATACATTACAATCACATAGATATATTACAAAGATATTACAATTACATAGATGTATTTCAAAATACATAGATATATTACAATTACATAGAAAAAATATTACAATTACGTAGACATATTACATAGATATATTACAATTACATATATATAAATATTTTATTAATTTATAAAATAATAATTTTGAAATAAGAAAATTTGAGTAAATAATATTAATAAGCTAAAACCTATATTCCACTTTTGAAGAAATCTATAGGTACATAATATATTAGAATTACATAGATATATTACAATTACTTAAAACATTAGAATTACATAGATATATTACAATTATATAGATACATTACAATTACATAGATATATTACAATTACTTAAAACATTAGAATTAAATTGATATATAACAATTACATAGATACATTAGAATTATATAGATATATTACAATAACATAGATATATTACAATTACATACATACATTACAAATACATAGATATATTACAATTACATAAATATATTACAATTACACAAATATATTACAAGTACATAGATATCTTAAAATTACATAGATATATTATAATTACATAGATATATTACAATAACATAGATATATTACATAGATGTATTATAATTACATAGATATATTACATAAATATGTGTAATTACTATTGCAATTACACAAATATATCTATGGTAAATATTAGATATATTACAATTACTGAAAATATTTATGTAATATATCTAGGAAATTGTAATATATATATAATTACTGAAATATTACAATTACATAGATATATTATATTAGATATATTATAATTACATAAATATATTACAATTACATAAAACATTAGACTTGCATAGATATATCTATGTAATTGTAATTAATAGAATCCTAATATATCTACATAGATATATTATAATTACATAGATATTTTACGATTACATTAGAATTACATGTGTATGAAATATATCATCATTGTAATGTATAAATAAATATATTACAATTACATATTCAATACAATTACATAGATATATATATATATATAATTGTAATATCTATATAATTGTAATGAATCTATGTAATTTTAATATAAATATGTAATTGTAATATATCTACGTAATTTTAATATATCTATATAATTGTAATGTATCTATGTAATTGTAATTATAATATATTACAATTGCGTAGATATTTATGTATAAATATCTATGTAAAATATCTATGTAATTGTAATATATCTATGTAATTATAATATAATATATCTATGTAATTGTAATATATATCTATGTAATATGGAGTAATATATTTTGTAATTGTAATGTATCTATGTAATTCTAATGTTTTACGTAATTGTAATATATCTATGTAATAGTAATTGTAATTCTATGTAATATATTACAATCACACATTAGAGATATTACAACTACACAAATATATTACAATTACATAGATAAATAACAATTACATAGATAAATTTTTGTAATTGTAAGATATGTATGTAGTTGTAATATATTTATTTAATTGAAAATATTAGAATTACATAGATATATTAGAATTACATAGATATATATCTAATGTGTAACTGTAATATATTACAATTACATAGATATATTAAAACAACATAGATATATTATAATTACATAGATAAATATATTTCATAGATATATTACAATTACAAAAATATATTACAATTACAAAAATATATTACAATTACATAGATATATTACAATTACTTAAAACATTAGAATTACATAGATATAACTATGTAATGTAATATATCTATGTAATTCTAATGGATCTACGTAATACAAAAATATATTACAATTGTAATATCTATTGTAATGTATCTATGTAATGTGTAATATATCTACATAGATATAGATATATTACATAGATACATTACAATTACACAAATTTATTACAATTATATAGATATATTACAGTGACATAAATATATTAGAATTACATACATTTATTACAATTACAGAAATATATTACAAGTATATAGATATACTGCAATTACACAAATATATTAAAATTACGTAGATATATTACAATTACATAAATATATTATAATTACATAGATACAATATCATTACAACAAATATATCTATGTAGTATAAATTGTTATATATTACAATTACATAGATAAACAATATATCTATGTAATTGTAATACATCTATGTAATTCTATTATGTAATTGTAATATATTTTTGTAACTGTAATAAATCTATGTAACTGTATTATGTTTAACTAATTGTAATGTATTTATGTCATTGTAATATATCTATGTAATTATAATATATCTATCTAATAGTAATGTATCTATGTAATTCTAATATTTTTGTGTATCTATTGTAATATATCTGTTAAATTGTAATAGATATTTGTGTATTGTAATATATTACAATTACATAGATATATTACAAATTACAAAGGTACACAAATATATTACAATTGCATAGATATATTACAATTACATGTAATATATTACAACTAAATAGAAACATTATAATTACACATTATAATAATTACAATTAAATAAATATTTTACAATTAATAATGTATCTACATAATATTACCTAGATATATTACATAAATATATTTATTACACTTACACATTAGATATATAACAATACATGACAATTACATAGACATATTACAGTTACATAGATATATTACATTTACATAAATATGTTATATAGATATATTACAATTATTAAAAACATTGTGTAATTTTAATATATTACAATTACATAGATATATTACAATTACATAGATATATTACAGTTACATAGATATATTACAATTACTTAAAACATTAGAATTACATAGATACATTAGAATTACATATATATTAGAATTACATAGATACATTACAATTACATAGATATATTACAATTACATAGATACATTATAATTACATAGATACATTACAATTATATATCTAAAGTTTTCAGTAACATAGATACATTACAGTTACATAGATACATTACAATTACATAGATACATTACAATTACACATTAGATATATAAAAATACATGTAATATATAATGTTTTCGAATTACATTGATATATTACAATTACATAGATACATTGGATATATATATTACAATTACATAGATATACTACAGTTGCATAGATATATTACAATTACACAAATATTGTAACAACCGAGGTTACGTATAATCATGTAAAATCAAATCCCGAAAAATTTTAAGGACAAACTTGGAAATTTGTAAGAAGTTATAAGTGAAGGAAATAAAAGAAGAAAGGATCAAAATGAACATATTAAAAAAGTTTAGGGGCTTAATGGTTATTTATAAAAAGTTGAGGGACTAATATGCAATTATCCCAAAAACAAGAAAAATATCTCTTATGTTAAATTTTCTCCCGAAAACACTAGAATTCTGCTTCTCTTCTTCAAGTGGCAGCCGGCCTCCCATCCTCCCTCTCTCTCAAATTTCTCTTCAAGTATTCCACCATAATCTCAACAACAATTACATCCAAGGTTAGTTTCTTGATAAATTCTTCATTTTCTTTAGATATTCTACTTGAGCATGCTAAGATCTTTGCTCCATAAACATGTTAAGGTCTGAAATCCATCTATTAAGTATGAATTTTACTCATTTTTGGTATGTATTAAAAGGATTTGAAAGCATGAACAAGAAAATGGGAAGAAAAAGCAAAACAGGGGAATCTGAGCATGCTTGCTGTTCGGATTTTCTGGGTTCGGCACAGTTGGGTTTATATTTTTTTGATGTTTTTCCTAGAAACTAGACTTCAATACGAGAATTTTGGTCTTTGAATCACCCAAAACCGATAAGCGGTTAAAAAGATAAAATTCGGTGAAGTTGGCTGTTCAGTGTGACCCCTGTTTCAGCATGGTTTCGGGATTTATCAAATTTGATCAAGATTTTGTTCTAGTTGTATAAGTTAGTTATTTTATTCATAAGTTAGATATATTGGTTGAAATAAAACAATTGGAATCACTTCCAAATTCCTTACCAAACTCAAGTTATGATTTTTTAATCTAACTTGATGTTAAGGAATTTATTGCTTAAGAGAAATATAGTACTATTGATGGTTATGGATTATGAAAATCTCTAAGGCATGGAATACTAGAAAGGAATTTGATAAGGACATGAATATGGAGTTGAATATTTGGAGAAAATGATTATGGAAATGATATTAAAAATTTGGGATATGTTGTTTTGAGTATGAGGAATTAGTATTGACCTTGAGGGAAGATTATGAGACTTAAGTTGCATTCAAAATTGTGTAATGCTTTGAGCATGTATAGATACTAATTATTGTTAATCTCTAGGCCACGTAGATCCGACGTCACCTATGGATCCCGAAGTTTCAGGTCGAGGTGTACAGTGAGATCATCTCAAGGATTGTGAGTAGACGACAACTATAGTTATTTGAAATTTCTTTAATTATAATTATATATATATTTTTTAGCATATATATTTATTTTACGTATTAAAGGTATATACTATATTTAATCATATGAATTGATTTGTTATTAAAGTAGTTTTATTTCAAGAAATATTATATCGAGTAAGTTGGTTGATTTTATGAAATATGATTTTACATAGAATTTGACGTACATGGTTTTGGCTCCACCTGACTTAATGTATGAGATTATTTCCTTGACCGGAATACGGGAGCTGCGTGCTACGCCTTTGTGGCAGGAGCCACCTCCAGAGTCCCCATTCCGTGATATTAGACCGGAATACGGGAGCTGTGTGCTACGCCTTTGTGGCGGGAGTCACCTCCAGAGTCCCTATTCCGTGATATTATACTGGGGTATGGGAGCTGCGTGCTACGCCTTTGTGGTGGGAGCCACCTCCAGAGTCCCTATCCCATTATATTTGCCTTTTGGGGGCACATCATAGTGACACATATGCCTTTGGGGCGTCCTATGGTGGTATTGGCCTTTGGGGCCGGCTACTAGTATGCCTACATGGATATTGCTTGGTTATTTCATGGATGTACTCTTATGCAGGACAGAAAGTTGGAGCCCAATTATACGGAACTTGATTTACTTTACAGATTTTATTCATTGATTTAATATTATAATATTGTTATACATTTGAAAACTTTGCTACGTCTTTGAATTACTCATTATGATTTTATTATTATTTATTTTGAAAATGTCTATTATGTTTTAAAGGATTATAATCATAGTTTTCAAATGTTTTAAAAGTTGTTTACTCACTGAGATATTCATATATCTCACCATTTCATATTCTCATTTTCAGGTGATAGTTAGGTGTTGGGATTGCAACCTTCCTCTATTCTCTGCTTCAAATAGTATTGTGACGTGGTGGGCATCATATTAAAAATTTATTGAAGTCTTGATCTTTTGATGTTTTTATCTAGTAAACCTTGCTGAGATAGGTTTACTTCTGGATATATTGTATATATTCGAAGATATAAGACAATAGATCAATATGTTTTGACTTGAACATAAATTGATCATGGATAATTTTTGAATATGTATGGATATATGTGATAATAGTATTGAGGAATATTGCTGGTTGAGGATATGAATTGAGTTTTATTTGCAGGAGGGTTATAGTTGAGATAGAAAGGAAACTCTGTCGGATTTTAGGTAGATTATCTGGACAGGGTGTTACAATTTGGTATCAGAGCAAGGTTATAGGTCCTGTAGACTTAGGAACTGTTTGTTGAAGTATTAAAATATTGTCGCTTGTGTAAGAAATCAGACACGATGCCACCACGTCGAAGAGGAAGGCCTAGAATCAATCCCCTACCCCAAAATAGGGATAGGAATAGAAATGTGAATATTGATGAGCAAATTGGAGAACAAGCTTCAGCTGCTGGTTCATCTTCTGTTGCTGCACCCTCAGCAGCACCTCCAGCAGCTGATCTTAATTTAGCTGAGGCAGTTACGACCTTGGCAAGAGTAATTCCCGCTTTGACTGCCCCTGCTGAAAAGGGGATAGCTGATTACTGTAAAGATCTGAAGAATATGGGTTGCAAGATTTTCACGGGATCTTTGGAATCAGATTTAGCCTGGTCATGGCTACAAAAATTTGAGACTACTTCCATTACTCTTCAGATTCCCGAGCCTATGAGGTTACCATGTGCAGTGCAATTTTTGGAGGATCATGCACACACATGGTGGAAAACTATCGTGCAAAGGTATGCTGGACGTCCTGCCATAACCTAGGTAGATTTTCGAAGAGAGTTTGAAGAAAAATACTATTCTCGGGCCTTGCGGGAAAAGAAATGGACTGAGTTTATGGATTTAAAATAGGGTAGTATGTCAGTAGCAGAGTATGAGCAAAAATTCAGCGAACTATCGGAATTTGCTCCATCAGTTAGCCAACGATGCTGACAGATGCAAGAAATTCCAAGATGGGCTACATGTTAGTATTCGAGATAGGTTGACGACCCTAGATACAGATGACTTTAATAAATGGGTCAACATGGCAATTAAAGCTGAATAGAATCTGAAAGAAATGAAAGATAGAGAAGATAAGAGAGGTTCAAAAAAAAAAAAAAAGGGGCCGTCCTCGAGTGAGGACGTGAGGCCTAAGAAAAATTATGTAGAGAGCAATGTCAATAGTTACAAACCCTCGAGATTTCAAGAGGGATTAGACCGAAAACCTTTTAGTGGTTCTTCTAGTAAACCTACCATTGGACCTCAACAGCAGACTAGATCGCTACCTAGGAGCTCAAGACCTCGTACATTGACTTATTCTCAGTGTCCCCATTGTGGGAGAAATCACCCTAGTGAATGTTGGAGAAACTTTGAAAATTGATGTGGTTTATCCGGATTGTACTGTTATGGTTCAGGAGCATGAATTAATGTATGATTTTGATGTGATTTTGTGAATGGATTCGTTGTCTAAACACAATGCAGTGATAGATTGTTTTTCCAAAACTGTAACTTTTAAGAAGTCGGGAGACTTGGAGTTTACCTTTCAAGGAGAAAGGAAAGTTTTACCTTTTTGCCTTATCTTCAAGATGGCAGCCAATAGATACTTGCAAAAAGGGTATTCTGCTTACCTTGCTTATGTAATTAACAAGGAAATACATGAGGCAAAGTTGAAAACTATACCTGTGGTAAAAGAGTTTCCTGAGATCTTCCCTGAAGAATTGGTCGATTTACCTCCTGACAGGGAATTTGAGTTTACGATCGACATAATCCCTGGCAGTGCTCCTATTTCTCAGGCACCCTATAGAATGGCACCTTCGGAGCTAAAGGAATTGAAAGTGCAGTTGCAAGACCTAGTTGACAGAGGTTTCATTCAGCCTAGTACTTCACCTTGGGGAGCACCGGTTTTATTTGTAAAGAAAAAAGATGGATCTTTACGATTGTGTATCGACTACTGGCAACTGAACAAGGTCACCATTAAGAATAAGTATCCTTTGTCAAGGATTGATGACTTGTTTGATCAGGTGCAAGTGTGTTCTCCAAAATAGACCTAAGATCGGGTTATCATCAATTGAAGATTAAAGAATCTGATATTCCAAAGACTGCTTTTAGAACTCGATATGGTCATTATGAATTCTTAGTTATGCCTTTTGGGCTAACTAATGCACCTACAGTCTTTATGGATTTGATGAATAGGGTGTTTCGGCCCTACTTAGATAAGTTTGTTATTGTTTTCATCGATGACATCCTAGTTTATTCCAGGAATAAGAATGATCATGTAAGCCATTTGAGAACGGTGTTGCAGACTATGCGTGAAAAGCAACTTTATGCTAAATTTTCCAAGTGTGAATTCTGGCTAGACAAAGTAGCATTCCTTGGTCATGTAGTATCTAAGGAAGGGATTTTTGTAGATACACAAAAGATAGAAGCTGTAGTTTCTTGGGAAAGACCCACTAATGTCACAGAAGTTAGGAGCTTTCTCGGATTGGCAGGGTACTATCGAAGATTCGTGGAAGGATTTTCCATGATTGCCTCTCCTTTGTCAAAACTAACAAGGAAGCATGCTAAGTTTGAGTGGACTGAAGAATGTGAGCAAGCTTTCCAAGAGCTCAAGCGTAGATTGACCACAGCACCAGTTCTTATACTACCATCAGGGACTGGAAGCTTTGTGGTATACAGTGATGCCTCGAGGCGAGGTTTGGGTTGCGTTTTGATGCAACATGGCAAGGTGATAGTTTATGCTTCTCGAAAACTGAAACAACATGAGCAAAACTATCCCACTCATGATTTAGAGTGCGGCAGTGGTGTTTGCACTAAAAATTTGGAGGCATTATTTATTTGGAGAAAAATGTACAATCTACACTGATCATAAGAGTCTAAAATATCTGATGGATCAGAAAGAATTAAATTTGAGGCAACAGAGATGGTTGGAATTGATAAAAGATTATGACTGTGTAATTGACTACCACCCAGGAAAGGCCAATGTAGTGGCCGATGCTCTTGGTAGAAAGTCTTCTAGTTCTCTTGCTCATATCCGAGCAATTTAGAAATCCTTACAAAATGATTTGAAGTCTTTACCTTTAGAATTGATGATTGATGAGAATAATCTCCTGATAGCCCACTTGAAGGTTAAACCGGTTCATATTGATTGGATACGTGAAGCACAGAATAATGACCCTATGCTGGTAAAGTTAAAGCAAGAAGTAAGGGATGGTGTGAGGACTGACTTTCAAATAAAAGATGAGGATGTACTGATAATGAAAAATAGGCTTTGTGTGCCTCAGGATGAAGAACTCCGGCAGGTGATTTTGGAGGAAGCTCATAATGCACCATACACGTTACATCCTGTTAGTGTGAAGATGTATCAAACCTTAAGAGAACATTATTGGTGGCAAGGTATGAAACGGGACATAGCTGAGTTTGTTTCTAGATGCTTGGTATGCCAACAAATTAAAGCCGAGCATCAAAAACCTTATGGGAAATTGAACCCCCTACCTATTCCTCAATGGAAGTGGGAAGATATTGCTATGGATTTCATTTCGGGATTGCCAAGAACATAGTCTGGTTATGATAGCATTTGGGTGATTGTGGATCGTTTGACAAAATCAGCTCACCTTTTGCCAGTCAAGAAGACTTTTTCCATGGAAAGACTGGCTAAACTTTATGTGAACGAAATTGTTAGGTTACATGGTGCCCCAGTATCGATTGTATCTGATCGAGACCCCCGATTCACATCTCGATTTTGGCCAAGTTTGCAGAATGCTATGGGCACTAAACTCAAGTTCAGTACTGCTTTTCATCCTCAGACGGATGGACAATCTGAACGGACAATTCAAATTCTGGAAGATATGCTCAGATCTTGTATTATGGAATTCCAAGGAAACTGGGATGAACACTTGCCTCTAGCAGAGTTTGCATATAACAATAGTTATCAGTCCAGCGTCGACATGGCTCCGTTTGAAGCTTTGTATGGAAGGAAGTGCAGAACTCAGGTGTGTTGGGATGATACAGATGAAAGGAAATTACTAGGTCCAAAAATTGTTATGATGACTGCAGACAAAGTTAAGGTAATTCGGGAAAAGATAAAAATAGCTCAAGATCGACAAAAGAGCTATGCAGATAATCGGAGAAAAGATTTAGAGTTTGAAGTTGGTGATATGATATTTTTGAAAGTGA
The DNA here is from genome assembly GCA_030761205.1 of Fremontodendron californicum. Taxonomy (NCBI): domain Eukaryota; kingdom Viridiplantae; phylum Streptophyta; class Magnoliopsida; order Malvales; family Malvaceae; genus Fremontodendron; species Fremontodendron californicum. Next base: position 13,874,494 of record JAULJL010000041.1, read on the forward strand.
CTCCTTGGAAGGGAGTAATCCGGTTTGGAAGACGAGGAAAGTTGGGTCCTCGATATATAGGGCCGTATGAGATCATTGAACGGATTGGCCCAGTTGCTTATAGATTGTCCTTACCAGAAGAATTGCCACGAATTCATAATGTGTTCCATGTTTCTATGCTCCGAAAGTACATTTTCGATTCTTCACATATATTGAAGGACTTGCCTATGGAAATTGAGGAAAATTTAACTTATGAAGAGCAGCCGATTGAGATTTTGGATAGAAGGGACCAAGTTCTAAGGACTAAGACTATTCCATTAGTGAAAGTTCTTTGGAGGAATCATTCATATGAAGAAGCTACATGGGAAAGGGAGAAAGATATGCAGACTCAATATCCTCACTTGTTCAATCAAGTTGGTAAGTAAATTTCGAGGACGAAATTTTTCTAAGGGGGGTAAGTTGTAACAACCGAGGTTACGTATAATCATGTAAAATCAAATCCCGAAAAATTTTAAGGACAAACTTGGAAATTTGTAAGAAGTTATAAGTGAAGGAAATAAAAGAAGAAAGGATCAAAATGAACATATTAAAAAAGTTTAGGGGCTTAATGGTTATTTATAAAAAGTTGAGGGACTAATATGCAATTATCCCAAAAACAAGAAAAATATCTCTTATGTTAAATTTTCTCCCGAAAACACTAGAATTCTGCTTCTCTTCTTCAAGTGGCAGCCGGCCTCCCATCCTCCCTCTCTCTCAAATTTCTCTTCAAGTATTCCACCATAATCTCAACAACAATTACATCCAAGGTTAGTTTCTTGATAAATTCTTCATTTTCTTTAGATATTCTACTTGAGCATGCTAAGATCTTTGCTCCATAAACATGTTAAGGTCTGAAATCCATCTATTAAGTATGAATTTTACTCATTTTTGGTATGTATTAAAAGGATTTGAAAGCATGAACAAGAAAATGGGAAGAAAAAGCAAAACAGGGGAATCTGAGCATGCTTGCTGTTCGGATTTTCTGGGTTCGGCACAGTTGGGTTTATATTTTTTTGATGTTTTTCCTAGAAACTAGACTTCAATACGAGAATTTTGGTCTTTGAATCACCCAAAACCGATAAGCGGTTAAAAAGATAAAATTCGGTGAAGTTGGCTGTTCAGTGTGACCCCTGTTTCAGCATGGTTTCGGGATTTATCAAATTTGATCAAGATTTTGTTCTAGTTGTATAAGTTAGTTATTTTATTCATAAGTTAGATATATTGGTTGAAATAAAACAATTGGAATCACTTCCAAATTCCTTACCAAACTCAAGTTATGATTTTTTAATCTAACTTGATGTTAAGGAATTTATTGCTTAAGAGAAATATAGTACTATTGATGGTTATGGATTATGAAAATCTCTAAGGCATGGAATACTAGAAAGGAATTTGATAAGGACATGAATATGGAGTTGAATATTTGGAGAAAATGATTATGGAAATGATATTAAAAATTTGGGATATGTTGTTTTGAGTATGAGGAATTAGTATTGACCTTGAGGGAAGATTATGAGACTTAAGTTGCATTCAAAATTGTGTAATGCTTTGAGCATGTATAGATACTAATTATTGTTAATCTCTAGGCCACGTAGATCCGACGTCACCTATGGATCCCGAAGTTTCAGGTCGAGGTGTACAGTGATATCATCTCAAGGATTGTGAGTAGACGACAACTATAGTTATTTGAAATTTCTTTAATTATAATTATATATATATTTTTTAGCATATATATTTATTTTACGTATTAAAGGTATATACGATATTTAATCATATGAATTGATTTGTTATTAAAGTAGTTTTATTTCAAGAAATATTATATCGAGTAAGTTGGTTGATTTTATGAAATATGATTTTACATAGAATTTGACGTACATGGTTTTGGCTCCACCTGACTTAATGTATGAGATTATTTCCTTGACCGGAATACGGGAGCTGCGTGCTACGCCTTTGTGGCAGGAGCCACCTCCAGAGTCCCCATTCCGTGATATTAGACCGGAATACGGGAGCTGTGTGCTACGCCTTTGTGGCGGGAGTCACCTCCAGAGTCCCTATTCCGTGATATTATACTGGGGTATGGGAGCTGCGTGCTACGCCTTTGTGGTGGGAGCCACCTCCAGAGTCCCTATCCCATTATATTTGCCTTTTGGGGGCACATCATAGTGACACATATGCCTTTGGGGCGTCCTATGGTGGTATTGGCCTTTGGGGCCGGCTACTAGTATGCCTACATGGATATTGCTTGGTTATTTCATGGATGTACTCTTATGCAGGACAGAAAGTTGGAGCCCAATTATACGGAACATTGATTTACTTTACAGATTTTATTCATTGATTTAATATTATAATATTGTTATACATTTGAAAACTTTGCTACGTCTTTGAATTACTCATTATGATTTTATTATTATTTATTTTGAAAATGTCTATTATGTTTTAAAGGATTATAATCATAGTTTTCAAATGTTTTAAAAGTTGTTTACTCACTGAGATATTCATATATCTCACCATTTCATATTCTCATTTTCAGGTGATAGTTAGGTGTTGGGATTGCAACCTTCCTCTATTCTCTGCTTCAAATAGTATTGTGACGTGGTGGGCATCATATTAAAAATTTATTGAAGTCTTGATCTTTTGATGTTTTTATCTAGTAAACCTTGCTGAGATAGGTTTACTTCTGGATATATTGTATATATTCGAAGATATAAGACAATAGATCAATATGTTTTGACTTGAACATAAATTGATCATGGATAATTTTTGAATATGTATGGATATATGTGATAATAGTATTGAGGAATATTGCTGGTTGAGGATATGAATTGAGTTTTATTTGCAGGAGGGTTATAGTTGAGATAGAAAGGAAACTCTGTCGGATTTTAGGTAGATTATCTGGACAGGGTGTTACAAATATATTACAATTACATAAATAGATTACAATGACATAAATATATTACAATAACATAGATATATTACAATTACATAAATATATTACAATTATTGAAAACATTAGAATTACATAGATATATAACAATTACTGAAAATATTAGAATTACATATCTATTGTAATATATTACAATTACAATTACAATTACAATTACAATTACATGTATATTACAATTACAACTACATAGATATATTACAATGTATTACACAAATATATTACAATTACATAGATACATTACAATTACATAAACCATCAGAATTACATAGATATATTACAATTACACATTAGATATATAACAATACATGTATTATCTAATTGAATTATATAGATATATTACAATTACATAGATACATTAGAATTACATAGATATATTACAATTAGACAAATATATTACAATTACATAGATATATTACAATTACATAGACATATTACAACTATATAGGTATATTACAATTACATAGATATATTACAATACACAAATATATTACAATTACATAGATATATTACAATTACATAGACATATTACAACTATATAGGTATATTACAATGTAATTCTAATGTTTTAAGTAATTGTAATATTTCTATGTAATTGTAATATATTTACAATTCCCTATCTATGTAACTATAATATATATTTGTAATTGTAATATATCTATGTATCTATGTAATTGTAATATATGCTTGTAATATCTAATGTTTTTGGTAAGTGTAATATATCTACATAGGTATATTACAATTACATAGATATATTAGAATTACATAGATATATTACATTAGATATCTATGTAGTTGTAATGTATACATTACCAAATATAATGTTTTAAGTAATTTAATATATCTATGTAATTCTAATGTTTACATAGATACAATTGCATAAAACATTAAAATTACATAGATATATTAGATACGAATATACATAGATATAATTACATTGATATTTTACAATTACATAGATACATTACAATTACACAGATATATTACAATAACATAGATACATTACAATTTCAATCTATGTAATCGTATAATATTACAATTACATAGATTTATTACAATTACTTTGATATAATACAATTACATAGATACATTAGAATTACATAGATATATCACATGTAATATACAATTACATTGATATATACAATCCAACTACATAGATATAATACTGAAAATTTAAAAATTACAAATATATTTGTCTAATATATCTATTTAATTATAATATATCTATGTAATTGTAATATATCTATGTAATTGTAATGTATCTATGTAATTGTAATGTATATAGGGTCAGGTCCGTACGGGTTATATATTAGAATTACATATATATATTAGAATTACATAGATATATTAGAAAAATATATTACATATTTTACATAAATATTTACAATTACATAGATATATTACAATTACATTAATATATTTACAATTACATAGATATATTACAATTACATTAATATATTTACAATTACATAGATACATTAGAATTACATCGATATATATACGTTACATTAAATAGATATATCTATGTAATGTCTAATATAATGTTATATGTAATATATCTATTTAATTGTAATATCCATTGTTTTGTAATATAAATATGTAATTGTAATATATTTATGTAATTATAATATATCTATGTAACTGTAATATATCTATTTTTGAATATATTTGTTTTTATTAATTACAATTACAAAGATATATTAGAAAATATTACAATTACATAGATATATTAGAATTACATAGATACAATTACAATTACATTGATATATTACAATTAAATAGATACATGTAATATATTACATTAGATACATTACAATTACATAGATGTTACATGTATTCTAATATATCTATGTAGGAAATAAATATTAGAATTACATAGATATATTTAATATAAATACATACATTGCAATTACATATATATATATATTACTAAAGAAAGCGTTACAATTACATAGATATATTACAATTACATAGATGCATTAGAATTACATAGATATATTACAATTCCATAAATATATTACACTTACATTGATATATTACAATTATTGTAATTTATATATATATATAGTTTTATTACAATATATTACACATAGATATTTTACATAGATAGATACATTAGAATTACATAGATTTATTACAATTACACATTAGAATTACATGTATTTAATATATTACAATTACAAAAATATATTTTAATTACATAGATACATTAGAATTATATAGATATATTACAATAACATAAATATATATTACAATTACAATGATATATTAGAATTACATAGATATATTACAATTACATAAAATATTAGAACTACCTAGATATTTTACAGTTACATAGATATATTACAATATATAAACATATTACAATTACTTAAAACATTAGACTTACATAGATATAATACAATTACATTGATATTTAGAATATCAGTAATTTTAATATATATAACAATACATATCTATGTATCTATGTAATTGTAATGTTATCTATGTAATTGTAATATATTTATGTAATTGTAATACATCTATGTAATTCTAATAGTATATCTATGTAATTGTAATACATTTATGTAATTGTAATATATCTATGTAATTTTAATATATTTATGTAATTGTAATATATCTATGTAATTCTAATATATCTATGTATTTGTAATATCTATGTAATTGTAATATATTTATGTAATGTATCTATGTAATATATCTATGTAATTGTAATATATCTATGTAATATATCTATGTAATTGTAATATATCTATGTAATTGTACTGTATTTATGTAATATATCTATGTAATATTACATAGATATATTACTTAAATATATTACAATTACATAGATATATATATTACAATTACAATTACTTAAATATATTACAATTACATAGATAATATATTACATAGATATATTACCTAGATAATATATTTGTGTAATTGTAATGTATCTATGTAATTGTAATATATCTATGTAATTCTATGTAATTGTAATATATATCTATGCAATTGTAATATATCTATGTAATTCTAATGTATCTATGTAATTCTAATGTTTTAAATAATTACATTAATATATTACAATTACATAGATACAATTACAATTACATATATATATTACAGTTACATAGACATAGTTATATCCATGTAATTCTAATGTTTTAAGTAATTGTAATATATCTATGTAATTGTAATATATCTATGTAATATATCTATGTAATTGTAATATATATATGTAATTGTAATATATATCTATGTAATTCTAATATATCTAAGTAATTGTAATATATCTATGTAATTATAATATATCTATGTAATTGTAATACATCTATGTAATTGTAATATATCTATGTAATTGTAATGTATCTATGTAATTGTAATTGTATTAGATATATTACTGAAAATATTAGAATTACTGAAAACATTATATATTACATGAATACATTAGAATTACTAAAAATATTAGATAATGTAATTACAAAGATATATTACGTGTATATATTTATCTATGTATTTGTAATATATCTATGTAATATTACATAGATATATTACATAAATATATTTATTACAATTACATAGATATATATATATATATATTTATTACAATTACATAGATATATTACAATTACAAAGATATATTAGAATTACATAAATATATTACAATTACATGGATATACTACAGTTACATAGATATATCTATATAAATAGCATAGATAATATGTATTACAATTACACAGATATATTACAATAACATAGATATATAATGTTTTAGAATTACTGAAAACATTGAAAAATCGACATAGATACATTACAATTACATATATATATATATATATATTACAATTACATAATATACTACAGTTACATAGATATATTACAATTACATAGATATATTACATAGATACATTACAATTGTAATATTTATCTATGTAATATATCTATATCTATGTAATATTACAATAGATATGGCTATTGCTCGGAACGTCCGGATCGACAGGACCAATCGGACCGCCCGGATCGACCGAACAGCCCGGACCGCCTAGACCGTCCGTACCGCACGACCGGCTAGGCAAGGCTAGGCTATACTTCACTAGCATTGGTGCCTCAACTTCGAAACGTCATAACTTTGCACTCGGTTGTCCGTTTGAGGTGTTTTTTTTTTTAATTCCTGTAACTTTTCGAGATCTACGCGCTGGTAAACTGCCGAAGGCGGTTTGTCGCCGATTTTGTCCAAAAAAACATCGTTTAGGCTATTAATTTTAGTTCTTTCTTCTTCTTCTTCTTTTTTTTATTATGATTTTTAAAACATTGAACTTGCTCATTTTTCTATTTCTCGAGACCAAATTCAATTGTATTGTACGAGAGCATACTATAATTTATACGGATTTGATCGGTATTAGAATATATATATGTAATTGTAATATATCTATGTAATTGTTATATATCTATGTAATTGTAATATATTTAAGTAATTGTAATATATCTATGTAATTATAGTTATAATATATCTATGCAATATATATTACAATAACATAGATATATCTAATATGTAATTGTAATATATCTATGTAATTATATATTGTAATTGTAATGTATATTTGTGCAATACATTGTAATATATCTATGTAATTGTAATATATTACAATTACATAGATATATTACAATTACATAGATAGATTATTACAATTACATAAATATAATACAATTACATAGATATATTACAATTACATATATATATTACAATTACATAGATATATTACATAGATACATTACAATTACATAGATATATGTAATATATCTATGTAATATATTACAATTACATAAATATATAGATATATTACATAGATATATTTTTGTAATATAATTGTAATTATAGTATACCTATGTAATATATATCTATGTAATTGTATATCTATGTAATTGTAGTATATCTATGTAATATATCTATTGTATGTAATTGTAATATATTTATGTAGTTGTAATGTATCTATGTAATATATGTATATAATTGTAATCTATCTATTGTATCTATGTAATATATCTAAGTAATTGTAATAGATATATTACAATTACATAAATATATTACATAGATGTATTACAATTACGTAGATATATTACAATTATATAGATATATTACAATTACATAAATATATTACAATTACATAGACATATTAGGATTACATATATATATATATTACAATTAAATAGATATATTACAATTACATAGATATATTACAATTACATAGATATTACAATTACATAGATAATATTTTACAATTACATAAATATATTACAATTACATAGATATATTACATTAACACAATTACATAAATATATTACAATTACATAGATATATTACATTAACACAATTACATAGATACAATACAATTACATAGATAATAAATAAATTACACCATTATATTACAATTACATAGATATATTACAATTACACAAATATATTACAATTACATAGATATATCTATGTAACTGTAGTATATCTATGTAATTGTAATATATCTATGTAATTGTAATATATCTATATAATTGTAATTGTAATATATGTATGTAATTGTAAAATATCAATGTAATATTACATAGATATATTACAATTACATAGATAAATATATACATATAATATATCTTTGTAATTACATTATCTAATGTTTTCAGTAATTCTAATATTTTCAGTAATATATCTAATACAATTACAATTACATAGATACTTTACAATTACATAGATATATTACAATTACATAGATATACTACAATTAGATAGATATTACAATTAGATAGATATATTACAATTACATAAATATATTACAATTACATAGATATATTACAATTACATAGATATATTAAAATTACATAAATATATTATAATTATATAGATATATTACAATTACATAGATATATTACAATTACATAGATATATAACAATTACATTGATATATATAATTACATAAATAGATTTATTACAATTACATAGATATATTACAATTACATAAATATGTTACATAGATAATTTATTACATAGATATTACAATTACGTAGATATATTACAATTACATAGATATATTACAATTACAATTGTAATATATATCTATGTAATTGTAATATATCTATGTAATTGTAATATATTTATGTAATATATCTATGTAATTGTAATATATCTATGTAATTATAATATATTTAAGTAATTGTAATATATCTATGTAATTGTAATATATACATATATTTATGTAATATATGTAATATATCTATGTAATTGTAATATATCTATGTAATAGTAATATATCTATGTATCTATTTAATTGTAATATATATATATATATCTATGTAATTGTAATATATCTATGTATCTATGTAATTGTAATATATGTTTGTAATATCTAATGTTTTTAGTATGTGTAATATATCTACATAGGTATATTACAATTAAATAGATATATTAGAATTACATAGATATATTACATTAGATATCTATGTAGTTGTAATGTATACATTACCAAATATAATGGTTTAAGTAGTTGTAATATATCTATGTAATTCTAATGTTTTCTTAGATACAATTATATAAAACATTCAAATTACATAGATATATTAGATATGAATATACATAGATATAATTTCATTGATATTTTTACAATTACATAGATACATTACAATTACACAGATATATTACAATAACATAGATACATTACAATTATCAATCTATGTAATCGTATAATATTACAATTACATAGATTTATTACAATTACTTAGATATAATACAACTACATGGATACATCAGAATTACATAGATATATCACATGTAATATACAATTACATTGATATATACATTACAACTACATAGATATAGTACTGAAAATTTTAATATTACAAATATATTTGTCTAATATATCTATGTAATTATAATATATCTATGTAATTGTAATGTATATAGGGTCAGGTCCGGACGGGTTATATATTAGAATTACATAGATATATTAGAAAAATATATTACATATTTACACAAATATTTACAATTACATAGATATATTACAATTACATAAATATATTTACAATGACATAGATACATTAGAATTACATCGATATATATACGTTACATTAAATAGATATATCTATGTAATGTCTAATATAATGTAATATGTAATATATCTATTTAATTGTAATATCCATTGTTTTGTAATATAAATATGTAATTGTAATATATTTATGTAATTGCAATATATCTAAGTAACTGTAATATATTTATTTTTGAATATATTTGTTTTTATTAATTACAATTACAAAGATATATTAGAAAATATTACAATTACATAGATATATTAGAATTACATAGATACAATTACAATTACATTGATATATTACAATTAAATAGATACATGTAATATATTACATTAGATACATTACAATTACATAGATGTTACATGTATTGTAATATATCTATGTAGGAAATAAATATTAGAATTACATAGATATATTTAATATAAAGTCATACATTGCAATTACATATATATATATATTATTAAAGAAAGCGTTACAATTACATAGATATATTACAATTACATAGATGCATTAGAATTACATAGATAAATTACAATTACATAAATATATTACATAGATATATTTAATATAAATACATACATTTAATGTAATATATTACAATTACATAGATATATTAGAACTACATAGATACAATTACAATTACTGTTGTAACACCCTGTCCGGATAATCTACCTAAAATCCGACAGAGTTTCCTTTCTATCTCAACTATAACCCTCCTGCAAATAACACTCAATTCATATCCTCAACCAGCAATATTTCTCAATACTATTATCACATATATCCATCATATTCAAAAATTATCCATGATCAATTTATGCTCAAGTCAAAACATACTGATCTATTGTCTCATATCTTCAAATACATACATATAATATATCCAAAAGTAAACCTATCTTAGCAAGGTTTACTAGATAAAAACATCAAAAGATCAAGACTTCAATAAATTTTTAGTATGATGCCCACCACGTCAAAATACTATTTGAAGCAAAAAAAATAGAGGAAGGTTGCAATCCCGACACCTAATTATCACCTGAAAATAAGAATATGAAAAGGTGAGATATATGAATATCTCAGTGAGTAGACAACATTTAAAGCGTGTGAAAAACTATAATGGTAGTCTGTAAAGCATAATTGACATTTTCAAAATAAATAATAGTAAAACCATAATGAGTAATTCAAAGACGTAGCAAAGTTTTCAAATGTATAACAATATTATAATATTAAATCAATAAATAAAATCTGTAAAGTAAATCAAGTTTCGTATAATTGGGCTCCAACTTTCTGTCATGCACAAGAGTACATCCATGAAATAACCAGGCAATATCCATGTAGGCATACTAGTAGCCGGCCCCAAAGGCCAATACCACCATAGGACGCCCCAAAGGCATATGTGTCGCTATGATGTGCCCCCAAAAGGCAAATATAACGGGATAGGGACTCTGGAGGTGGCTCCCACCACAAAGGCGTAGCACGCAGCTCCCATACCCCAGTCCAATATCACGAAATTGGGACTCTGGAGGTGGCTCCCGCCACAAAGGCGTAGCACGCAGCTCCCACATTCCGATCAAGGGTATAATCTCATACATTAAGTCAGGTAGAGCCAAAACCATGTACGTCAAATTCTATGTATAATCATATTTCATAAATCAATCAACTTACTCGATATAATATTTCTTGAAATAAATGTACTTTAATAACAAATCAATTCATATGATTAAATATCGGATATACCTTTAATACATAAAATAAATATCATGCTAAAAAAATTATAATTATAATTAAAGAAATTTCATATAACTATAGTTGTCGTCTACTCACTATCCTTGAGATGATCTTACTGTACACCTCGATCTGAAACTTCGGGATCCACAGGTGACGTCAGCTCTACGTGGCCTAGAGATTAACGATAATTAGTATCTATACATACTCAAAGCATTACACACTTATGAATGCAACTTAAATCTCATAATCTTCCCTCAAGGTCAATACTAATTTCTCGTACTCAAAACAACATATCCTTAATTTTTTTAATATCATTTCCATAATCATTTTCTCCATAATTCAACTCCATATTCATGTCCTTATCAAATTCCTTTCTAGTACTCCATGCCTTAGAGATTTTCATAATCCATAACCATCAATAGTACTATATTTCTCTTAAGCAATAAATTCCTTAATATCAAGTTAGATTAGAAAATCATAACTTGAGTTTGGCACCAATAAGTCTAATTTATGAATAAAATAAGTAACTTATACAACTAGAACAAAATTTTGATCAAATTTGATAAAACCCGAAACTATGCTGAAACAGGGGTCACACTGAACAGCCAACTTCACCGAATTTTATCTTTTTAACCGCTTATCGGTTTTGGGTGATTCAAAGACCAAAATTCTCGTATTGAAGTCTAGTTTCTAGGAAAAATATCAAAAAAATATAAACCCAAATGTGACGAACCCAGAAAATCCGAACAGCAAGCATGCTCAAATTCCCCTGTTTTGCTTTTTCTTCCAATTTTCTTGTTCATGCTTTCAAATCCTTTTAATTCTTACCAAAAATGAGTAAAATTCATACTTAATAGATGGATTTCAGACCTTAACATGTTTATGGAGCTAAGATCTTAGCATGCTCAAGTAGAATATCTAAAGAAAATGAAGAATTTATCAAGAAACTAACCTTGGATGTAATTGTTGTTGAGATTTTGGTGGAAACACTTGAAGAAAATTTTTGAGAGAGAGGTAGAGTGGGAGGCCGGCTGCCACTTGAAGAAGAGAAGGAAAATTTGTCTAGACTTTTCGGGAGAAAAGATGAAGACAAGAGATATATATTTTTTTTGGTATAATTGCATATTGGTCCCTCAACTTTTTATAAATAACCATTAAGCCCCTAAACTTTTTTAATATGTTCATTTTGATCCTTTCTTCTTTTATTTCCTTCACTTATAACTTCTTACTAATTTCCAAGTTTGTCCGTAAAATTTTTGGAATTTAACTTTACATAATTATACGTAACCTCGGTTGTTACAACTTACCCCCCTTAGAAAAATTTCGTCCTCGAAATTTACTTACCAACTTGATTGAACAAGTGAGAATATTGAGTCCGCATATATTCGTCCCTTTCCCATATAGCTTCTTCATATGAATGATTCCTCCAAAGAACTTTCACTAATGAAATAGTCTTAGTCCTTAGAACTTGGTCCTTTTTATCCAAAATCTCAACCGGCTGCTCTTCATAAGTTAAATTTTCCTCAATTTCCATAGGCAAGTCCTTCAATATATGTGAAGAATCGAAAATGTACTTTCGGAGCATAGAAACATGGAACACATTATGAATTCGTGACAATTCTTCTGGTAAGGACAATCTATAAGCAATTGGGTCAATCCGTTCAATGATCTCATACGGCCCTATATATCGATGACCCAACTTTCCTCGTCTTCCAAATCGGATTACTCCCTTCCAAGGAGTCACTTTCAAAAACACCATATCACCAACTTCAAACTCTAAATTTTTTCTCCGATTATCTGCTTAGCTCTTTTGTCGATCTTGAGCTATTTTTATCTTTTCCCGAATTACCTTAACTTTGTCTGTAGTCATCATAACAATTTCTGGACCTAGTAATTTCCTTTCATATGTATCATCCCAACACCGGAGTTCTGCACTTCCTTCCATACAAAGCTTCAAATTGAGCCATGTCGATGCTGGACTGATAACTATTGTTATATGCAAACTCTGCAAGGAGCAAGTGTTCATCCCAGTTTCCTTTGAATTCCATAATACAAGATCTGAGCATATCTTCCAAAATTTGAATTGTCCTTCAGATTGTCCATCTGTCTGAGGATGAAAAGCAGTACTGAACTTGAGTTTAGTACCCATAGCATTCTGCAAACTTGGCCAGAAGCGAGATGTGAATCGGGGGTCTCGATCAGATACAATCGATACTGGGGCACCATGTAACCTAACAATTTCGTTCACATAAAATTTAGCCAATATTTCCATGGAAAAAGTCTTCTTAACTGGCAAAAAGTGAGCTGATTTTGTCAAACGATCAACAATCACCCAAATGTTGTCATAACCAGACTGTATTCTTGGCAATCCCGAAACGAAATCCATAGCAATATCTTCCCACTTCCATTGAGGAATAGGTAGGGGGTTCAATTTCCCATAAGGTTTTTGATGCTCGGCTTTAATTTGTTGGCATACCAAGCATCTAGAAATAAACTCAGCTATGTCCCGTTTCATACCTTGCCACCAATAATGTTCTCTTAAGGTTCGATACATCTTCACACTACCAAGATGTAACGTGTATGGTGCATTATGAGCTTCCTCCAAAATCACCTTCCGGAGTTCTTCATCCTGAGGCACACAAAGCCTATTTTTCATTATCAGTACATCCTCATCTTTTATTTGAAAGTCAGTCCTCACACCATCCCTTACTTCTTGCTTTAACTTTACCAGCATAGGGTCATTATTTTGTGCTTCATGTATCCAATCAATATGAATCGGTTTAACCTTCAAGTGGGCTATTAGGAGATCATTCTCATCAATCATCAATTCTAAAGGTAAAGACTTCAACTCATTTTGTAAGGGTTTCTGAATTGCTCGGATATGAGCAAGAGAACTAGAAGACTTTCTACTAAGAGCATCGGCCACTACATTGGCCTTTCCTGGGTGGTAGTCAATTACACAGTCATAATCTTTTATCAATTCCAACCATCTCCTTTTCCTCAAATTTAATTCTTTCTGATCCATCAGATATTTCAGACTCTTATGATCAGTGTAGATTGTACATTTTTCTCCAAATAAATAATTCCTCCAAATTTTCAGTGCAAACACCACCGCCGCCAACTCTAAATCATGAGTGGGATAGTTTTGCTCATGATATTTCAGTTGTCGAGAAGCATAAGCTATCACCTTCCCATGTTGCATCAAAATGCAACCCAAACCTCACCTCGAGGCATCACTATATACCACAAAGCTTCCAGTCCCTGATGGTAGTGTAAGAACTGGTGCTGTGGTCAATCTACGCTTGAGCTCTTGGAAAGCTTGCTCACATTTGTCAGTCCACTCAAAATTAGCATGATTCCTTGTTAGTTTTGACAAAGGAGAGGCAAACATGGAAAATCCTTCCACGAATCTTCGATAGTACCCTGCCAATCCGAGAAAGCTCCTAACTTCTGTGACATTAGTGGGTCTTTCCCAAGCAACTACCGCTTCTATCTTTTGTGGATCCACAAAAATCCCTTCCTTAGATACTACGTGACCAAGGAATGCTACTTTGTCTAGCCAGAATTCACACTTGGAAAATTTAGCATAAAGTTGCTTTTCACGCTTAGTCTGCAACACCGTTCTCAAATGGCTGACATGATCATCCTTATTCCTGGAATAAACTAGGATGTCATTGATGAAAACAATAACAAACTTATCTAAGTAGGGTCGTCAACCTATCTCTAATACTAACATGTAGCCCATCTTGGAATTTCTTGCATCTATCAGCATCGTTGGCTACTATCGATGGAGCAAATTCTGATAGTTAATTGAACTTTTGCTCATACTCTGCTACTGACATACCACCCTGTTTTAAATTCATAAACTCAGTCCATTTCTTTTTTCGCAAGGCCCGAGAATAGTATTTTTCTTCAAACTCTCTTCGAAAATCTGCCCAGGTTATGGTAGGACGTCCAGCATACCTTTGCACTATAGTTTTCCACCATGTGTGTGCATGATTCTCCAAAAATTGCACCGCACATGGTAACCTCATAGGCTCGGGAATCTGAAGAGTAATGGAAGTAGTCTCAATTTTTTTTTTTGTAGCCATGACCAGGCTAAATCTGATTCCAAAGACCCCGTGAAAATCTTGCAACCCATATTCTTCAGATCCTTACAGTAATCAACTATCCCTTTTTCCGTAGGGGCAGTCAAAGCGGGAATTACTCTTGCCAAGGCCGCAACTACCTCAGCTAAATTAAAATCAGCTGCTAGAGGTGCTGCTGAGGGTGCAGCAACAGAAGATGAACCAACAGCTGAAGCTTGTTCTCCAATTTGCTCATCAATATTCTCATTTCTATTCCTATCCCTAATTTTGGGCTAGGGGATTGATTCTAGGCCTTCCTCTTCGACGTGGTGGCATCGTGTCTAATTTCTTACACAAGTGACAATATTTTAATACTTCATCAAACAATTCCTAAGTCTACAGGACCTATAACCTTGCTCTGATACCAAATTGTAACACCATGTCCGGATAATCTACCTAAAATCCGGCAGAGTTTCCTTTCTATCTCAACTATAACCCTCCTGCAAATAACACTCAATTCATATCCTCAACCAGCAATATTCCTCAATACTATTATCACATATATCCATACATATTCAAAAATTATCCATGATCGATTTATGCTCAAATCAAAACATATTGATCTATTGTCTCATATCTTCAAATATATACAATATATCCAGAAGTAAACCTATCTCAGCAAGGTTTACTAAATAAAAACATCAGAAGATCAAATCTTCTAAAAATTTAGATATGATGCCCACCACGTCAATATACTCTTGAAGCGGAGAGTAGAGGAAGGCAGCAATCCCGACACCTAACTATGTCCTGAAAATGAGAAATAAGAAGAGGTGAGATATATGAATATCTCAATGAGTAGACAACCTTTGAAGCGTGTGAAAACTATAATGGTAATCTGTAAAGCATAATTGACATTTTCAAAATAAATAATGATAAAACCATAATGAGTAATTCAAAGACGTAGCAAGGTTTTCAAATGTATAACAATATTATAATATTAAATCAATGTATAAAATCTGTAAAGTAAATCAAGTTACGTTTAGTTGGGCTCCAACTTACTGTCATGCATAAGAATACATCCATGAAATAACCAGGCAATATCCATGTAGGCATACTAGTAGCCGGCCCCAAAGGCCAATACCACCATAGGACGCCCCAAAGGCATATGTGTCGCTATGATGTGCCCCCAAAAGGCAAATATAACGGGATAGGGACTCTGGAGGTGGCTCTCACCACAAAGGCGTAGCACGCAGCTCCCATACCCCAGTCTAATATCATGGAATTGGGACTATGGAGGTGGCTCCCGCCACAAAGGCGTAGCACGCAGCTCACGTATTCCGATCAAGGTATAGTCTCATACATTAAGTCAGGTGGAGCCAAAACCATGTACGTCAAATTCTATGTATAATCATATTTCATAAATCAACCAACTTACTCGATATAATATTTATTGAAATAAAAATACTTTAATAACGAATCAATTCATATGATTAAATATTGTATATACCTTTAATACGTAAAATAAATATTATGCTAAATATATATATATAATTATAATTAAAGAAATTTCAAATAACTATAGTTGTCGTCTACTCATAATCCTTGAGATGATCTCACTGTACATCTCGACCTGAAACTTCGGGATCCACAGGTGACGTCGGATCTACGTGGCCTAGAGATTAACAATAATTAGTATCTATACATGCTCAAAGCATTACACAATTTTGAATGCAACTTAAGTCCCATTAATCTACCCCATAGTCAATACTAATTTCTCATACTCAAAACAACATATCCTTAATTTTTAATATCATTTCCATAATCATTTTCTCCATAATTCAACTCCATAATCATGTCCTTATCAAATTCCTTTCTAGTATTTCATGCCTTAGAGATTTTCATAATCCATAACCATCCTTCAGTACTATATTTCTCTTAAGCAATAAATTCCTTAATATCAAGTTAGATTAAAAAATCATAACTTGAGTTTGGCACCAATAAGTCTAATTTATGAATAAAATAAGTAACTTATACAACTAGAACAAAATTTTGATCAAATTTGATAAAACCCGAAACTAGAACATAACTTGAGTGGGAGGCCGGCTGCCACTTGAAGAAGAGAAGGAAAATTTGTCTAGACTTTTCGGGAGAAAAGATGAAGACAAGAGATATATATTTTTTTTGGTATAATTGCATATTGGTCCCTCAACTTTTTATAAATAACCATTAAGCCCCTAAACTTTTTTAATATGTTCATTTTGATCCTTTCTTCTTTTATTTCCTTCACTTATAACTTCTTACTAATTTCCAAGTTTGTCCGTAAAATTTTCGGAATTTAACTTTACATAATTATACGTAACCTCGGTTGTTACAACTGTAATATATCTATGTAACTGTAATAAATATATTTATGTAATATATCTATGTAATATTACATAGATATATTACAATTACATAGATAAATATATACATGTAATATATCTTTGTAACTACATTATCTAATGTTTTCGGTAATTCTAATGTATTCATGTAAATATATTACAATTACATAGATATATTACAATTACATAGATATATTACAATCATATATCTATGTAATTGTAAATATATTTATGTAATTGTAATATATCTATGTAATTCTAATATATTTATATAATTGTAATATATCTATGTAATTGTAATTGTAATATATATCTATGTAATTTTAATATCTATGTAATTGTAATATATTTATGTAATGTATCTATTTGATATATCTATGTAATATATATATATATCTATGTAATAGTAAATATATTTATGTAATATATCTATGTAATTATAATATATCTATGTAATTGTAATATATCTATGTAATTGTAATAGTATATCTAATGTAATTGTAATATATTACAATTACACAAATATATTACATAGAATTAC
Source organism: Fremontodendron californicum (assembly GCA_030761205.1). Classification (NCBI taxonomy): domain Eukaryota; kingdom Viridiplantae; phylum Streptophyta; class Magnoliopsida; order Malvales; family Malvaceae; genus Fremontodendron; species Fremontodendron californicum. Next base: position 13,893,217 of record JAULJL010000041.1, read on the forward strand.
ATAGATATAATTATAGGGTTTATGTAATTATATATATCTATGTAATAGTAATAAAATTATAATAAATATATGCAATTGTAATATATCTATATAATTGTAATATATATATTAATAAATATATCTATGTAATTATAATATATCTATGTAATATATTATCTATGTAATTGTAATATTATTATATAATTATAATATCTCTATGTTATTGTAATATATCTATGTAATTGTAATATATATCTATGTAATATAATACAATTACATAGATATATTACAATTACATATCTATTGTAATATTACATAGATATAGATATATTACATAGATATATTACAATTACATAGATGTATTACAATTGCATAGATATATTACAATTACATGTATTTTAATATATCTAATGTGTAATTGTAATGTATCTATGTAATTGTAATATATCTATGTAATTGTAATATATCTATGTAATTGTAATTGTAATATTACATAGATATATTTATGTAATTGTAATATATCTATGTAATTGTAATATATATCTATGTAATTGTAATATATCTATGTAATTGTAATACATCTATGTAATTGTTATATATCTATGTAATTGTAATAATATATGTAATTGTACTGTATTTATGTAATATATCTATGTAATATTACATAGATATATTTCATAAATATATTACAATTACATAGATACATTACAATTACATAGATATATATATATATTACAATTACTTAAATATATTACAATTACATAAATAATATATTACATAGATATATTACATAGATAATATATTTGTGTAATTGTAATGTATCTATGTAATTGTAATATATCTATGTAATTCTATGTAATTGTAATATATATCTATGCTATTCTATGTAATTGTAATATATATCTATGCAATTGTAATATATCGATGTAATTGTAATATATCTATGTAATCTAAGGGTGATAATTTCATAAACCACTGTCATAATTGTAAGCATGCCTTGTGTTTGTGTTAGTGCCATGCATATTTTAGATGTTAGGTTAGGTTTATCTTGCCATGCATGTTCATGCATTTTAGATCTAGGTTACATTAAATGCCATGCAAGTTCATTTAGGTCTAGGTCACTATATTGATGCCATGCATTTTTTTCATGACATTTAGGTTTAAACTCATGCATTTCATGCATCATATTTGCTGTATTTTTTTCATGCATTTCATGTTCATGCCACTTGACTAATGACTTAGGCCAGTTAATGGTTTAAAGTCATGCTCTCTTGAGCACACTTGTGGAAAATTTATGTTTGTCAAATTGATTATTTTACCTTTGTGAATTTTTTACTTAGCCAATTTTTATCTATCTTTCAAAAAGTCCTAGCTACTGTTTGTGAGTCATTTTTTGAGTCCTAAATATTTTTACTTTGATTTTTAAATGATTTTATCAAAGGCAAAAATGTATTTTGGCAAAACAGTTTTTTCACCCAGTACTCGTACTTTCCCGATTTTTTTGGGCATTCATCTTTAATCAGAAAATTAAGCTGATTTTTTCCCGTGTATTTTTACATGTCCTTAGTCTCCAGTATTGTTTTCAGAATTTTTTGAATTTTTAAAAATAGGGTACAAAATCGTGGCTTAAAACTGGACAGTGGAGTCATAATTGAATTTGGAGGAAAATCATTTTTATGTTTTGGTTAAGTTACTTAGAGGGAGCTAATTAGGAAGTTTAGTTACTGACTTAGGGTAATTTTTAAACCTTTTTAAACTCTAAAAATGTTTTTTTTAAGTCTCGGGTTAAGGGTGGTCAAGCCCGGGATTTTAAACTTAAGAAATTAGAGCCATTTTAAAAAATGTTTAACCCAGTTTTTTTCATTTTTAATCTAAGCTTTTTTCAAAATTGTTTTCAAACAATCACAAAGTATTTTGGTTTTAGAATATTTAATTTGACATATTTTCCTAAGGTAGTCATCTTTTTAGATATACGGATTTCTTTAATTAAAGGAAAAAATACATTTTCATGCATTGCATTTTTCATATTCATGCATTTTATATAATATGTGATTTTTGCTATGATAATTTCTATGATATTGTTATGATCTTGAGTTATGTTATATCATTTATTATATGATTTGGAATATTTCATGATATCCTATGCTTTTTATTTAGTTATTTTTTTGTCATATTATTTAGCATATACTATGTTCATGCATTATTATTTTCATTTTTATTTTCATGCATATTATATGATAGCATTATTTTATATTATATATCATTTAAATTATATGCCATATCTTTCATATTTGCCATGTCATTCAAATTATTTCATCTTATATAGAATATATTATGTTACCTAGGTCATTTCATTTAGGATATATATATTATGTCATTTAGGATATTTTATTTCATTAAAAATATATCATATGATTTAGGATATTACATTCCATATAGAATATATTATGTTACCTAGGTCATTTCATTTCATTTAGAATATGTCATATAACTTAGGACATTTCATTTCATTTAGAATATGCTAAGGCCTTTAAATTATACCATATCATTTAGGATGCATTATATCATTTAGATTTTGCTATGTCATTTTATTTATGTCATGCATATACATATTCATATCTTTTAAAATGTTTTCAAAATGATAATGATTTTTTCAATAAAAAATAAAGGTATTTCTGAGTTAAAATAATTCATGAGTTCTCTACCGAGTTTGCTGGAGAGAATATCATCAATTATCATTAATAAAGGAATATCTTTCTTTCAAAAAACGAGAATGATTCGGAAAGTTATATATTACAATTACATAGATATATCACACATCAACTTCGATGGCTTGCTCGTGGTCCAACAGATACGGCTAGGAGATACACTGGTTACATTGTTAATGGTTTTAGATTCCATACCAAAGCACGTGAGAGATGCTTGAAAACTCAAAATAGTGGAGTCGTTGTAACAACCAAAATAGAGAGTTATGCAAGTGCAAGAGATGCACAACCTATTGAAGGAGAAGTTAATTATTACGGGGCTCTAACAGATATCATTCAGTTGAATTATTCTGGTAGATTTAAGATTGTGTTATTTAAATGTGATTGGATTGATATCAATAGAGGTTGCAAGAAAGATAAGTTTGGTTTCGCACTTGTGAATTTTTCACATCTAGCCCACAGTGGAACTAATTTGGTTCATGATCCTTTTATTTTGGCATCACAAGCTAAGAAAGTATACTATGTTAAGGATGAAGGTTATCAAGGTTGGGTTCTTGTAAAGCATGCAAAACTTAGGGATGTATTTGTTATGGGTGATCTATTATCCTTCGATAGAGAGCAAGAGAATGGAGAAATGCATGATGATGAATTAGATGATACGCGTAGTGCTTCAAATTGGGTTAGAAATGAAGCTGATGATGAAGGAGTGGACGTCACACCGATGGAGAATGAGCATGTAGAAGATTATCCCATAGATGAACATAACGGGGAGGACATTTTTTAATTTTATAGAAAATAGTTTAATTATATGTAATGGATTTGGATTATAAACATTGTGACTTTGTATTTTCCTGTTCTTTCCTTTTCCATTTGCCATAGATGAACATATTGCATTCTTGCTTAGCTTGGCTTGGATTTCACTGAATGTTATTGAGTGCCTAATGTTATTGCATTCTTGCTTAGCTTGTATTCTCTGTTATTGAGTGTCTACTGTTGTATTATCTATGTAATTATAATATATCTATGTAATATCAATGATTCGGAAAGTTTTCCAAAACTAATAAAAATTTCTATATTTTGCCACGTTTGTTGGGGAATATAGGAAAATTTTAAATTTATAACTTCCGGATCATTTTCAATTAAAAATGGAATTATTTTTTCTTTAAATTGGGAATTAACTTGAAATACTAATTTAAAACCGATTTTTTACTGAGACTTGAGATAACACACGATTAATAAGGTACCGTTTTATACGGGCGTTGTGGGGGTGCTAATCCTTCCCTGCACGAAATCGACTCCCGAACCTGCTTCTTTGATTTCTCTGGTTTAAAACGCATACTTAAAATTGGTTTTTAAAATATTTTATAAAATCGGTTTTAATAGGTGGCCGATCACACCTAGCTAAAAAAGATTGGTGGCGACTCCATGTCTTTTTCAAGGTAATTTTCAAAACCTTCATTTTTCTAGAGGAATTAAGTCAACTTTTCCTCGTTTTTTTTAATGTCATGCTTAACGAATAATAAACTCTTGCGATGAGACTCGTTATTTTTTAGGTTGCGACATATGCAATTGAAATACATCTATGTAATTGTAATATATCTATGTAATTATATACATATAATATCTATGTAAACATTAGAATTACATAGATATATTAGAATTACATAGATACATAGATATATTACATAGATATATTAGAATTACATAGATATATATTACAATTACAATTACATAAATATATTTTTGTAATTATAATAGATCTATGTAATATATATCTATGTAATTGTATGTAATTGTAATATATCTATGTATAATATATCTATGTAATTATAATATTCTATGTAATATATATATATATGTAATTGTAATATCTATGTAATTGTAATATATCTATGTAATGTATGTATGTAATATATCTATGTAATTGTAATGTATCTATGTAATATATCTATGTAATTGGAATATATTTAATAGTGTTAATGTAATATATCTATGTAGTTGTAATATATCTATGTAGTTTTAATATATCTATGTAATTGTAATTACTAAAAACAAATATGTTACAGTAACATAGATATATTACATAGATACATTACAATTACATAGATATATTACAATTACATATATATATATATTACTATTACATTATATTATACATCTATGCAATTGTAATACATCTATGTAATATATCTATGTAATTGTAGTATATCTATGTAATTGTAAAATATATATATCCAATGTATCTATGTAATATTACATTTATATAGATAAATATTACATAGATACATAGATATATTACAATTATATATTATAATTACATAGATACATTACAATTACATAGATATATAATAATTACATAGATATATTAGAATTACATAGATACATAGATATTACATGTATATAATTACATAGATATATTACAATTACATATATATATATATATTACAATTACATAGATACATATATTACATAGATATACTACATAAATATATTACAATTACATAGATATATTACATAGATACTGTAACAACCGAGGTTACGTATAATCATGTAAAGTTAAATTCCGAAAATTTTAAGGACAAACATGGAAATTGGTAAGAATTTATAACTGAAGGAAATAAAAGAATAAAGGATCAAATTGAACATATTAAAAAAGTTTAGGGGCTTAATGGTTATTTATAAAAAGTTGAGGGACCAATATGCAATTAAACCAAAAACAAAAAAATATCTCTTATGTTCATTTTTTTCTCCCGAAAACTCTAGACATTTTCATTCATTCTTCAAGTGGCAGCCGGCTCCCATCATCCCTCTCTCTCAAAATTCTCTTCAAACAACTCCACCAAAAATCTCAACAATAATTACATCCAAGGTTAGTTTCTTGATAAATTCTTCCTTTTCTTTAGATATTCTACTTGAGCATGCTAAGATCTTAGCTCCATAAACATGTTAAGGTCTGAAATCCATCTATTAAGTATGAATTTTACTCATTTTTGGTAAGAATTAAAAGGATTTGAAAGCATGAACAAGAAAATGGGAAGAAAAAGCAAAACAGGGGAATTTGAGCATGCTTGCTGTTCGGATTTTCTGGGCTCGGCACAGCTGGGTTTGTATTTTTTTGATATTTTTCCTAGAAACTAGACTTCAATATGAGAATTTTGGTTTTTGAATCACCCAAAACCGATAATCGGTTAAAAAGATAAAATTTGGTGAAGTTAGTTGTTCAGTGTGACCCCTGTTTCAGCATAGTTTTGGGATTTATCAAATTTGATCAAAACTATGTTCTAATTGTATAAGTTAGTTATTTTCTTCATAAATTAGACATATTGCTTGAAATAACCCAATTGGAATTACTTCCAAATTCCTTACCAAACTCAAGTTATGATTTTCTAATCTAACTTGATATTAAGGAATTTATTGCTTAAGAAAATATAGTACTGAAGGATGGTTATGGATTATGAAAATCTCTAAGGCATGGAATACTAGAAAGGAATTTGATAAGGACATGATTATGGAGTTGAATTATGGAGAAAATGATTATGGAAATGATATTAAAAATTAAGGATATGTTGTTTTGAGTATGAGAAATTAGTATTGACTATGGGGTAGATTAATGGGACTTAAGTTGCATTCAAAATTGTGTAATGCTTTGAGCATGTATAGATACTAATTATTGTTAATCTCTAGCATGTATATATAGATACTAATATATATATTACAATTACATAGATACATATATTACATAGATATACTACATAAATATATTACAATTACATAGATATATTACATAGATACTGTAACAACCGAGGTTACGTATAATCATGTAAAGTTAAATTCCGAAAATTTTAAGGACAAACATGGAAATTGGTAAGAATTTATAACTGAAGGAAATAAAAGAATAAAGGATCAAATTGAACATATTAAAAAAGTTTAGGGGCTTAATGGTTATTTATAAAAAGTTGAGGGACCAATATGCAATTAAACCAAAAACAAAAAAATATCTCTTATGTTCATTTTTTTCTCCCGAAAACTCTAGACATTTTCATTCATTCTTCAAGTGGCAGCCGGCTCCCATCATCCCTCTCTCTCAAAATTCTCTTCAAACAACTCCACCAAAAATCTCAACAATAATTACATCCAAGGTTAGTTTCTTGATAAATTCTTCCTTTTCTTTAGATATTCTACTTGAGCATGCTAAGATCTTAGCTCCATAAACATGTTAAGGTCTGAAATCCATCTATTAAGTATGAATTTTACTCATTTTTGGTAAGAATTAAAAGGATTTGAAAGCATGAACAAGAAAATGGGAAGAAAAAGCAAAACAGGGGAATTTGAGCATGCTTGCTGTTCGGATTTTCTGGGCTCGGCACAGCTGGGTTTGTATTTTTTTGATATTGTTCCTAGAAACTAGACTTCAATATGAGAATTTTGGTTTTTGAATCACCCAAAACCGATAATCGGTTAAAAAGATAAAATTTGGTGAAGTTAGCTGTTCAGTGTGACCCCTGTTTCAGCATAGTTTTGGGATTTATCAAATTTGATCAAAACTATGTTCTAATTGTATAAGTTAGTTATTTTCTTCATAAATTAGACATATTGCTTGAAATAACCCAATTGGAATTACTTCCAAATTCCTTACCAAACTCAAGTTATGATTTTCTAATCTAACTTGATATTAAGGAATTTATTGCTTAAGAAAATATAGTACTGAAGGATGGTTATGGATTATGAAAATCTCTAAGGCATGGAATACTAGAAAGGAATTTGATAAGGACATGATTATGGAGTTGAATTATGGAGAAAATGATTATGGAAATGATATTAAAAATTAAGGATATGTTGTTTTGAGTATGAGAAATTAGTATTGACTATGGGGTAGATTAATGGGACTTAAGTTGCATTCAAAATTGTGTAATGCTTTGAGCATGTATAGATACTAATTATTGTTAATCTCTAGCATGTATATATAGATACTAATATATATATTACAATTACATAGATACATATATTACATAGATATACTACATAAATATATTACAATTACATAGATATATTACATAGATACTGTAACAACCGAGGTTGCGTATAATCATCTAAAGTTAAATTCCAAAAATTTTAAGGACAAACATGGAAATTGGTAAGAATTTATAAGTGAAGGAAATAAAAGAATAAAGGATCAAATTGAACATATTAAAAAAGTTTAGGGGCTTAATGGTTATTTATAAAAAGTTGAGGGACCAATATGCAATTAAACCAAAAACAAAAAAATATCTCTTATGTTCATTTTTTTCTCCCGAAAACTCTAGACATTTTCATTCATTCTTCAAGTGGCAGCCGGCTCCCATCATCCCTCTCTCTCAAAATTCTCTTCAAACAACTCCACCAAAAATCTCAACAATAATTACATCCAAGGTTAGTTTCTTGATAAATTCTTCCTTTTCTTTAGATATTCTACTTGAGCATGCTAAGATCTTAGCTCCATAAACATGTTAAGGTCTGAAATCCATCTATTAAGTATGAATTTTACTCATTTTTGGTAAGAATTAAAAGGATTTGAAAGCATGAACAAGAAAATGGGAAGAAAAAGCAAAACAGGGGAATTTGAGCATGCTTGCTGTTCGGATTTTCTGGGCTCGGCACAGCTGGGTTTGTATTTTTTTGATATTTTTCCTAGAAACTAGACTTCAATATGAGAATTTTGGTTTTTGAATCACCCAAAACCGATAATCGGTTAAAAAGATAAAATTTGGTGAAGTTAGCTGTTCAGTGTGACCCCTGTTTCAGCATAGTTTTGGGATTTATCAAATTTGATCAAAACTATGTTCTAATTGTATAAGTTAGTTATTTTCTTCATAAATTAGACATATTGCTTGAAATAACCCAATTGGAATTACTTCCAAATTCCTTACCAAACTCAAGTTAGATTTTCTAATCTAACTTGATATTAAGGAATTTATTGATTAAGAAAATATAGTACTGAAGGATGGTTATGGATTATGAAAATCTCTAAGGCATGGAATACTAGAAAGGAATTTGATAAGGACATGATTATGGAGTTGAATTATGGAGAAAATGATTATGGAAATGATATTAAAAATTAAGGATATGTTGTTTTGAGTATGAGAAATTAGTATTGACTATGGGGTAGATTAATGGGACTTAAGTTGCATTCAAAATTGTGTAATGCTTTGAGCATGTATAGATACTAATTATTGTTAATCTCTAGGCCACGTAGATCCGACGTCACCTGTGGATCCCGAAGTTTCAGGTCGAGATGTACAGTGAGATCATCTCAAGGATTATGAGTAGACGACAACTATAGTTATTTGAAATTTCTTTCATTATAATTATATATATATTTAGCATAATATTTATTTTACGTATTAAAGGTATATACAATATTTAATCATATGAATTGATTCGTTATGAAAGTATTTTTATTTCAATAAATATTATATCGAGTAAGTTGGTTGATTTATGAAATATGATTATACATAGAATTTGACGTACATGGTTTTGGCTCCACCTGACTTAATGTATGAGACTATACCTTGATCGGAATACGTGAGCTGCGTGCTACGCCTTTGTGGCGGGAGCCACCTCCATAGTCCCAATTCCATGATATTAGACTGGGGTATGGGAGCTGTGTGCTACGCCTTTGTGGTGGGAGCCACCTCCAGAGTCCCTATCCCGTTATATTTGCCTTTTGGGGGCACATCATAGCGACACATATGCCTTTGGGGCGTCCTATGGTGGTATTGGCCTTTGGGGCCGGCTACTAGTATGCCTACATGGATATTGCCTGGTTATTTCATGGATGTATTCTTATGCATGACAGTAAGTTGGAGCCCAACTAAACGTAACTTGATTTACTTTACAGATTTTATACATTGATTTAATATTATAATATTGTTATACATTTGAAAACCTTGCTACGTCTTTGAATTACTCATTATGGTTTTATTATTATTTATTTTGAAAATGTCAATTATGCTTTACAGATTACCATTATAGTTTTCACACGCTTCAAAGGTTGTCTACTCATTGAGATATTCATATATCTCACCTCTTCTTATTTCTCATTTTCAGGACATAGTTAGGTGTCGGGATTGCTGCCTTCCTCTACTCTCCGCTTCAAGAGTATATTGACGTGGTGGGCATCATATCTAAATTTTTAGAAGATTTGATCTTTTGATGTTTTTATTTACTAAACCTTGCTGAGATAGGTTTACTTCTGGATATATTGTATATATTTGAAGATAGGAGACAATAGATCAATATGTTTTGATTTGAGCATAAATTGATCATGGATAATTTTTGAATATGTATGGATATATGTGATAATAGTATTGAGGAATATTGCTGGTTGAGGATATGAATTGAGTGTTATTTGCAGGACGGTTATAGTTGAGATAGAAAGGAAACTCTGCCGGATTTTAGGTAGATTATCCGGACATGGTGTTACGATTTGGTGTCAGAGCAAGGTTATAGGTCCTGTAGACTTAGAAACTGTTTGTTGAAGTATTAAAATATTGTCACTTGTGCAGGAAATCAGACACGATGCCACCACGTCGAAGAGGAAGGCCTAGAATCAATCCCCTACCCCAAAATAGGGATTGGAATAGAAATGTGAATATTGATGAGCAAATTGGAGAACAAGCTTCAACTGCTGGTTCATCTTTCTGTTGCTGCACCCTCAGCAGCACCTCCAGCAGCTGATCTTAATTTAGCTGAGGCAGTTGCGGCCTTGGCAAGAGTAATTCTCACTTTGACTGCCCCTGCTGAAAAGGGGATAGTTGATTACTGTAAAGATTTGAAGAATATGGGTTGCAAGATTTTCAGGGTCCTTGGAATCAGATTTAGCCTGGTCATGGCTACAAAAAATTGAGACTACTTCCATTACTCTTCAGGTTCCCGAGCCTATGAGGTTACCATGTGCGGTGCAATTTTTGGAGGATCATGCACACACATGGTGGAAAACTACAGTGCAAAGGTATGCTGGACGTCCTGCCATAACCTGGGCAGATTTTCGAAGAGAGTTTGAAGAAAAATACTATTCTCGGGCCTTGCGGGAAAAGAAATGGACTGATTTTATGAATTTAAAACAGGGTGGTATGTCAGTAGCAGAGTATGAGAAAAAATTCAGTGAACTATCAAAATTTGCTCCATCGATAGTAGCCAACGATGCTGATAGATGCAAGAAATTCCAAGATGGGCTACATGTTAGTATTCGAGATAGGTTGACGACCCTGGATACAGATGACTTTAATAAATGGGTCAACATGGCAATCAAAGCTGAACATAATCTGAAAGAAATGAAAGATAGAGAATAGAAGTTCAGAAAAAGAAAAGGACAGTCCTCCAGTGAGGACTTGAGGCCTAAGAAAAGTTATGTAAAAAGCAGTGTCAGTGGTTACAAACCCTCGAGATTTCAAGAGGGATTAGACATAAAACCTATTAGTGGTTCTTCTAGCAGATTTATCATCGGACCTCAACAGTAGACTAGATTGCCACCTGGGAGGTGAGGAGGACCTCGTACATTGACTTAGCCTCAGTGTCCCCATTGTGGGAGGAATCACCCTGGTGAATGTTGGAGACTACAGGGACTACAGGGTGTGTGTTTTTACTGCAAAGAACCGGGACACATGAAACGAGATTGTCCCAAGATGGAGAACAAGGGAGTTACTAGTCAGTTATCAGTGGGTCAAAGGGAAAGGACCCAACCTACTGCTGCACATCAACCGACAGCAGTTAGAGATAGAATTGGGGTACAATCTCAAGTTGGTTCATCTACTGGCCCTCGACAGAGTGGACAACCTAGTAGACCTCGAACTGCAGCCAGAATTTATGCTATGACCCAACAACAGGCTCAGGCTACTCCTGAAGTGGTTACAGGTACTCTCCCAATTTCTAAGGCAAATGCTAGGATCTTAATAGATCCGGGTGAAACTCATTCTTTTGTTGCTAATTCATATGTCATGCATTTGGGTAGAGAGTCTATGAGGTTAGACATCCCTATGGTCGTTAGTACCCCAGTGGGAGAAACTTTGAAAATTGATGTGGTTTATCCGGATTGTACCGTTATGGTTCAGTAGCATGAATTACCAGTTAATTTGTTTCCATTAAGAATGCATGATTTTGATGTGATTTTGGGAATGGATTGGTTGTCTAAACACAATGCAGTGATAGATTGTTTTTCCAAGACTGTGACTTTTAAGAAGTCAGGAGACTTGGAGTTTACTTTTCAAGAAGAAAGGAAAGTTTTGCCTTCTTGCCTTATTTCCAAGATGGCAGCCAATAGATACTTGCAAAAAGGGTATTCTGCTTACCTTGCTTATGTGATTAACAAGGACATACATGAGGCAAAGTTGGAAACTATACCTGTGGTCAAAGAGTTTCCTGAGATCTTCCCTGAAGAATTGGTCGGTTTACCTCCTGACAGGGAATTGGAGTTTACTATCGACTTAATCCCTGGCAGTGCTCCTATTTCTCAGGCACCCTATAGAATGGCACCTTCGAAGCTAAAGGAATTGAAAGTGCAGTTGCAAGACCTAGTTGATAGAGGTTTCATTCGGCCTAGTACTTCACCGTGGGGAGCACCAGTTTTATTTGTAAAGAAAAAGGATGGATCTTTACGATTGTGTATCGACTACCGGCAACTGAACAAGGTCACCATTAAGAATAAGTATCATTTGCCAAGGATTGATGACTTGTTTGATCAGTTGCAAGGTGCAAGTGAGTTCTCCAAAATAGACCTAAGATCGGGTTATCATCAATTGAAGATTAAAGAATCTGATATTCCAAAGACTGCTTTTAGAACTCGATATGGTCATTATGAATTCTTAGTTATGCCTTTTGGGCTAACTAATGCACCTGCAGTCTTTATGGATTTGATGAATAGGGTGTTTCGACCCTACTTAGATAAGTTTGTTATTGTTTTCATCGATGACATCCTAGTTTATTCTAGGAATAAGGATGATCATGTAAGCCATTTGAGAACGGTGTTGCAGACTATGCGTGGAAAGCAACTTTATGCTAAATTTTCCAAGTGTGAATTCTGGCTAGACAAAGTAGCATTCCTTAGTCACGTAGTATCTAAGGAAGGGATTTTTGTGGATCCACAAAAGATAGAAGCTGTAGTTGCTTGGGAAAGACCCACTGATGTGACAGAAGTTAGGAGCTTTCTCGGATTGGCAGGGTACTATCGAAGATTCGTGGAAGGATTTTCCATGATTGCCTCTCCTTTGTCAAAACTAACAAGGAAGCATGCTAAGTTTGAGTGGACTGACGAATGTGAGCAAGCTTTCCAAGAGCTCAAGCGTAGATTGACCACAGCACCAGTTCTTACACTACCATCAGGGACTGGAAGCTTTGTGGTATACAGTGATGCCTCGAGGCGAGGTTTGGGTTGCGTTTTGATGCAACATGGGAAAGTGATAGCTTATGCTTCTCGACAACTGAAACAGCATGAGAAAAACTATCCCACTCATGATTTAGAGTTGGCGGCAATGGTGTTTGCACTAAAAATTTGGAGGCATTATTTATTTAGAGAAAAATGTACAATCTACACTGATCATAAGAGTCTGAAATATCTGATGGATCAGAAAGAATTAAATTTGAGACAAAGGAGATGGTTGGAATTGATACAAGATTATGACTGTGTAATTGACTATCACCTAGGAAAGGCCAATGTAGTGGCCGATGCTCTTAGTAGAAAGTCTTATAGTTCTCTTGCTCATATCCGAGCAATTCAGAAACCCTTACAAAATGAGTTGAAGTCTTTACCTTTAGAATTGATGATTGATGAGAATGATCTCCTAATAGCCCACTTGAAGGTTAAACCGATTCATATTGATTGGATACGTGAAGCACAGAATAATGACCCTATGCTGGTAAAGTTAAAGCAAGAAGTAAGAGATGGCGTGAGGATTGACTTTCAAATAAAGGGTGATTATGTACTGATAATGAAAAATAGGCTTTGTGTGCCTCAGGATGAAGAACTCCGGAAGGTAATTTTGGAGGAAGCTCATAATGCACCATACGCGTTACATCCCGGTAGTGTGAAGATGTATCAAACCTTAAGAGAACATTATTGGTGGCAAGGTATGAAACGGGACATAGCTGAGTTTGTTTCTAGATGCTTGGTATGCCAACAAGTTAAAGCTGAGCATCAAAAACCTTCTGGGAAATTGAACCCCCTACCTATTCCTCAATGGAAGTGGGGAGATATTGCTATGGATTTCGTTTCGGGATTACCAAGAACACAGTCTGGTTATGACATCATTTGGATGATTGTTGATCGTTTGACAAAATCAGCTCACTTTTTGCTAGTCAAGAAGATTTTTTCCATGGAAAGACTGGCTAAACTTTATGTGAACGAAATTGTTAGGTTACATGGTGCCCCAGTATCAATTGTATCTGATCGAGACCCCCGATTCACATCTCGATTTTGGCCAAGTTTGCAGAATGCTATAGGCACTAAACTCAAGTTCAGTACTGCTTTTCATCCTCAAACGGATGGACAATCTGAACGGACAATTCAAATTCTGGAAGATATGCTCAGATCTTGTATTATGGAATTCAAAGGAAACTGGGATGAACACTTGCCTCTAGCAGAATTTGCATATAACAATAGTTATCAGTCCAGCATCGACATGGCTCCGTTTGAAGCTTTGTATGAGATCATTGAACAGATTGGCCCAGTTGCTTATAGATTGGCCTTACCAGAAGAATTGTCACGAATTCATAATGTGTTCCATGTTTCTATGCTCTGAAATTACATTTTCGATTCTTCACATATACTGAAGGACTTGCCTATGGAAATTGAGGAAAATTTAACTTATGACGAGCAGCCGGTTGAGATGTTGGATAGAAAGGACCAAGTTCTAAGGACTAAGACTATTCCATTAGTGAAAGTTCTTTGGAGGAATCATACATATGAAGAAGCTACATGGGAAATGGAGGAAGATATGCGGACTCAATATCCTCACTTGTTCAATCAAGTTGGTAAGTAAATTTCGAGGACAAAATTTTTCTAAGGGGGGCAAGTTGTAACAACCGAGGTTACGTATAATCATGTAAAGTTAAATTCCGAAAATTTTAAGGACAAACTTGGAAATTGGTAAGAATTTATAAGTGAAGGAAATAATAGAAGAAAGGATCAAATTGAACATATTAAAAAAGTTTAGGGGCTTAATGGTTATTTATAAAAAGTTGAGGGACCAATATGCAATTATACCAAAAACAAAAAATATCTCTTATGTTCATTTTTTTCTCCCGAAAACTCTAGACATTTTCATTCATTCTTCAAGTGGCAGCCGGCTCCCATCATCCCTCTCTCTCAAAATTCTCTTCAAACAACTCCACCAAAAATCTCAACAATAATTACATCCAAGGTTAGTTTCTTGATAAATTCTTCCTTTTCTTTAGATATTCTACTTGACCATGCTAAGATCTTAGCTCCATAAACATGTTAAGGTCTGAAATCCATCTATTAAGTATGAATTTTACTCAACTTGGTAAGAATTAAAAGGATTTGAAAGCATGATCAAGAATATGGGAAGAAAATGCAAAACAGGGGATGTTGAACATGCTTGCTGTCCGGATTTTCTGGGTTCGTCACATCAGGGTTTGTATTTGTTTTGATATTTTTCCTAGAAACTAGACTTCAATATGAGAATTTTGGTTTTTGAATCACCCAAAACCGATCAGCGGTTAAAAAGATAAAATTCGGTGAAGTTGGCTGTTCTGTATTGACCCCTGTTTCAGCATAGTTTCGGGATTTATCAAATTTGATCAAAATTTTGTTCTAATTGTATAAGTTAGTTATTTTCTTCATAAATTAGACATATTGGTTGAAATAAACCAATTGGAATCACTTCCAAATTCCTTACCAAACTCAAGTTATGATTTTCTAATCTAACTTGATATTAAGGAATTTATTGCTTAAGAGAAATATAGTACTGAAGAATGGTTATGGATTATGAAAATCTCTAAGGCATGGAATACTAGAAAGAAATTTGATAAGGACATGATTATGGAGTTGAATTATGGAGAAAATGATTATGGAAATGATATTAAAAATTAAGGATATGTTGTTTCGAGTATGAGAAATTAGTATTGACTATGGGGTAGATTAATGGGACTTAAGTTGCATTCAAAATTGTGTAATGCTTTGAGCATGTATAGATACTATTTATTGTTAATCTCTAGGCCACGTAGATTCGACGTCACCTGTGGATTCCGAAGTTTCAGGTCGAGGTGTACAGTGAGATCATCTCAAGGATTGTGAGTAGACGACAACTATAGTTATTTGAAATTTCTTTAATTATAATTATATATATATTTTTAGCATAATATTTTTTTTTACGTATTAAAGGTATATACAATATTTAATCATATGAATTGATTCGTTAATAAAGTATTTTTCTTTCAAGAAATATTATATCGAGTAAGTTGGTTGATTTATGAAATATGATTATACATAGAATTTGACGTACATGGTTTTTGGCTCCACCTGACTTAATGTATGAGACTATACCTTGATCAGAATACGGGAGCTGCGTGCTACGCCTTTGTGGCGGGAGCCACCTCCAGAGTCCCAATTCCATGATATTAGACTAGGGTATAGGAGCTGCGTGTTACGCCTTTGTGGTGGGAGCCACCTCCAGAGTCCCTATCCCGTTATATTTGCCTTTTGGGGGCACATCATAGCGACACATATGCCTTTGGGGCGTCCTATGGTGGTATTGGCCTTTGGGGCCGGCTACTAGTATGCCTACATGGATATTGCCTGGTTATTTCATGGATGTATTCTTATGCATGACAGTAAGTTGGAGCCCAACTAAACGTAACTTGATTTACTTTACAGATTTTATAGATTGATTTAATATTATAATATTGTTATACATTAGAAAACCTTGCTACGTCTTTGAATTACTCATTATGGTTTTATTATTATTTATTTTGAAAATGTCAATTATGCTTTACAGATTACCATTATAGTTTTCACACGCTTTAAAGGTTGTCTACTCATTGAGATATTCATATATCTCACCTCTTCTTATTTCTCATTTTCAGGACATAGTTAGGTGTCGGGATTGCTGCCTTCCTCTACTCTCCGCTTCAAGAGTATATTGACGTGGTGGGCATCATATCTAAATTTTTAGAAGATTTGATCTTTTGATGTTTTTATCTAGTAAACCTTTCTGAGATAGGTTTATTTCCGGATATATTGTATATATTGGAAGATATGAGACAATAGATCAATATGTTTTGATTTGAGCATAAATTGATCATGGATAATTTTTGAATATGTATGGATATATGTGATAATAGTATTGAGGAATATTGTTGGTTGAGGATATGAATTGAGTGTTATTTGCAGGAGGGTTATAGTTGAGATAGAAAGGAAACTCTGTCGGATTTTAGGTAGATTATCCGGACAGGGTGTTACAGATACATTACATAAATATATTACAATTACATAGATATACTACATAAATATGTTACAATTACATAGATACATAGATATATGACAATTACATAAATATATTACAATTACATAGATATATTACAATTACATAAATATATTATTACAATTATATATTATAATTATATAGATATATTATAATTACATAGATATATTAGAATTACATAGATACATAGATATTACATAGATATAATTACATAGATATATTACATAGATATTACAATTACATAGATATAATTACATAGATAATATATTACAATTACATAAATATATTACAATTACATAGATACATTACAATTACAATTACATAGATACATTACAATTACATAGATATATTACATAGATATATTACAATTACATAGATATATTACAATTGCATAGATATATATTACAATTGCATAATTACAATTACATAAATATATTACAATTACACAGATATATTGCAATTACATAGATATATATTACAATTACATAGATATATTACAATTACATAGATATATTACAATTGCATAGATATATATTACAATTACATTGATACAATTACATAGATATATTACAATTGCATAGATACATATTACAATTACATAGATATATTACAATTACATAGATGTATTTCAATTACACAGATATATTAGAATTACATAGATATATTACAATTACATAGATGTATTTCAATTACATAGATATATTAAAATTACATATATATTACAATTACATAGATATATTACAATTACATAGATATATTACAATTACAGAAAACATTAGAATTACATATCTATTGTAATATATTAAAATTACAATTACATGTATATTATAATTACAACTACATATATATTACACTGTATTTCACAAATATATAACAATTACTTAAATATATTACAATTACATAGATATATTACATAAATATATTACAATTGCATATATATATATATATATATATTACAATTACATAGATATACTACAGTTACATAGATATATTACAATTACATAGATATATTACATAGATACATTACAATTACATAGATATATTAAAATTACATAGATAATATATTATATAGATATATTACAATTACATAAATATATTACAATTAATAATGTATCTATGTAATATTACATTGATATATTACATAAATATATTACAATTACATAGATACATTACAATTACATAGATATATTAAAATTACATAGATCTATGTAATTATATACATGTAATATCAATGTAATTCTAATATATCTATGTAATTATAATATATCTATGTTATTGTAATATATTTATGCAATTGTAATATATTTATATAATTATAATATATCTATGTAATATTACATAGATATATATATATTACATGTATTTTAATTGTAATATATCTATGTAATTCTAATATATCTATGTAATTGTAATATTACCTATGTAATTGTAATGTATCTATGTAATATATCTATGTAATTGTAATAGATATACACAGTTATATTACATAGATATATATATTACAATTACATAGATATATTACAATTATATAGATATATTTCAATTACGTAGATGCATTGCAATTACATAGATGTATTTCAATTTCATAGATGTATTACAATTACATAAATATATTTAATACAATTACATAGATATATTACTATTACATAGATATATTACATAAAATTACATAGATATAATTACATGGATAATATATCTTTGTAGTTGTAATATATCTATGTAATTGTAATATATTTATGTAATATATCTATGTAATATTACATAGATACATTATTAATTGTAATATATTTATGTAATTGTAATATATCTATGTAATTGTAATATATCTATGTAATATATCTATGTAATTGTAATGTATCTATGTAATATATCTATGTAATTGTAATATATCTATGTGATTGTAATGTATCTATGTAATATATCTATGTAATCGTAATATATCTATGTAACTGTAGTATATCTATATAATTGTAATATATATATATATTTATCCAATGTATCTATGTAATTCTAATATATCAATGTAATTCGAAAACATTATATATCACATGTATTTTAATATATTTAATGTGTAATTGTAATTTATCTATGTAGTTTTAATATATCTTTGTAATTGTAATATATCTATGTAATTGTAATTTTGTGATTGTAATATATGTGATATATCTATGTTATTAGATATCTATGTAATTGTAAATATAATTATGTAATTGTAATATATCTATGTAATTCTAATATATTTATGTAATTGTAATATATCTATGTAATTGTAATATATATCTATGTAATATATCTATGTAATTGTAATATATATCTATGTAATATATCTATGTAATTGTAATATATTTATGTAATTGTAATATATCTATTTAATTTTAATATATCTATGTAATTCTAGTATATCTATGTAATTGTAATATCTATGTAATTGTAATAAATTTATGTAATGTATCTATGTAATATATCTATGTAATTGTAATATATCTATGTAATATATATATATATCTATGTAATTGTAAATATATTTATGTAATATATCTTTGTAATTATAATATATCTATGTAATTGTAATATATCTATGTAATTGTAATATTATATCTATGTAATTGTAATAGTATATCTAATGTAATTGTAATATATTAAAATTACATAAATATATTACATAGAATTACATAGATATCATTATAGGGTTTATGTAATTATATATATCTATGTAATATATCTATGTAATAGTAATACAATTATAATAAATATATGCAATTGTAATATATCTATATAATTGTAATATAAATATTAATAAATATATCTATGTAATTACAATATATCTATGTAATATATTATCTACGTAATTGTAATGTATCTATGTAATTGTAATATATTTATGTAATTATAATATATCTATATTATTCTAATATATCTATGTAATTGTAATATATATCTATGTAATATATTACAATTACATATCTATTATAAATATACATAGATATAGATATATTACATAGATATATTACAATTACATAGATATAGTACAATTGCATAGATATATTACAATTACATGTATTTTAATATATCTAATGTGTAATTGTAATGTATCTATGTAATGTATCTATGTAATTGTAATATATCTATGTAATTGTAATTGTAATATTACATAGTAATTGTAATATATCTATGTAATTGTAATACCTTTATGTAACTGTAATATATCTATATAATTGTAATAATATATGTAATGGTAATATATTTATGTAATATATCTACGTAATATTACATAGATATATTACATAAATATATTACAATTGCATAGATACATTACAATTACATATATATATATTACAATTACAATTACTTAAATATATTACAATTACATAGATAATATATTACATAGATATTTTACATAGATAATATATTTGTGTAATTGTAATGTATCTATGTAATTCTAATATATCTATGTAATTCTAATATATCTATGTAATTATTATACATATATATATGTCTTTGTAATGTATCTATGTAATTATAATATATAATTGTAATATATCCAATGTATCTATGTAATTGTAATATCTATGTAATATATCTATGTAATTGTAATATATATATATATATATGTAATTGTAATATATATATATATATCCAATGTATCTATGTAATATATTATTTATGTGATTATAATATATCTATGTAGTTTTAATATATCTATGTAATTGTAATATATTACAATGACATAGATATATTACTATTACATAGATATATTACAATTATATAGATAATATTACAATTACTGTATTAGATATATTACTGAAAATATTAGAATTACTGAAAACATTAGATATTACATGAATACATTAGAATTACTGAAAACATTAGATAATGTAATTACAAAGATATATTACATGTATATTTTTATCTATGTAATAGTAATATATCTATGTAATTGTAAATATATTACAATTACTGTATTAGATATATTACTGAAAATATTAGATATTACATGAATATATTAGAATTACTGAAAACATTAGATAATGTAATTACAAAGATATATTACATGTATATATTTATCTATGTAATTGTAAATATATTACAATTACTGTATTAGATATATTACTGTAGATATACTACAGTTACATAGATGTATTACAATTACATAGATATATTACAATGTATTACACAAATATATTACAACTACATAAATATATTACAACTACATAGATACATTACATAGATATATATTACAATTACAATTATATAGATATATTACATATATTACAATTACATAGATATATTACATAGATATATATTACAATTACAATTATATAGATATATTACTATTACATAGATATATTATAATTACATAAATATATTACAATTACATAGATATAATTACATAAATATATTACAATTACATAGACATATTACAATTACATAGATACATTACAATTACATAGATATATTACATAGATATTACTATTACATAGATGTATTTCAATTACATATTACAATTACATAGACATATTACAATTACATATACATATATATTACAATTACAATTACATAGATATCTAATTACATAGATATATTACATATATTATTACCATTATATAAATATATTACTATTACATCGATATCTAATTACATACATATATTACAATCACATAATTACATTTACATAGGTATATTACAATTGCATAGATATATTACTTTTACATAGATATTTTACAATTACATAGATATATTACATAGATATATATTTATTACATAGATACATTACAATTACATATATATATATATATATATATATATATAGATAATATATTACATTAATACATCTATGTAATTGTAATAATATAAAATTGTAATAATATATCTATGTAATTGTAATATATCTATGTAATATATATCTATGTAATTTTAATATATGTAATATCTAATGTTTACAATTACATAGATATATTAAAATTACATAGATAATATATTAAATAGATATATTACAATTACATAAATATATTTACAATTACATAGATATATTACAATTACATAGATATATTACTTTGATATATGCCAAAGATTTTCATTATCTATGTAATATATCTATGTACAATTACATAGAGGTTGCAAGAAAGATAAGTTTGGTTTCACACTTGTGAATTTTTCACATCTAGCCGACAGTGGAACTAATTTGGTTCATGATCCTTTTATTTTGGCATCACAAGCTAAGAAAGTATACTATGTTAAGGATGAAGGTTATCAAGGTTGGGTTCTTGTAAAGCATGCAATACTTAGGGATGTATTTGACATGGGTGATCTATTATCCTTCGTTAGAGAGCAAGGGAATGGAGAAATGCATGATGATGAATTTGATGATACGTGCAGTGCTTCAAATTGGGTTAGAAATGAAGCTGATGATGAAGGAGTGGCCGTCACACCAGAGATGGAGAATGAGCATGTAGAAGAAGATCCCATAGATGAACATAATAGGGAGGACATTTTTTAATTTTATAGTAAATAGTTTAATTATATGTAATGGATCTGGATTATAAACATTGTGACTTTGTATTTTCCTGTTCTTTCCTTTTCTATTTGCCATAGATGAACATATTGCATTCTTGCTTAGCTTGGCTTGGATTTCACTGAATGTTATTGAGTGCCCAATGTTATTGCATTCTTGCATAGCTTGTATTCTCTGTTATTGAGTGTATACTGTTGTATTATCTATGTAATTGTAATATACCTATGTAATTGTAATATATCTATGTAATTGTAATGTATCTATGTAATATATCTATGTAATTGTAATATATCTATGTAATTGTAATATCTATGTAATTGAAATACATCTATGTAATTGTAATATATCAATGTAATTGTAATATATCTATGTAATTATATACATGTAATATCTATGTATCTATGTAATTCTAATATATCTATGTAATTATACTATATCTATGTTATTGTAATATATTTATGCAATTGTAATATATCTATGTAATTATAATATATCTATGTAATATTACATAGATATATATATTACATGTATTTTAATTGTAATATATCTATGTAATTGTAATAGATATTACATAGATATATATATTACAATTACATAGATATATTACAATTATATAGATATATTTCAATTACATAGATGTATTACAATTACATAGATGTATTTCAATAACATAGATGTATTACAATTACATAAAAATATTTATTACAATTACATAGATATATTACTATTACATAGATATATTACAATTACATAGATATATTACATATATTACATAAAATTACATAGATAATATATCTTTGTAGTTGTAATATATCTATATAATTTAAATATATTTATGTAATATATCTATGTAATTGTAATATATCTATGTAATATGTCTATGTAATTGTAATGTATCTATGTAATATATCTATGTAATGGTAATATATCTATGTAACTGTAGTATATCTATGTAATTGTAATATATATATCTATGTAATATATCTATGTAATTTATCTATGTAATTCTAATATATCAATGTAATTCGAAAACATTATATATTACATGTATTTTAATATATCTAATGTGTAATTGTAATGTATCTATGTAATTGTAATATATAATATAATATATCTATATAATTGTAATAATATATGTATGTAGTTTTAAAATATCTAGGTAATTGTAATATATCTATGTAATTGCAATATATCTATGTAATTGTAATGTATCTACGTAATATATCTATGTAATTGTAATATATCTATGTAACTGTAGTATATCTATGTAATTGTAGTATATATATCCAATGTATCTATGTAATTCTAATATATCAATGTAATTCGAAAATATTATATATTACATGTATTTTAATATATCTAATGTGTAATTGTAATGTATCTATGTAATTGTAATATATAATATAATATATCTATATAATTGTAATAATATATCTATGTAGTTTTAATATATCTATGTAATTGTAATATATCTATGTAATTGTAATGTATCTATTTAATATATCTATGTAATTGTAATATATCTATGTAATTGTAATGTATCTATGTAATATATCTATGTAATTGTAATGTATCTATGTAATATATCTATGTAATTGTGTTAATGTAATATATCTATCTAATTGTAATATTTTTATGTAATTGTAATATATTATCTATGTAATTGTAATATCTATGTAATATATCTATGTAATTGTAATATATCTATGTATCTATATAATTGTATCTATGTAATATTACATAGATATATTACATAAATATATTACAATTATATTATATTATAATTGCATAGATATATTATAATTAATAGATATATTACAATTACATAGATATATCTATGTAATTGTGTTAATGTAATATATCTATGTAATTGTAATATTTTTATGTAATTGTAATATATTATCTATGTAATTGTAATATATATGTAATATATCTATGTAATTGTAATATATCTATGTATCTATATAATTGTATCTATGTAATATTACATAGATATATTACATAAATATATTACAGTAATATTATATTATAATTGCATAGATATATTTTAATTACATAGATATATTACAATTACATAGATATATTACAATTACATAGATATATTACATAGATACATTACAATTACATAGATGTATTACAATTACATAAATATATTACAGTTACATAGATATATTACAATTACATATATATTAATGTATCTATATAAATATATTAACTTACATTGATATATTACAATTACAAAAATATATTACAATTACATAGATATATTACATAGATATATTACAATTACATAGATATATATATTACAATTACATAGATACATTACATATATGTAATTGTATTATATCTATGTAATTGTAATATATCTAAATATATTACAATTACAATTACATGTATATTACAATTACAACTACATAGATATATTACAATGTATTACACAAATATATTACAATTACTTAAATATATTACAATTATATAGATACATTACAATTACATAAAACATCATAATTGCATAGATATATTAACACATTAAATATATAACAATACATGTTTTATCTAATTAAATTACATAGATATATTACAATTACATTGATATATACATAGATATAATTACATAGATAATTGATAATGTATACATCTATGTAATTGTAATATATCTATATAATGTAATAATATATCTATGTATATATCAATGTAATTGTAATATATCTATGTAATTTAATTAGATAAAACATGTATTGTTATATATTTAATGTGTTAATATATCTATGCAATTATGATGTTTTATGTAATTGTAATGTAATATATAATTGTAATTATTTAAGTAATTGTAATATATTAGTGTAATTAATTGTAATATCTATGTAGTTGTAATTGTAATATAATGTAATTGTAATTGTAATATATTTAGATATATTACAATTACATAGATATAATACAATTATATCTATGTAATTGTATCTATGTAATTGTAATATATATCTATGTAATTGTAATATATCTATGTAATTGTAAATATATCTATGTAATTGTAATATATATATGTAATTGTAATATATCTATGTAATTGTAAATATATTTATGTAATTGTAATATATCTATGTAATTCTAATATATTTATGTAATATATCTATGTAATATATGTTTTCGAATTACATTGATATATTAGAATTACATAGATACATAGATATATTTATGTAATTGTAATATATCTATTACAATTACAATTACATAGATATAATATATCTATGTATCTATGCAATAGTATCTATGTATTACAATTATATCAATGTAATTGTAATATATATATATATCCAATGTATCTATATAAATGTAATATATTTATGTAATTGTAATGTAATAGTTATTGTAATATATATATGTAATTGTAATATCTATGTAATTGTAGTATATATCTATGTTACAATTACGTAGATATATTACAATTACATAGATATATTACATATATTACATAGATGTATTACAATTACATAGATATATTACAATTATCTATGTAATATATATGTAACAACCGAAGTTACGTATAATCATGTAAAGTTAAATTCCGAAAAATTTAAGGACAAACTTGGAAATTTGTAAGAAGTTATAAGTGAAGGAAATAAAAGAAGAAAGGATCAAATTGAACATATTAAAAAGTTTAGGGGCTTAATGGTTATTTATAAAAAGTTGAGGGACCAATGTGCAATTATACCAAAATTTAAAAATATCTTTAAGTTCATTAAATCTCTTGAAAACTCTAGAATTTTTCATCTTATTATCCAAGTTGCAGCCGGCTCCCATCCTCCCTCTCTCTCAAAATTCTCTTCAAACAACTCCACCAAAATCTCAACAATAATTACATCCAAGGTTAGTTTCTTGATAAATTCTTCCTTTTCTTTAGATATTCTACTTGAGCATGCTAAGATCTTAGCTCCATAAACATGTTAAGGTCTGAAATCCATCTATTAAGTATGAATTTTACTCAACTTGGTAAGAATTAAAAGGATTTGAAAGCATGAACAAGAAAATGGGAAGAAAAAGCAAAACAGAGGAAGTTGAGCATGCTTGCTGTTCGGATTTTCTGGGTTCGGAAAATCAGGTTTTGTATTTTTTTGATATTTTTCCTAGAAACTATACTTCAATATGAGAATTTTGGTTTTTGAATCACCCAAAACCGATAAGCGGTTAAAAAGAAACAATTCGGTGAAGTTGGCTGTTCTGTGTTGACCCCTGTTTCAGCATAGTTTCGGGATTTATCAAATTTGATCAAAATTTTGTTCTAATTGTATAAGTTAGTTATTTTCTTCATAAATTAGACATATTGGTTGAAATAAACCAATTGGAATCACTTCAAAATTTCTTACCAAACTCAAGTTATGATTTTCTAATCTAACTTGATATTAAGGAATTTATTGCTTAAGAGAAATATAGTACTAAAGGATGGTTATGAATTATGAAATCTTTAAGGCATGGAGTACTAGAAAGGAATTTGATAAGGACATGAATATGGAGTTGAATTTTGGAGAAAATGATTATGGAAATGATATTAAAAATTTGGGATATATTGTTTTGAGTACGAGAAATTAGTATTGACCTTGAGGGAAGATTACGAGATTTAAGTTGCATTCATAAATGTGTAATGCTTTGAGTATGTATAGATACTAATTATCATTAATCTCTAGGCCACGTAGATCTGACGTCACCTGTGGATCCCGAAGTTTCAGATCGAGGTGTACAGTGAGATCATCTCAAGGATTGTGAGTAGACGACAACTATAGTTATTTGAAATTTCTTTAATTATAATTATATATATTTTTTAGCATGATATTTATTTTTACGTATTAAAGGTATATACGATATATAATCATATGAATTGATTTGTTATTAAAGTACATTTATTTCAAGAAATATTATATCGAGTAAGTTGGTTGATTTATGAAATATGATTATACATAAAATTTGACGTACATGGTTTTGGCTCCACCTGACTTAATGTATGAGATTATACCCTTGATCGGAATACGGGAGCTGCGTGCTACGCCTTTGTGGTTGGAGCCATCTCCAGAGTCCTTATCCCTTTATATTTGCCTTTTGGGGCACATCATAGCGACACATATGCCTTTGGGGCGTCCTTTGGTGGTATTGGCCTTTGGGGCCGGCTACTAGTATGTCTACATGGATATTGCCTGGTTATTTCATGGATGTACTCTTGTGCATGAAAGAAAGTTGGAGCCCAATTATACGAAACTTGATTTACTTTACAGATTTTATACATTGATTTGGTATTATAATACTGATATACATTTGAAAACTTTGCTACATCTTCGAATTATTCATTATGGTTTTACTATTATTTATTTTGAAAACGTCAATTATGTTTTAAAGGATTATAATCATAGTTTTCAAATGTTTTAAAAGTTGTCTACTGACTGAGATATTCATATATCTCACCTTTTCATATTCTCATTTTCAAGTGACAGTTAGGTGTCGGGATTGCAACCTTCCTCTATTCTCTGCTTCAAATAGTAATTTGACGTGGTGGGCATCATACTAAAAATTTCTTGAAGTCTTGATCTTTTGATGTTTTTATCTAGTAAACCTTGCTGAGATAGGTTTACTTTTGGATATATTATATATATTTGAAGATATGAGACAATAGATCAATATGTTTTGACTTGAGCATAACTTGATCATGGATAAATTTTGAATATGCATGGATATATGTGATAATAGTATTGAGAAATATTGCTGGTTGAGGATATGAATTGAGTGTTATTTGCAGGAGGGTTATAGTTGAGATAGAAAGGAAACTCTGCCGTATTTTAGGTATATTATCCGGACAGGGTGTTACAATATATCTATGTAATTGTAATATATCTATGTAACTGCAGTATATCTATGTAATATATCTAATATATCTATGTAATTGTAATATATCTATGTAATTCTAATATATCTATGTCAGAATTACATAGATATATTAACACATTAAATATATAACAATAAATGTTTTATCTAATTGAATTACATAGATATATTACAATTACATAAATACATTAGAATTACATAGATTATATTACAATTACATAGATATATTACAATTACACAAATATATTACAATTACATAGACATATTACAACTATATAGGTTTATTACAATGTAATTCTAATGTTTTAAGTAATTGTAATATATCTATTAATTGTAATAAATTTATGTAATTGTAATATCTATATCTAGACTTTGGGTGGAGGAGCCAGTGGGGCATAGCAATGCTATGGTCTAACCCCACACTTCAACCGAATGGCGCGATACGAGGCCCGCTGGCCTCGAACTGTCCTTGGGATTACCTTGTCTCGAAGAAACACCGTGCCATTCTTTGGCCCCGATGCTCGCCCATCTAAGCACCACATATGCCTAGGAGTAGCTCACTCGCATCAGGCAAACCCCACCCACTTGCTAAGTGAGGGGGTGGTGGAGAGCTGACATCGATCGTCCAACATTGAAAGGGAATGGGAGGTTGATATGTATATATTACAATTACAATTACATAGATATATTACAATTGCATAGATATATTATATATGATTAATGAAATGTATATATTACAATTACAATTACATAGATATATTACATATTAGAATTACATAGATATATTACATATGATTAATGTAAAATATTTATAATATATCTATGTAATAGTAATATATCTATGTAACTGTAATATATCTATGTAACTGTAATATATCTATGTAATTGATCCAAGCGATCTGGACGGTCCGAGCTATGTAATATATCTATGTAGTATACCTAATTTATACTGTATTGTAATATATCTACGTAATTGTAATGTATCTATGTAATTATAATGTATCTATGTAATTGTAATATATCTATGTAATTGTAATGTATCTATGTTATTGTAATATCTATGTAATTGTAATATATCTATGTAATTGTAATGTATCTATGTAATATATCTATGTAATTACAATTGCGTTTTCAATTATATAGATAATAGATGGGTCGGTTGTTTAACTGGTCGCGTGCCTCCTTTAACATTGAACAGATATGTAATATATCTATGTAATATACCTAATTTATACTGTATTGTAATATATCTATGCAATTGTAATGTATCTATGTAATTATAATGTATCTATGTAATTGTAATATATCTATGTAATTGTAATGTATCTATGTAATATATCTATGTAATTACAATTGCGTTTTCAATTATACTGATAATAGATGGGTCGGTTGTTTAAGTGGTCGCGTGCCTCCTTTAACATTGAACAGATATGTAACAATCAAAGAATAATACAGAAAAAAAAATGGTGAAAGAGATGAGAAAGTCGAATCGGGAAATGAAATGAAATGGTGATTACCGATTGAAAAGGAAAATAAGTGAAAGAGCTAGATAAGAGAAAGAGACGGGTGAAAGAGAGAAGTGGAAAATAAAGGGGGAAATATAACCTAATACAATACCGACGGGCAAATCCGTCAATATAGCATTTTCAGAAAAAATTAAATCACCCGCCTTTATAAAAGAAAGCCGCGTTATTTTCGAAGTGACCTATATTGAGGGATGGAAAAATCCATCAGTATATATTATTACTATTCCGACGGCGTTTTATAAATCCGTCAGTATAGATAACATATACACCGACGGTTATGACTTCCGTTGGTATATGACGAATACATACCGACGGATAACAAATCCGTCAGAATATCCTATTTATACCAACGGATTTTGTCCGTCAGTATAGGCTTTCGTCGGTATATGGCATTTTTTTGTAGTGTATACCGACGATTTTTTATTAATAGTCGGTATAGGTGTATCTATACCATCAGATAATTAAAGCGTTGGTATATGTTATGTATCTATACCGATGGTTTCTCATTAACCGTCGGTATAGGTGTATCTACAGCAACAGATAATTAAAGTATCAGTATTTGTTATGTACCTATACTGACGGTTTCTCATCAACCGTCGGTATCGATATATCTATAGCGACGGATAAATGAAGCGTCGGTATATGTTACATATATTCTGACGGTACCAAAAATCTGTCGCTATAGATCCTTTTTACCTACGGATTTCTACCGTCAGTATAACTAAGTGTTAGTATATGGCAATTTGTTTGTAGTGCTATGTAATATCTATGTAATTGTAATGTACCTATGTAATTGTAATATATTTATGTAGTATATCTATGTAATTGTAATATATATTACATAAGTATATTACAATTACATAGATATATTACAACTACATATCTATGTAATTGTATATCTATGTAATTGTAATATATATATTACATATATTACATAAATGTATTACAATTACATAAATATTTATTACAATTAGATACATTACATAGATATATTACAATTACAATTACTGTAATATATCTATGTAATTCTAATGTTTTAAGTAATTGTAATATATC
This sequence comes from Fremontodendron californicum, assembly GCA_030761205.1. Classification (NCBI taxonomy): domain Eukaryota; kingdom Viridiplantae; phylum Streptophyta; class Magnoliopsida; order Malvales; family Malvaceae; genus Fremontodendron; species Fremontodendron californicum. Next base: position 13,924,337 of record JAULJL010000041.1, read on the forward strand.
TATGTAATATATCTATGTAATTGTAATATATATCTATATATAAGTAATTGTAATATCTATGTAATTGTAATATATATATGTAATTCTAATATATCTAAGTAATTGTAATATATCTATGTAATTGTAATATATACAATTACATAGATATATTACATAGATATATTACAATTACTTAAAACATTAGAATTACATAGATATATTATAGTAATTGTAATTGTAATTGTAATATATCTATGTAATGTATCTAATTGTAATAAATATATTTATGTAATTGTAATACATTTATGTAATATATGTAATATATCTATGTAATTGTAATATATCTATGTAATATATATTACAATTACATAGATATACAATTACATAGCTATGTTGTTGTAATATATCTATGTAATTGTATTATATTTATGTAATATATATTACAATTACATAGATATATTACAATTACATAGATATTACATAGCACTACAAACAAATTGCCATATACTGACACTTAATTATACTGACGGTAGAAATCCGTAGGTAAAAATGATCTATAGCGACAGATTTTTGGTACCGTCAGAATATATGTAACATATACCGACGCTTCATTTATCCGTCGCTATAGATATATCTATACCGACGGTTGATGAGAAACCGTCGGTATAGGTACATATCAAATACTGATACTTTAATTATCTGTCGCTGTAGATACACCTATACCGACGGTTAATGAGAAACCATCGGTATAGATACATAACATATACCAACGCTTTAATTATCCGATGATATAGATACACCTATACCGACTATTAATAAAAAATCGTCGGTATACACTACAAAAAAATGCCATATACCAACGAAAGCCTATACTGACGGACAAAATTCGTTGGTATAAATAGGATATTCCGACGGATTTGTTATCCGTCAGTATGTATGCGTCATATACCAAAGGAAGTCATAACCGTCGGTGTATATGTTATCTATACTGAATGATTTATAAAACGCCGTCGATATAGTAATAATATATACTGACGGATTTTTTCATCCGTCAATATAGGTCACTTCGAAAATAACGCGGCTTTCTTTTATAAAGGCGGGTGATTTAATTTTTACAGAAAATGCTATATTGACGGATTTGCCCGTCGGTATTGTATTAGGTTATATTTCCCCCTTTTTTTTCCACTTCTCTCTTTCACCCGTCTCTTTCTCTTATCTAGCTCTTTCACTTATTTTCCTTTTCAATCGGTAATCACCAGTTCATTTCATTTCTCGATTCGACTTTCTCATCTCTTTCACCATTTTTATTTTATTCTGTATTATTCATTGATTGTTAGAAATCTGTTCAATGTTAGAGGAGGCACGCGACCACTTAAACAACCAACCCATCTATTATCTATATAATTGAAAACGAAATTTTAATTACATAGATATATTACAATTATATAGATATTACAATAACATAGATACATTACAATTACATAGATATATTACAATTACATAGATACATTATAATTACATAGATATATTAAAATACAGTATAAAGTAGGTATATTACATAGATATATTACATAGCTCGGACCGTCCAGATCGCTTGGATCAATTACATAGATATATTACAGTTACATAGATATATTACAGTTACATAGATATATTACAATTACATAGATATATTATAAATATTTTACATTAATCATATGTAATATATCTATGTAATTCTAATATATATATGTAATTGTAATATATACATTTCATTAATCATATGTAATATATCTATGCAATTGTAATATATCTATGTAATTGTAATTATAATATATACATATCAACCTCCCCTTCCCTTTCAATGTTAGACGATCAATGTCAGCTCTCCACCACCCCCTCACTTAGGAAGCGGGTGGGGTTTGCCTGATGCAAGTGAGCAACTCCTAGGCATATGTGGTGCTTAGATGGGCGAGCATCAGGGCCAAAGAATGGCACGGTGTTTCTTCGAGACATGGTAATCCCAGGGACAGTTCGAGGCCAGCGGGCCTCGTATCGCGCCATCCGGTTGAAGTGTGGGGTTAGACCATAGCATTGCTATGCCCCACGGGCTCCTCCACCCAAAGTCTAGATATATATATTACAATTACATAAATTTATTACAATTACATAGATATATTACAATTACTTAAAACATTAGAATTACATTGTAATAAACATATATAGTTGTAATATGTCTATGTAATTGTAATATATTTGTGTAATTGTAATATATCTATGTAATTGTAATATAATCTATGTAATTCTAATGTATCTATGTAATTGTAATATATCTATGTAATTCAGTTAGAAAAAACATGTATTGTTATATATTTAATGTATTAATATATCTACGTAATTCTGATGTTTTATGTAATTGTAATGTATCTATGTAATTGTAATATATTTAAGTAATTGTAATATATTTGTGTAATACATTGTAATATATCTATGTAGTTCTAATTGTAATATACTTGTAATTGTAAAATATCTATGTAATTTTAATATATCTATGTAATTCTATGTAATTGTAATATATCTATGTAATTGTAATATATTTATGTAATTGTAATATATCAATGTAATTCTAATATATTTATATAGCTACATTAATAAATATGTAATTGTAATAAATCTATGTAATTGTAATATATTTATGTAATTGTAATATATCTATGTAATTACAATTATATATCTATTACACATTCATATATTATACATAGATATATTACAATTACATAGATACATTACACATTCATATATTACATAGATATATTACAATTACATAGATATATATTATATATAGATATATTACATAGATATTACAATTACATAGATATATATTACAATTACATAGATTTATTACAATTACAAAAATAAATTACATAGATATATTACAATTACATATACATATTATAATTACATAGATATATTACAATTACATAGATATAAATGTAGTATATATTACATAGATATCTATAATTACAATTACAATTACATATATATTTATTACAATTACATTAATATATATCTATGTTACATAGATATATTACAATTACATAGATATATTACAATTACAATTACATAGATATATTATAATTACTTCAAACATTAGAATTACTTAGATATAAATATTTAATTGTAATATATCTATGTAATTGTAATGTATCTATGTAATTGTAATATATTTAAGTAATTGTAATATATTTGTGTAATACATTGTAATATATCTATGTAGTTGTATTTGTAATATACTTGTAATTGTAATTGTAATATATTACAATAGATATATTACAATTACATAGATATATTACAATTACATATATGTAATGTATCTATGTAATTGTAATATATATATATATCTATGTAATTGTAAAATATCTATGTAATTTTAATATATCTATGTAATTCTATGTAATTGTAATATATCTATGTAATTGTAATATATTTATGTAATTCTAATATATCAATGTAATTCTAATATATTTATATAGATACATTAATATATATGTAATTGTAATAAATCTATGTAATTGTAATATATTTATGTCATTGTAATATGTCTATGTAATTACAATTATATATCTATTACACATTCATATATTATACATAGATATATTACAATTACATAGATATATTACACATTCATATATTACATAGATATATTACAATTACAATTACATAGATATATATTATATATAGATATATTACATAGATATATTACAATTACATAGATATATATTACAATTACATAGATTTATTACAATTACAAAAATATATTACATAGATATATTACAATTACATATACATATTATAATTAAATAGATAAATTACAATTACATAGATATAAATGTAGTATATATTACATAGATATAGATAATTACAATTACATTAATATATATCTATGTTACATAGATATATTACAATTACATAGATATATTACAATTATAATTACATAGATATTACATAGATATATTAAAATACATGTAATATATAATGTTTTCAAATTACATTGATATATTAGAATTACATAGATACATTGGATATATATATTACAATTACATAAGTATATTACAATAACATAGATATATTACACTAACATAGATATATTATAATTACATAAATATATTACAATTACATAGATATGTTACAATTACATATATTATTACAATTACATAGATATATTACAATTACATAGATGTATTACAATTACATAGATATATTACAATTACATAGATATATTACAATTACTTAGATATATTACATAGATACAATATATATATATATTACATAGATATATATTACAATTACATAGATATAATACATAAATATACTACAATTACATATATTACATAGATACATTACAATTACATAGATATATTACAATTACATATATATATTTATGATATCTATGTAATATATCTATGTGATTTTAATACATAGATATATTACAATTACATAGATATATGACATGTAATTGTAATATATCTATGTAATTGTAATATATCTATGTAATTTTAATATATCTATGTAATTGTCATATATCTATATAATTATAATATATCTATGTAATTGTAATGTATCTATGTAATTATAATGTTAAGTGGTAATATATCAATGTATAATATATCAATGTATAATATATCAATGTAATTGTAATATATCTATGTAATTGTAATATATTATCTATGTAATATATTATTGAAAACATTAGATATTACATGTATACATGTAATTACCACTTAACATTACGTAAATTGTAATATTGATGTATGCATGTAATTACCACTTATATATCTATGTAATTGTAATATATTACATATGATATATATTATATATAAATATTACAATTACATAATTATTTATTACATAGATATATTACAATTACATATATATATATTACATTAACACTAATAAATATATTACAATTACATAGATATATTACAATTACAATTACATAGATATATTATAATTACAAAAATATATTTATGTAATTGTAATTGTAATATATCTATGTAATTGTAATATCTATGTAATATATCTATGTAATTCTAATGTTTACATAGATATTACATGTATATAATTACACAGATATATTACAATTACATAGATATATTACAATAACATAGATGTATTTCAATTACATAGATACATTACAATTACATAGATGTATTTCAATTACATAGATATATTACAATTACATATATATTACAATTACATAGATATATTACATAGATACATCACAAATACATAGATATATTACAATTACATAGATATATTATAAATAGATATATTACAATTGATATATTACAATTATATATATCTATGTAATATATCTATGTAATTGTAATATATCTATTTTGTAATATATTTGTTTTTAGTAATTACAATTACATAGATATATTAAAATGAAATAGATATATTACAATTACATAGATATATTACACATTCATATATTCTACATAGATATATTACAATTACATAGATACAATTACATTGATATATTACAATTGCATAGATATATATTACAATTACATAGATATATTACAATTACATAGAGATATATTACAATTACAATTACATAGATATATAACAATTACATAGATATATTACATAGTTATATATAATTACATTGTAGACACCTAATTTTGTCCGGACCTTTTAAAACCAATTTTGATTTGTCCCTCTCTCGGGTTTAATATTTTTGTAAAAGTTACGGTCGCGATTTTAGATTTTTAAAATGTTCTGAATTATATATATCTTTTTTAGCTTTAATTGTTCAAATAAAAACGGACCGTAAAATTACCAATTTTAAAATTCAATTTAAACCCGAGATGAAAAAGTTTAATCTTGAGTTTTATTAGATTTTTTAAATAAAATTTTAAATTGAAAATATTTGAAAAAATAAAAAAAGAAGATTGGAATAAAGGATGGGTAATTTAGATATTATACATTTTTTTTTAGGTTAGGTACATGTTAAAAAAGGGGGCTGATGATTTGGTTTCTTTGGAGGGAGCAAAAAAGCTAAAAGAAGAAAAAAAAAAAAGGGTGGCTAAAAGATAATGGTAGTGGAATCCATAGTAAAGACCAAGTGAGAGCTAGTAACCAAGGGCAAAAACCACATGGAATTTCGGGGGATTAACCAAAAAAAACAGATGGAAATCAAACACCAGCATTCTCAGATCTGGAGGATCTCAGATTTTCAAGGAAAAAAATGACTTCTTGTTTCTCGAGAAAATTCTCTTCTTTTAGCTCTTTGTCTTAGCTAATTTGGTGCTCATTCTACTACTTACCTTTTGATTCATATTCTCTCCATCTGGGCTTCAGTCATTTGCAAGATACAAGTCTTTTTAGCATCTGGGTATTAATCAAGAAGCAGTTTTGTTTTGTTTTTGAAGTGAAAAGGTTAGATAAAGAAGAAAAAAGGAAGTCCTTTAAAGGGTAATGGTGGGTTCAGCTTATGTGGTTCTGATTCTGAAAGAGACATCTTTTGCTAGGATAAGGCAAGGATAGAAACTTCAGCTTCATGTGAATGATGGCTGGTCGTGGTAGAGGTGATTGGAGACCACCTGGAATGAAAACTGGTCCTCCCATGCAAAAAGGTTTCCATCCTAGTTTCGGAATGCCTGGTCGGGGTAACAATATGGCGGGGCGAGGTTTTGGTGGCGGGCTGGAATTCACGCTTCCTTCTCACAAAACCATATTTGAGGTCGAGATTGATAGTTTTGAGGGAAAGCCGTGGAAATATCCTGGTGTTGATCACTCTGACTTCTTCAACTTTGGTCTAAACGAGGAGAGCTGGAAAGATTATTGCAAACAACTGGAACAACACCGCTTGGAGACAACCATGCAAAGCAAAATTCGTGTTTATGAAAGTGGACGAACAGAGCAGGATTATGATCAAGATATGCCTCCAGAATTGGCAGCAGTAACTGGGCAAGTGGTTCCAGCTGGTGCTGCTAATCTTGTAAAGTCAGATGGTGAACAAAATGATGTGACAAAAGGAAATGCTCGAGTGCGACCGCCACTACCAATTGGGAGAGCAACACAGGTGGAGGGAGGTTATGGGGAACGCCTCCCTTCCATTGATACTCGGCCACCATGTATCCGTGATTTAGATGTAATTATTGAGATTGTATGTCAGGATACTCTAGACGATGATTCCTCCACATGCAATGGTGTTGAAGACCGAGCAGAAAATGATCTGCCAGTGGAGGATCTTAGAGGAGATCTTGCATCTGAAGCTGAGGTTGCACATGAAGATACTGAATATTTTAATGGTTTTCTAGATGCTTATAAAAGTCGAAAGAGGGAGCTAGTTGGAAAGACAACCACTGAAGCTCGAGAATGTACAGAAAGGGCTGCAGTGCTGCTGAGGCAAGAGAAAGAGCAGAAAGAGCTGCTGCAGAAGCGAGAGAAAGGGAAGCAAGAGAGAGGGATGCGCAGGGAGAGAATTGCTGAAAGAATCAGGGCATTACAGGAACTTGTTCCTAGTGTTAACAAGACTGATAAAGCAGCCATGCTGGATGAAATTGTAGATTATTTGAAGTTCCTAAGGCTCCAAGTTAAGGGCTTGTGTGGCACGATGTGAGAAAACTGGATGTGTTGGAGAAAGACGCTTTCCACACTGCAAATTTCCTTCTGACGGGGTTGCCATTGATGGTCCATAGTATATGCAAGAACCACTTTACTTGAAATGGAAACAATGGGATTGCCAAAATGATTGTCGTTACAAATGCATGATTGACAGAGAGAAAGAAAGAGAGGGAGTTGTTATTTGCTGGGTCAATGATACAACAGCCCTTGCAGTATTTAGAACACCATCTATCGCCCTTGAAGCCCGCAACCATGTTCATTGTCCATTTACAGTATGCATACTTGACGAGGATGATATGCTTTTGAGCTCAATTCCAGCAAGAGATCTAGAACCTCATCGCCAAAGACCGAAGACATCAACAAGAACTGCCCAGAGGTTGATTGCTCAGGGAATGGGATTGAAATTGCCATCGTCGACCTTTGGGTCTAGAGAATTGAGAAACCAGGAAGAAGCCAGGGGAACCGAGTGGTCAGATTTTACAAAGGCAGTAGCTAAAAAGGAGAGAAAATGGAGGAAGAAACAGAGGCAATAATGCAACAATTCTTATCAAAAAAAAATAATGCAACAATTGATGACTTTGGTTCCCTATACAGCTGAATTGTATCATAAGTTGCATGCCTTGGACATATTTGAACAAGATTATCGATGTAAGCTTCAAGAAGAGGATAATCCAAATACTGCTCAAAGAGGAGACAGCCTTGCAATATTGAGAACAGAGTTAAAGAGTCGAAAGAAGCATGTGAGAAGTTTGAAGAAAAAAATCTCTTTGGCATAAGATTTTGGAAGAGGTCATGGAGCAGTTCGTAGGCATTGCTCATTTCTTGCACTTGGAGATCCATGAGGCCTTTGGTATTGCTGAGGCCTATTCTGATCATATGCCCACCTGCATTTTATCCAACAACATTCTGTAAGTATTTTGGAAATTAGTGCCCATTCGGCTCCCTTCGTATTTTGTGTTGTCTTGTGTTTGCATTTGTATCATGAATATGTGATTACCATGTTTGTTCATGCTTTGCCTCTTCATGTCATATGATTGTGTATTGGCTATGCCATGTTCATGCATTAGTATTGTATTCGTTTGGTCATTTTTGTTCATGTTATTTCCCATGCATTTTCATATGACATATTAGATCTTAGGTCATTTTGTATTATCATGCATTATCATGTTCATACATTTTAGGTCTAGGTTGCATTAAATGCCATGCAAGTTCATGTTAGGCATTAGGACATCTCTGTATTGCCATGCATTTTTTCATGACATTTAGGTTTAAATCCATGCATTTCATGCATTATGTTTGCTGCATTGTTTCATGCATTTCATGTTCATACCACTTGAATAATGACTTGAGCCAATTGATGGTTCAAAGTCATGCTCTCTTGAGCACACTTGTGGAAAATTAAGTTTGTCAAGTTAATTATTCTACCTTTGTGATTTTTTTTACTTAGACAATTTTTATCTAACTTTCAAAAAGTCTTAGCTATTGTTTGGAAATCATTTTATGAGTTTCAAATATTTTTACTTTGATTTTTAAATGATTTTATCAAAGACAAAAAAAATGTGCTGGCAAAGCAGTTTTTTCTCCTCCAAAAACTCGTACATCTCTGGTTTTTCTGGGAATTCATCTTTGATCAAAAAATTAATCCAATTTTTTCTCGTGTAGTTTTACATGTCCTGAGTCTCCAATAATTTTTTCAGAATTTTTGGAATTTTTAAAAATAGGGTAAAAAATCATGGATTAAAACTGGACAATGGAGTCAGAATTAAATTTAAAGAAAAACCAATTTTCTGTTTTGGTTAATCTACTTAGAGTGGGCTGATTAGGAGGGTTAGCTACTGACTTAGGGTAATTTCTAAGCCTTTTTAAACTCTAGAAATGGTTTTTCAAGTCCCGGATTAAGGGTAGCCAAGTCCGGATTTTTTAAACTTAGGAAATTAGAGTCATTTTAAAAATTTTAGCCCAGTTTTTATTTTTAATTCAAGCTTTTCAAAATTGTTTTCAAACAATCACAAAGTATTTTGGTTTTAGAATATTTAATTTGACATATTTTCCTAAGGTAACCGGATATCTTTTTAGATATACGGATTTCCTTAATTAAAGGAAAAAATACATTTCATGCATTGCATTTTTATATTCATGCATTTTATATAATATGTGATTCTTGCCATAATAATTTCTATGTGTCATGACATTTAGGTTGCATTATATTATTTAGATTTTGCTATGTCATTTTATTTATGTCATGCCTATACATATTCATTTATTTTAAATGTTTTCAAAAAGATAATGGTTTTCAATAAAAATAAAGATATTCCCGAGTTAAAATAATTCATGAGTTCTCTACCGGGTTTGCTGGAGGGAATATCATCAATTATCATTAATAAAGGAATATCTTTCTTTCAAAAAAGAGAATGATTCGGAAAGTTTTCCAAAACTAATAAAAATTTCTATATTTTGCCACGTTTGTTGGGGAATATAGGAAAATTTTGAATTTATAAATTCCGGATCATTTTCAAATAAAAATGGAATTATTTTTCTTTAAATTGGGAATTAACTTGAAATACTAAATTTAAAACCGATTTTTTACCGAGACTTGAGATAACACGCGATTAATAAGGTACCGATTTATACGGGCGTTGTGGGGGTGCTAATCCTTCCCCGCACGTAACCGACTCCCAAACCCGCTTCTTTGATTTCTCTGGTTTAAACGCAGACTTGAAATTGGTTTTAAAATATTTTAATTAATTTTTAGAATATTTTATAAAACCGGTTTTAATAGGTGGCCAATCACACCTAGCTAAAAAAGATTGGTGGCGACTCCATGTCTTTTTCAAGGTCATTTTCAAAACCTTCATTTTTTCTAGAGGAATTAAGTCGACTTTTCCTCGGTTTTTTTTTTTTAATGTCACGCTTAACGAATAATAAAAGTCTTGCGATGAGACTCGTCGTTATTATTTTTTAGGTTGCGACAGCTTGGCGACTCCGCTGGGGACTATTAGAGAGTCAGGCCTAGAATTAGTCGTGTGTTATCAAAGTCTCGGTTTTGTTGGTTTAATTAGTATTTAATTTTAATTCCTGCATTTTTTTAAATAAGGAGAATTTTGAAAATAATAAAATGTTTTTAAATATGTTCATTTTCATGTGCATGCATTTTATTTTTGTTCTCTAGTTATTTAAGGTTGTATATTATAATTGCTTGTTGGTTAATGCGTTACACTATTCTTGAATGTTTTAATTGCTAGGGCATTTAAAATAAGGTTTGTAGAATAGGTAGTGAAATGTTTGTTATTCCTCCACACACACTACACGTGCATTTGCATAACATGAATCCTCTACCCGGGTTCCGTCCTTTTAAGTGGGAGTAAAGTAACTAAGCCTTCGTGATTGATCCTCCGTATGGGCTAGTGAAACACTTCCGGAGTATAAAGTACCTAATGCCTTCGTGATGATCCTCCGCATGGGCATAGGAAAATATACTTTAACGAATTGAACCCGCTTTTATCGGGGTGCCTTACTAGCCTTCACCGGCGACAGTGAGGAACAATTCGGGGCCTTAGAACCGATTCACCCTCATATAGTTGAACCTAGGCGAAGCCATCCCGAATTTCCGTTAGATATACCGAAAATAGGAACACATGGAGGGATATTTCTAAACTTTTTGTTACCTATTTTACACTCCGAATAAGTGTGGTAGATCGGGCAACGATGTACGTACATCGCCCGTAATAAATGTGATACTCCGCCTCGAAGGCATCGTGATGCCTAAATAAGCAGATATTGCTGGGGCAGATGTTCATTAGCTGTTTTTAAAAATAAAAAAAAAATCTTTTTTCAAGCGTTTTTGCATGTTGCACATTTCATGCATGTGTGAATGGAGCATGTACATTTTTTGTTGTATTATTGATCTCATTCTTTGCAATAAACAGTTGGTAATTTCATTTGATGATTTCATAAAACCGGTAGTGTCACATGAACATTTGCATTTTGTACCGTAGTGGGATCCACCCTAAATTTTTTTTGAAAATAATGTGATTGGTTTTTCATAAAAAAAAAACAAAAAAAAAAAAAGAAAAGAAAAAAACATGTAAAAAAAAAATCATAAATTTTGAGGCAAATCTTGCATAATGAGATTTTTGAATAATCAAGATTTAGGTCCCACCAATTTCGTGTAATCATTGATTTCTTTGTATATACCTTTGTGTTAATTCATTTATTTTTTTTTGCATGTATCATTTTGACATCATGTTATAGTCATAGCATGCATGGTCATTGATTGTAAGATACGTTTATGACATGCATGGTCATCTCCTGTATATATCCATATATCAATTTATTCTTTCTTTACATGCATCATGTTGGCATCAAGTTGCATTCATGCATTCATAGTCAGCATGATTTTTCTGTATATATCCATATATCAATTTATTCTTTCTTTACATGCATCATGTTGGCATCAAGTTGCATTCATGCATTCATAGTCAGCATGATTTTTCTGTATATATCCATATATCAATTTATTCTTTCTCTATATGCATCATGTTAGCATTAAGTTGCATTCATGCATTCATAGTCAGCATGATTTTTCTGTATATATCCATATATCAATTTATTCTTTCTCTATATGCATCATGTTGGCATCAAGTTGTATTCATGCATTCATAGTCAGAAATGATTTTCCTATATATATCCATGCATTAATTTTCTTATTCTTTACATGCATCATGTTGGCATCAGGTTGCATTCATGGCATACATAGTCATCATGATATGCTCATGCATTAATTTGTCATATTGGCATCAAGTTGCAATCATGACATACACGGTCAGCATGATTTTCTTTGTATATACTCTGTGTCAGTCATTTATTCTTCACATGCACCATAATTGACATTGTGTGACATTCATAATGTATATTATCATTCATTGGGAAATGCATTTGGAACATACATGGTCATTCATTGTATATATCCATGCATTAATTTGCTTATTTTTTACATGCGTCATGTTGGCATCAGGTTGCATTCATGGCATACATAGTCATCATGATATGCTCATGCATTAATTTGTCATATTGGCATCAGGTTGCATTCATGACATACACGGTCAGCATGATTTTCTTTGTATATACTCTGTGTCAGTCATTTATCCTTCACATGCATCATAATTGACATTGTGTGGCATTCATAGTGTATATGATCATTCATTGAGAAATGCATTTGGAACATACATGGTCATTCATTGCATATATCCATGCATTGATTTTTCTTATTCTTTAAATGCATCATCTTGGCATCGTGTTGCATTTATAACATACATGGTCAACATGTTTCCACTGTATATGACCACACATGACTTTGTTTATCCTTCATATGCATCAAATTGCATTCATGACATTCATAACTCATTCATCATGAAACACATTAATAAGATGAAATATAAATTGGCTTAGCTTTGAAGAGTTTTCTTCGTCAGCTAAGAGCTATGACCCCAACATCAAGTGCGAGTATCATATTGGGGCAATTGAGCATTCGACTAAAAAATGCAGAATACTAAAGAAAAGAATTGAGGGTCTTGTCCATGATGCCATTTGGATTCCAGAGCTTATCGAACATTGGAAATCTGTTTTATCATAGATTGATTTCCTCTTGAAGAATTTTGAGGATAAGATTTGTTATCTGTGACAGCATGTCAATAGGAGCATTCTGATGCATATATTTTTACACTTTGATGATGAAAGCTCTTGTCTCATGATGACATCTACATGAAATAAATAAATTTTGAATTTAAATATTTTGTGTTCATTTTATTTTAGCAATAAATTTGAATTTGCAAAAAAAAAAAAAAAAAAAAAAAACTTTGAGAAAATTTGTGGTACACAATAAATAAGTGGTTTTCACATGAAATAATGAACAATATTGAGAATATTGATGATCAATGTTACAAATGACCCAATACCTTCTCCCTTCTCTTTTAGGCTTTCCTAAGCCTAAATTTCTTAAACCAAGAACACTTAAAAGACCTAATGCTTCAAGGAATATGAATGATTTGACTTCATAAAACCATTGTCATCACAGAATAAGCAAAGACGTAGATCTTTGTCTAGGCTATGAACAAAAGAACGAACTTTTTGAAAATTTTCAAATTCCTTGAAAATCAAACAAGTGAGACATTCTTTCAAGAATCCAGATTTTGATAATTTGGTGTGTGTCAAGATTGTGCTAAAACCATTCATGACCTTTCCTAATGACCATAAAACACTAATTGTCCAGACATCACTTCATGATTGACACCCTGGGGCACAATGATTAAACTAGATTATCCCTTGTCCCATGAGAAAACCCGTTTTTTGGGTCATATTTTCCTTGTCTCTTCAAAGAACTCAAATTTGAAATTCATCTTTTTCAGTACAGACCTGGACTTGCTATGTTCCTCGTTGATACAAATTCTCATTGGTTATCAAATTGGGGCATCGTATGTGGAAATGATGGATACAGGGTGAATAAGGATGGACTAAACGCATGAATCATTGGGGCATGCGACGAAAAAACAAAAACAAAAAAAAAAAAACAAAAAAAATTGTGATATCATGCATATGAGAATTCGGATGATTTCAAAGTGCAAAATGAAATTCTGAATATCTATTTCCCCTGGGGATTGCTTTTCAATGTAAATATTTGTGCTTGACATGAGAAATGGCCATCTTTCATATCCCTTTCACACAAAAAGAAATTATCCATAGTCACCCCTTTTGAGCCAAAAAAAAAATTCCTTCTTCTTGGAACCCTGATCAAGGATCACCCTCTACACTGGGGGGCAAATGCGAGGAAATATCTTTCTAAAGATCATTGAGAAATGAGTCATAGCTCAAAGACAGATACAAAGCAAATGAAGCCCCGAATAAATACGGGCGCACTCTGACAAAGAAAAAATAAGAGGAGGAGATGGCGAAATGAAAGCCAAGAAAAACAAAAGAAAACACACAAAAAAAAAAAAGAGTCTGAAAAAGCGATGGCAAATGAAAGCCAAAAGCAAGGAAGAAAAAGCAAAGTCAAAGGAAAGAAACGTCCAAGAAGGGACAAATGCTTCAAAGAAAATCCTCCTCAAAGAAAGGATCCTTGATCTGAATACCCTCAAACACATATTTTGGGCCTATTTATCCTTTCTTTCTGAACCCTAAACCTTGGCCTACATTACATGCTTTAAAAGTCCATTTTGATCAAGCATGAATGTTTAATTTGAAGGGTTTTCCTCAGATTTTATCCCATCTCATCGAATTCTCATTTCACTAAGGAAGAATTTAGAATTCTCAAGTGCATGGTAAAAAAAAAAAGAGAAAAATTGGAAAGAATGAGACTCTAGGGCGAAAACCCAAAAATGGGCGGTCTAGAGTAGAATGAGAATTTTTGATGCCACCTATGAAAATGCCGATACCATAAAAAGAGAAGGTTATCTTGAAAAAATGGTCATCAAGGAACATCTAGAAATTCCTGAACCCCCCAAATTATCAGCTCTCATTTAGAGGATTGTCTTCAAAAACTGAAACTTTTATTCCCAAGATTAAACTTTTCGGTTTAAACATCCCAGCCAATCTTGACGTTTGTCAAAATGCCTTGATATGGAAACTAAAATAATGTTGAATTTGTTTGGTTCTCAATGAATTCATGATTTATAAAATCTGTTCCATTTGTGAGCCTAGAAGGGATATACATTTTTGTCATGAAGTTTTCCTAGAAAAGCCAGAATCTTGCTATACCAAGCCTTGCCAATCCCAGTTGGAAAAACACAGATTGATACTTAGAGAAATTTCTAACAGTGATCATCAGTCATCAAAATATTTGTACATCATACACTGTGGAGTTAAAAGTTTTGGCTTAGAAGTTTTCCTTAAATAAGCAAAATTGTTTTTCAAAAAGGGAAAATAAAAATATTTTTGAAATACCCATTTTTGATGTTGACATGAGACAAGGGTTTTTCTAACTCAAAGGTATGGAATTGCCAGAATAGGTCCTGACTTCCAGATGTGAGAAGAAGAAATAGAACCCGGTTCAGATCTCTGTTGATGAAAATTTGAAAACTATTGGGGCAAAGAGAATAGCCAAAATGAATTGAAGATATACTCTGATTTGAAGAGGAAAAATGAATTTGAAAGGCTAAGCCAAAGTCTAGAAAAACGACCGGGGGCATTTGCATCACTCATGAGCATTCATCTCTTTATCGAGCTTTTGCATCTGTACAGTGTCAGCAAGCATTTGCATCATTCATGGGTATTTGCATTGGCATTATTCCATAAGCATCTACATTTTACATTTACATTCTTTATGGAATTTGCATTTGCGTCATCTCAAGCAATTGCATCATTTCTAGAATCATTGCATTTGCATTATTGTTTTAAATCATTTCTAGAATCATTGCATCTGCATCATGAAACATGGGCATCAATCCAGGCCATTTGCATTTGCATTAAGAAATATTTTGCATTTGCACCATGAAGCATGAGCACCTTGTTAAAAGACATGTGCATCTGCATCATTTCTCAAAGCTTCTGTTGGGGGTACCCAGAATTTTACAGTTTTAAAAGGTGAACAAGTCTTCGGTGGTGATAGCTGAAGCCTCTGCTGGAGATATCCAGAGTTTTAAAATCCTTTGAAAAGGTAAAAAGTCTTCGGTGGTGATAACTGAAGCTTCTGGAGGTGATACCCAGAATTTTTTATAGTTTTAAAAATGAGCAAGACTTTGGTGGTGATAGCCGAAGCTTCTAGAGGTGATACCCAGAATTTTTTTTACAGTTTTAAAAATGACCAAGACTTTGGTGGTGATAGCCGAAGCTTTTGGAGGAGATACCCAGAATTTTAAACACAGCTGAGAACAAGACAGGTTAAGGCCCCGAGACCATCGTCGAGGTCATTTCTTTTTTTGCAAATCGAATTCATTCTGTTTTATCAAATGAGTCGAGCCTTGAGACCACCGTCGAGGTATTTCCTTTTGTTTTAAATCGAATTCATTCTGTTTTATCAAATGAGTCGAGCCTTGAGACCATCGTCGAGGTATTTTCTTTTGCTTTAAATCGAATTCATTCTGTTTTATCAAATGAGTCGAGCCTTGAGACCACCGTCGAGGTATTTCCTTTTGTTTTAAATCGAATTCATTCTGTTTTATCAAAT
The DNA here is from genome assembly GCA_030761205.1 of Fremontodendron californicum. Lineage (NCBI taxonomy): Eukaryota > Viridiplantae > Streptophyta > Magnoliopsida > Malvales > Malvaceae > Fremontodendron > Fremontodendron californicum. The sequence continues at coordinate 13,941,090 of JAULJL010000041.1, forward strand.
GAGTCGAGCCTTGAGACCATCGTCGAGGTCATTTCTTTTGCTTTAAATCGAATTCATTCTGTTTTATCAAATGAGTCGAGCCTTGAGACCACCGCCGAGGTATTTCCTTTTGTTTTAAATCGAATTCATTCTGTTTTATCAAATGAGTCGAGCCTTGAGACCATCGTCGAGGTATTTTCTTTTGCTTTAAATCGAATTCATTCTGTTTTATCAAATGAGTCGAGCCTTGAGACCACCGTCGAGGTATTTTCTTTGTTTTAAATCGAATTCATTCTGTTTTATCAAATGAGTCGAGCCTTGAGACCACCGTCGAGGTATTTTCTTTGTTTTAAATCGAATTCATTCTGTTTTATCAAATGAGTCGAACCTTGAGACCATCGTCGAGGTATTTTCTTTTGTTTTAAATCGAATTCATTCTGTTTTATCAAATGAGTCGAGCCTTGAGACCACCGTCGAGGTATTTCCTTTTGTTTTAAATCGAATTCATTCTGTTTTATCAAATGAGTCGAGCCTTGAGACCATCGTCGAGGTATTTTCTTTTGCTTTAAATCGAATTCATTCTGTTTTATCAAATGAGTCGAGCCTTGAGACCACCGTCGAGGTATTTCCTTTTGTTTTAAATCGAATTCATTCTGTTTTATCAAATGAGTCGAACCTTGAGACCATCGTCGAGGTATTTTCTTTTGTTTTAAATCGAATTCATTCTGTTTTATCAAATGAGTCGAGCTTTGAGACCACCGTCGAGGTATTTTCTTTGTTTTAAATCGAATTCATTCTGTTTTATCAAATGAGTCGAGCCTTGAGACCATCGTCAAGGTATTTTCTTTGTTTTAAATCGAATTCATTCTGTTTTATCAAATGAGTCGAGCCTTGAGACCATCGTCGAGGTATTTTCTTTGTTTTAAATCGAATTCATTCTGTTTTATCAAATGAGTCGAGCCTTGAGATCGCCGTCAAGGTATTTCCTTTTGTTTTAAATCGAATTCATTCTGTTTTATCAAATGAGTCGAGCCTTGAGACCACCGTCGAGGTATTTCCTTTTGTTTTAAATCGAATTCATTCTGTTTTATCAAATGAGTCGAGCTTTGAGACCACCGTCGAGGTATTTTCTTTGTTTTAAATGAATTCATTATGTTTTATCAAATGAGTCGAGCCTTGAGACCGCCGTCAAGGTATTTCCTTTTGTTTTAAATCGAATTCATTCTGTTTTATCAAGTGACTCGAGCCTCGAGACCACCGTCGAGGTATTTCCTTTTGTTTTAAATCAAATTCACTCTGTTTTATCAAATGAGTCGAGCCTTGAGACCGCCGTCAAGGTATTTCCTTTTGTTTTAAATCGAATTCATTCTGTTTTATCAAATGAGTCGAGCCTTGAGACCGCCGTCAAGGTATTTCCTGTTGTTTTAAATCGAATTCATTCTGTTTTATCAAATGAGTCGAGCCTCGAGACCACTGTTGAGGTATTTCCTTTTGTTTTAAATCGAATTCATTCTGTTTTATCAAATGAGTCGAGCCTCGAGACCACCGTCGAGGTATTTCCTTTTGTTTTAAATCGAATTCATTCTGTTTTATCAAATGAGTCGAGCCTTGAGACCGCCGTCGAGGTATTTCCTTTTGTATTAAATCGAATTCATTCTGTTTTATCAAATGAGTCGAGCCTTGAGACCACCGTCGAGGTATTTCCTTTTGTTTTAAATCGAATTCATTCTGTTTTATCAAATGTGTCGAACCCTGAGACCGTCATCAAAGACCTTCGGGCACCAGTTTTTTCAAAGACCTCCGGGCACCATTTTAAAAGACCTTCGGGCACCAGTTTTTTAAGACCTCCGGGAATAATTTTAAAGACCTTCGGGCCTAAATTTTTCTTTTAAAAATCGAATTCGTTTCCTTAGGACGAATCGAGCCTTGTTTAGGCAGGAATTCAATTTAAGGACAAAATCTTCAATTTATTGTTTTATTTTATAAAAAAAAATATGAAAAAAATGAAAAAATAGAAAGAAAAAAAAAAAAAAGAAGAAAATGAAAAATGCAAAAATGAATGAAGAAATGAAAAAGATAACCCCTTTCTTTTCATTCACATGTGATTTCACAGACCGGACAAAATTGTTGTCTATTTTTATCTTTGTCTGATTCCTGATTCTCAGCAATAGCCAAAGAGGGGCAGCTGTAGACACCTAATTTTGTCCGGACCTTTTAAAACCAATTTTGATTTGTCCCTCTCTCGGGTTTAATATTTTTGTAAAAGTTACGGTCGCGATTTTAGATTTTTAAAATGTTCTGAATTATATATATCTTTTTTAGCTTTAATTGTTCAAATAAAAACGGACCGTAAAATTACCAATTTTAAAATTCAATTTAAACCCGAGATGAAAAAGTTTAATCTTGAGTTTTATTAGATTTTTTAAATAAAATTTTAAATTGAAAATATTTGAAAAAATAAAAAAAAGAAGATTGGAATAAAGGATGGGTAATTTAGATATTATACATTTTTTTTTAGGTTAGGTACATGTTAAAAAAGGGGGCTGATGATTTGGTTTCTTTGGAGGGAGCAAAAAAGCTAAAAGAAGAAAAAAAAAAAAAAAGGTGGCTAAAAGATAATGGTAGTGGAATCCATAGTAAAGACCAAGTGAGAGCTAGTAACCAAGGGCAAAAACCACATGGAATTTCGGGGGATTAACCAAAAAAAAACAGATGGAAATCAAACACCAGCATTCTCAGATCTGGAGGATCTCAGATTTTCAAGGAAAAAAATGACTTCTTGTTTCTCGAGAAAATTCTCTTCTTTTAGCTCTTTGTCTTAGCTAATTTGGTGCTCATTCTACTACTTACCTTTTGATTCATATTCTCTCCATCTGGGCTTCAGTCATTTGCAAGATACAAGTCTTTTTAGCATCTGGGTATTAATCAAGAAGCAGTTTTGTTTTGTTTTTGAAGTGAAAAGGTTAGATAAAGAAGAAAAAAGGAAGTCCTTTAAAGGGTAATGGTGGGTTCAGCTTATGTGGTTCTGATTCTGAAAGAGACATCTTTTGCTAGGATAAGGCAAGGATAGAAACTTCAGCTTCATGTGAATGATGGCTGGTCGTGGTAGAGGTGATTGGAGACCACCTGGAATGAAAACTGGTCCTCCAATGCAAAAAGGTTTCCATCCTAGTTTCGGAATGCCTGGTCGGGGTAACAATATGGCGGGGCGAGGTTTTGGTGGCGGGCTGGAATTCACGCTTCCTTCTCACAAAACCATATTTGAGGTCGAGATTGATAGTTTTGAGGGAAAGCCGTGGAAATATCCTGGTGTTGATCACTCTGACTTCTTCAACTTTGGTCTAAACGAGGAGAGCTGGAAAGATTATTACAAACAACTGGAACAACACCGCTTGGAGACAACCATGCAAAGCAAAATTCGTGTTTATGAAAGTGGACGAACAGAGCAGGATTATGATTAAGATATGCCTCCAGAATTGGCAGCAGTAACTGGGCAAGTGGTTCCAGCTGGTGCTGCTAATCTTGTAAAGTCAGATGGTGAACAAAATGATGTGACAAAAGGAAATGCTCGAGTGCGACCGCCACTACCAATTGGGAGAGCAACACAGGTGGAGGGAGGTTATGGGGAACGCCTCCCTTCCATTGATACTCGGCCACCACGTATCCGTGATTTAGATGTAATTATTGAGATTGTATGTCAGGATACTCTAGACGATGATTCCTCCACATGCAATGGTGTTGAAGACCGAGCAGAAAATGATCTGCCAGTGGAGGATCTTAGAGGAGATCTTGCATCTGAAGCTGAGGTTGCACATGAAGATACTGAATATTTTAATGGTTTTCTAGATGCTTATAAAAGTCGAAAGAGGGAGCTAGTTGGAAAGACAACCACTGAAGCTCGAGAATGTACAGAAAGGGCTGCAGTGCTGCTGAGGCAAGAGAAAGAGCAGAAAGAGCTGCTGCAGAAGCGAGAGAAAGGGAAGCAAGAGAGAGGGATGCGCAGGGAGAGAATTGCTGAAAGAATCAGGGCATTACAGGAACTTGTTCCTAGTGTTAACAAGACTGATAAAGCAGCCATGCTGGATGAAATTGTAGATTATTTGAAGTTCCTAAGGCTCCAAGTTAAGGGCTTGTGTGGCACGATGTGAGAAAACTGGATGTGTTGGAGAAAGACGCTTTCCACACTGCAAATTTCCTTCTGACGGGGTTGCCATTGATGGTCCATAGTATATGCAAGAACCACTTTACTTGAAATGGAAACAATGGGATTGCCAAAATGATTGTCGTTACAAATGCATGATTGACAGAGAGAAAGAAAGAGAGGGAGTTGTTATTCGCTGGGTCAATGATACAACAGCCCTTGCAGTATTTAGAACACCATCTATCGCCCTTGAAGCCCGCAACCATGTTCATTGTCCATTTACAGTATGCATACTTGACGAGGATGATATGCTTTTGAGCTCAATTCCAGCAAGAGATCTAGAACCTCCTCGCCAAAGACCGAAGACATCAACAAGAACTGCCCAGAGGTTGATTGCTCAGGGAATGAGATTGAAATTGCCATCGTCGACCTTTGGGTCTAGAGAATTGAGAAACCAGGAAGAAGCCAGGGGAATCGAGTGGTCAGATTTTACAAAGGCAGTAGCTAAAAAGGAGAGAAAATGGAGGAAGAAACAGAGGCAATAATGCAACAATTCTTATCAAAAAAAAATAATGCAACAATTGATGACTTTGGTTCCCTATACAGCTGAATTGTATCATAAGTTGCATGCCTTGGACATATTTGAACAAGATTATCGATGTAAGCTTCAAGAAGAGGATAATCCAAATACTGCTCAAAGAGGAGACAGCCTTGCAATATTGAGAACAGAGTTAAAGAGTCGAAAGAAGCATGTGAGAAGTTTGAAGAAAAAAATCTCTTTGGCATAAGATTTTGGAAGAGGTCATGGAGCAGTTCGTAGGCATTGCTCATTTCTTGCACTTGGAGATCCATGAGGCCTTTGGTATTGCTGAGGCCTATTCTGATCATATGCCCACCTGCATTTTATCCAACAACATTCTGTAAGTATTTTGGAAATTAGTGCCCATTCGGCTCCCTTCGTATTTTGTGTTGTCTTGTGTTTGCATTTGTATCATGAATATGTGATTACCATGTTTGTTCATGCTTTGCCTCTTCATGTCATATGATTGTGTATTGGCTATGCCATGTTCATGCATTAGTATTGTATTCGTTTGGTCATTTTTGTTCATGTTATTTCCCATGCATTTTCATATGACATATTAGATCTTAGGTCATTTTGTATTATCATGCATTATCATGTTCATACATTTTAGGTCTAGGTTGCATTAAATGCCATGCAAGTTCATGTTAGGCATTAGGACATCTCTGTATTGCCATGCATTTTTTCATGACATTTAGGTTTAAATCCATGCATTTCATGCATTATGTTTGCTGCATTGTTTCATGCATTTCATGTTCATACCACTTGAATAATGACTTGAGCCAATTGATGGTTCAAAGTCATGCTCTCTTGAGCACACTTGTGGAAAATTAAGTTTGTCAAGTTAATTATTCTACCTTTGTGATTTTTTTTACTTAGACAATTTTTATCTAACTTTCAAAAAGTCTTAGCTATTGTTTGGAAATCATTTTATGAGTTTCAAATATTTTTACTTTGATTTTTAAATGATTTTATCAAAGACAAAAAAAATGTGCTGGCAAAGCAGTTTTTTCTCCTCCAAAAACTCGTACATCTCTGGTTTTTCTGGGAATTCATCTTTGATCAAAAAATTAATCCAATTTTTTCTCGTGTAGTTTTACATGTCCTGAGTCTCCAATAATTTTTTCAGAATTTTTGGAATTTTTAAAAATAGGGTAAAAAATCGTGGATTAAAACTGGACAATGGAGTCAGAATTAAATTTAAAGAAAAACCAATTTTCTGTTTTGGTTAATCTACTTAGAGTGGGCTGATTAGGAGGGTTAGCTACTGACTTAGGGTAATTTCTAAGCCTTTTTAAACTCTAGAAATGGTTTTTCAAGTCCCGGATTAAGGGTAGCCAAGTCCGGATTTTTTAAACTTAGGAAATTAGAGTCATTTTAAAAATTTTAGCCCAGTTTTTATTTTTAATTCAAGCTTTTCAAAATTGTTTTCAAACAATCACAAAGTATTTTGGTTTTAGAATATTTAATTTGACATATTTTCCTAAGGTAACCGGATATCTTTTTAGATATACGGATTTCCTTAATTAAAGGAAAAAATACATTTCATGCATTGCATTTTTATATTCATGCATTTTATATAATATGTGATTCTTGCCATAATAATTTCTATGTGTCATGACATTTAGGTTGCATTATATTATTTAGATTTTGCTATGTCATTTTATTTATGTCATGCCTATACATATTCATTTATTTTAAATGTTTTAAAAAAGATAATGGTTTTCAATAAAAATAAAGATATTCCCGAGTTAAAATAATTCATGAGTTCTCTACCGGGTTTGCTGGAGGGAATATCATCAATTATCATTAATAAAGGAATATCTTTCTTTCAAAAAAGAGAATGATTCAGAAAGTTTTCCAAAACTAATAAAAATTTCTATATTTTGCCACGTTTGTTGGGGAATATAGGAAAATTTTGAATTTATAAATTCCGGATCATTTTCAAATAAAAATGGAATTATTTTTCTTTAAATTGGGAATTAACTTGAAATACTAAATTTAAAACCGATTTTTTACCGAGACTTGAGATAACACGCGATTAATAAGGTACCGATTTATACGGGCGTTGTGGGGGTGCTAATCCTTCCCCGCACGTAACCGACTCCCGAACCCGCTTCTTTGATTTCTCTGGTTTAAACGCAGACTTGAAATTGGTTTTAAAATATTTTAATTAATTTTTAGAATATTTTATAAAACCGGTTTTAATAGGTGGCCGATCACACCTAGCTAAAAAAGATTGGTGGCGACTCCATGTCTTTTTCAAGGTCATTTTCAAAACCTTCATTTTTTCTAGAGGAATTAAGTCGACTTTTCCTCGATTTTTTTTTTTAATGTCACGCTTAACGAATAATAAAAGTCTTGCGATGAGACTCGTCGTTATTATTTTTTAGGTTGCGACATACATAAATAGATATACTACAGTTACATAGATATATTATAATTACTGAAAATATTAGATATTACATGTATACATTACAATTACTGAAAACATTAGATATTACATGTATGTATTACATAGATATATTAGATATATAACAATTACATTGACATATTACAATTGCATAGATATATTACATATATTACAATCACATAATTAAAATTACATAGATATATTATAATTACATAGATATATTACATAAATATATATTACAATTACATAAATATATTACAATTACGTAGATATATTATACATAGATATATATTAAAATTACATAGATATACTGTAATATATCTTACAATTACATAGATATATATAGTAATGTAATTGTAATATATCTATGTATATATCAATGTAATATACATGTAATATCTAATGTTTTCAGTAATTGTAATGTATACATGTAATATCTAATATTTTCAGTAATTGTAATATATCTAATTAATGGTAATATATCTATGTAATTGTAATATATAAGTAATTGTAATATCTATGTAATTCTAATATATATATATATATATATCTATGTAATTCTAATATATCTATGTAATTGTAATATATCTATGTAATTGTAATACATCTATGTAATTGTAATAATATATGTAATTGTAATATATCTATGTAATTGTAATATATCTATGTAATTGTAATATATTTATGTAATTATAATATAAACAATGTGATCACATGCATTGAAATCTATGTAATTGTAATATATTTATGTAATTGTAATATATCTATGTAACTGTAATATATATATTTTGTAATATATTTGTTTTTAGTAATTACAATTACATAGATATATCTATGTAATATATTTTATAGATATATTTATGTAATTGTATTTATGTAATTGTAATATATATATGTAATAGCAATATATTTATGTAATATATATATATATATATGTAATTGTAATATATCTATATAATTATTATATATCTATGTAATCGTAATATATCTATGTAATTGTAATATATCTATGTAATTATAATATATTTAAGAAATTATAATATATATGTAATTGTAATATATCTATGTAATTGTAATATATCTATATCTATGCAATTGTAATATATCTATTTAATATATATTACAATTACATAGATATATTACATAGATATATTACAATTACATAGATACATTAGAATTGCATAGATATTTGTGTAATTGTAATATATACATATACTTATGTAATATATGTAATATATCTATGCAATAGTAATATATCTATGTAATTGTAATTATGTGATTGTAATATATATAATACATCTATGTAATTAGATATCTATGTAATTGTAATATTACATAGATATATAGATTTATTACAATATGTCATTTACATAGATATATTACAATTACATAGATATATTACAATTACATAGATAAATATTACAATTACATAGATATATTACAATTACATTGATATATTAGAATTATATATAACATAGATATATTAAAACTATTACATAGATATATTATATAGATATATTACAATTACATAGATATATTACAATCATAATACATAGATATATTACAATTATATAGATATATTAGAATTACATAGATATATATATTACAATTACTTAGATATATTAGAATTACATTGATATATGTATTACAATTAATAGATATTATAATTACATAGATATATATTAGAATTACATAGATATACTACAATTACATATATATATTACAATTACATAGATATATTACATAGATACATTACAATTACATAGATATATTACAATTACATATATACATTATAATTGTAATATATTTATGTAATTTTAATATATCTATGTAATTGTAATATATCTATGTAATTTTAATATATATATGTAATTGTAAAGTATCTATATAAGATATTAATTGTAATATATTTATATAATTGTAATATATCTATGTAATTGTAATTTCTATGTAATTGTAATAAATTTATGTAATGTATCTATGTAATATATCTATGTAATTGTAATGTATCTATGTAATTGTAATATATGTAATTGTAAAATATATATATATATGTAATTGTAATATCTATGTAATTGTAATATATCTATGTAATTGTAATTTATCTATGTAATTTTAATATATCTATGTAATTGTAATGTATCTATGTAATATATTAATTGTAATATATTTATGTAATTGTAATATATCTATGTAATTGTAATATATATATGTAATTATAATATCTATGTAATTGTAATATATCTATGTAATTGTAATATCTATGTAATATATCTATGTAATTGTAATGTATTTATGTAATTGTAATATGTCTATGTAATTGTAATATATATCTATGCAATTATAATTATAATATATCTAATGTGTAACTGTAATAAATATATTTATGCAATATATCTATGTAATATTACATAGATACATTACTAATTGTAATATATCTATTTAATTGTAATATATCTATGTAATTGTAATATCTATGTAATATATCTATGTAATTATAATATCTATGTAATACATTATCTATGTAATTGTAATATATCTTTGTAATTGTAATGTATCTATGTAATATATCTATATAATTGTAATGTATCTATGTAGCTGTAGTATATCTATGTAATTGTAATATATATATATATATATAACCAATTTATCTATGTAATTCTAATATATCAATGTAATTCGAAAACATTATATATTACATGTATTTTAATATATCTAATGTGTAATTGTAATGTATCTATGTAATTGTAATATATAATATAATATATCTATATAATTGTAATAATATATGAATGCAATAGATATATTACATTGATATATACAATTACAATTACTGTAATATATGTAATTGTAATAAATATATTTATGTAATATATCTATGTAATATTACATAGATATATTACAATTACATAGACAAATATATACATGTAATATATCTTTGTAATTACATTATCTAATGTTTTCAGTAATTCTAATGTATTCATGTAATATCTAATGTTTTCAGTAATTCTAATATTTTCAGTAATATATCTAATACAGTAATTGTAATATATTTACAATTACATAGATATATTACAATTACATAAATATATTTACAATTACTTAGATATATTACAATTACATAAGTATATTACAATTAAATAGATATATTACAATTACATAGATATATTAAAACTACATAGATATATTATAATTACATAGATAATATATTACATAGATATATTACAATTACATAAATATGTTACGATTAATAATGTATCTATGTAATATTACATAGATATATTACAATTACAAAGATATATTATAGTTACATAGATATATTACAATTACATAGATATATTAAAACTACATAGATATATTATAATTACATTGATAATATATTAAATAGATATATTACAATTACATAAATATATTACAATTAAATAGATATATTACAATTACATAGATATATTAAAACTACATAGATATATTATAATTACATAGATAATATATTACAAAGATATATTACAATTACATAAATATATTACGATTAATAATGTATCTATGTAATATTACATAGATATATTACAATTACAAAGATATATTATAGTTACATAGATATATTACAATTACATAGATATATTAAAACTACATAGATATATTATAATTACATTGATAATATATTAAATTGATATATTACAATTACATAAATATATTACAATTAAATAGATATATTACAATTACATAGATATATTAAAACTACATAGATATATTATAATTCCATAGATAATATATTACATAGATATATTACAATTACATAGATAAATATATACATGTAATATATCTTTGTAATTACATTATCTAATGTTTTCAGTAATTCTAATGTATTCATGTAATATCTAATGTTTTCAGTAATTCTAATATTTTCAGTAATATATCTAATACAGTAATTGTAATATATTTGCAATTACATAGATATATTACAATTACATAAATATATTTACAATTACTTAGATATATTCCAATTACATAAATATATTACAATTAAATAGATATATTACAATTACATAGATATATTAAAACTACATAGATATATTATAATTACATAGATAATATATTACATAGATATATTACAATTACATAAATATATTACGATCAATAATGTATCTATGTAATATTACATAGATATATTACAATTACAAAGATATATTATAGTTACATAGATATATTACAATTACATAGATATATTAAAACTATATAGATATATTATAATTACATTCATAATATATTAAATAGATATATACAATTACATAAATATATTACAATTAAATAGATATATTACAATTACATAGATATATTAAAACTACATAGATATATTATAATTACATAGATAATATATTACATAGATATATTACAATTACATAAATATATTACGATTAATAATGTATCTATGTAACATTACATAGATATATTACAATTACAGAGATATATTATAGTTACATAGATATATTACAATTACATAGATATATTCAAACTACATAGATATATTATAATTACATATTTAATATAATATATAGATATATTACAATTACATAAATATAATACAATTACATAGATATATTACAGTTACATAGATATATTACAATTAGATAGATACATTACATAGATATATTACAATTACTATAGATAAATATATACATGCAATATATCTTTGTAATTACATTATCTAATGTTTTCAGTAATTCTAATGTATTCATGTAATATCTAATATTTTCAGTAATTCTAATATTTTCAGTAATATATCTAATACAGTAATTGTAATATATTTACAATTACATAGATATATTACAATTACATAAATATATTTACAATTACTTAGATATATTACAATTACATAAATATATTACAATTAAATAGATATATTACAATTACATAGATATATTAAAACTATATAGATATATTATAATTTCATAGATAATATATTACATAGATATATTACAATTACATAAATATATTACGATTAATAATGGATCTATGTAATATTACATACATATATTACAATTACAAAGATATATTATAGTTACATAGATATATTACAATTACATAAAAATATTAAAACTACATAGATATATTATAATTACATTGATAATATATTAAATAGATATATTACAGTTACATAAATATATTACAATTAAATAGATATATTACAATTACATAGATATATTCAAACTACATAGATATATTATAATTACATAGATAATATATTACATAGATATATTACAGTTACATAAATATATTACGATTAATAATGTATTTATGTAATATTACATAGATATATTACAATTACAAAGATATATTATAGTTACATAGATATATTACAATTACATTGATATATTAAAACTACATAGATATATTATAATTACGTAGATAATATAATTTATAGATATATTACAATTACATAAATATAATACAATTACATAGATATATTACAGTTACATAGATATATTACAATTACATAGATATATTACAATTAGATAGATATATTACATAGATATATTGCAATTACTATAGATAAATATATACATGTAATATATCTTTGTAATTACATTATCTATTGTTTTTAGTAATTCTAATGTATTCATGTAGTATCTAATGTTTTCAGTAATTCTAATATTTTCAGTAATATATCTAATACAGTAATTGTAATATATTTGCAGTTACATAGATATATTACAATTACATAGATATATTACAATTACATATATATATTACAATTACATAGATATATTACAATAACTAATATATTACAATTACATAGATATATTACATTTATATAAATACATTGGATATATATATTACAATTACATAGATATAATTGTAATACACAGATACTATTGCATAGATACATAGATATATTATATCTATGTAATTGTAATTGTAATAGATATATTACAAAGATATATTACAATTACATAAATATATCTATGTATCTATGTAATTCTAATATATCAATGTAATTCGAAAACATATATTACATACATATATTACATAGATATATTACATAAATATATTGGAATTACATAGATATATTACAATTACATAAATATATTTACAATTACATAGATATATTACAATTACATATATATATATATTACAATTATATAGATATATTTACAATTACATAGATATATTACAATTACATAGATATATTTACAATTACTTATATATTACAATTACATAAATTTATTACAATTACATAGATATATTACAATTACATAAATACATTACAATTACATAGATATATTATAATTACATAGATAATATATTACAATTACATAAATATATTACAATTACATAGATATATTACATTAACACAATTACATAGATATAATACAATTACATAGATAATAAATAAATTACACCATTATATTACAATTACTTAGATATATTACAATAACACAAATGTATTACAATTACTTAGATATATCTATGTAATTGTAATATATCTATCTAATTGTAATATATATATCTATGTAATTACAATTACATAGATAATTGATAATGTATACATCTATGTAATTGTAATATATCTATGGAATTGTAATATATATCTATGCAATTGTAATATATCTATGTAACTGTAATATATATATATATATATGTAATTGTAATATATATATGTAATTGTAATTGTAATATATCTATGTTATTGTAATATATCTATGTAATTGTAATATATTTATGTAATAAATCTATGTAATTGTATACATGCAATATCTATGTATCTATGTAATTCTAATATATCTATGTAATTATAATGTATCTATGTAATTGTAGTATATCTATGTAATTATAATATATCTATGTAACTGTAGTATATCTATGTAATTGTAATATATATCTGTGTAATTGTAAATATTATAATTACATAGATATTACAATTACATAGATATATTATACATAGATATATTACAATTACATATATATATATATATATATATATTAGAATTACATAAATATATTTATTACAATTACATAGATATATACATAGACATATTACTATTACATAGATATATCACATAGATACATTACAATTACATAGATATATTACAATTACATAGATACATTACAATTACATAGATATATTACAATTATATAGTTATATCTATGTAATTCTAATGTTTTAAGTAATTATAATATATCTATGTGATTGTAATATATTTTTGTAATTATAATATATCTATGTAATAATATATCTATGTAATTGTAATATATCTATGTAATATATGTAATATATCTATTACATAGATATATTACTATAACATAGATATATATTTGTGTAATTGTAATTGTAATTCTAATTGTAATTGTAATATATACATATATTTATGTAACATATGTAATATATCTATGTAATTGTAATATATATATGTAATTGTAATATATCTATGTAATTGTAAATATATCTATGTAATTGTAATATATCTATGTAATTGTAATATATCTATGTAATAGTAATATATCTATGTAATTGTAATATATCTATGCAATTGTAATATATCTATGTAATTGTAAATATATCTATGTAATTGTAATATATATATGTAATTGTAATATATCTATGTAATTGTAAATATATTTATGTAATTGTAATATATCTATGTAATTCCAATATATTTATGTAATATATCTATGTAATATATCTATGTAATATATGTTTTCGAATTACATTGATATATTAGAATTACATAGATACATAGATATATTTATGTAATTGTAATATATCTTTGTAATATATCTATTACAATTACAATTACATAGATATAATATATCTATGAATCTATGCAATAGTATCTATGTATTACAATTATATCTATGTAATTGTAATATATATATATCCAATGTATCTATATAAATGTAATATATCTATGTAATTGTAATATATTAGTTATTGTAATATATATATATATATGTAATTGTAATATATTTATGTAATTATAATATATCTATGTAATATATCTATCTATCTATGCAATTGTAATATATATTACATAAATATATTGCAGTTACATAGATATATTACAATTACATAGATATATTACAATTACATATGTATATATATATTACAATTACATAGATATATTACAATAACTAATATATTACAATTACATAGATATATTACATTTATATAGATACATTGGATATATATATATATATATTACAATTACATAGATATAATTGTAATACATAGATACTATTGCATAGATACATAGATATATTATATCTATGTAATTATAATTGTAATAGATATATTACAGAGATATATTACAATTACATAAATATATCTATGTATCTATGTAATTCTAATATATCAATGTAATTCGAAAACATATATTACATAAATATATTACATAGATATATTACATAAATATATTGGAATTACATAGATATATTACAATTACATAAATATATCTATGTAATTGTAATATATCTATGTAATTGTAATGTATCTATGTAATATATCTATGTAATTGTAATATATCTATGCAATTGAAATACATCTATGTAATTGAAATACATCTATGTAATTGTAATATATCTATGAAATTATATACATGTAATATCTATATATCTAATATATCTATGTAATTGTAATATATCTATGTAATTCTAATATTTTTATGTAATTGTAATATATTATAATTACATAAATATATTACAGTTACAAATATATATATATATTACAATTACATAGATTTACTACAGTTACATAGTATATTACAATTACATAGATATATTACATAGATACATTACATAAATATATTACAGTTACATAGATATTACAATTACATAGATATATTAGAATTACATAGATATATTACAATTAAATAGATATATTACTATTACATAGATATATTACAATTACATAGATATAATTACATAAATATATTACAATTACATAGACATATTATAATTACATAGATACATTACAATTACATAGATATATTACATACATATTACAATTACATAGATGTATTACAATTACATAGATGTATTTCAATTACATAGATAAATATTACAATTACATAGACATATTACATATTACATAAATAGATTACAATTACATAGATATAAATATTTTATTAATTTATAAAATAATAATTTTGATATAACAAAATTTGAGTAAATAATATTAATAAGCTAAAATTATGTAAAATAATATGAATAAAATAAATTAAGTAAATAATATATTATTAATTTTACATTAAAGGGTATTATTATCAATGAGCTATTTTTCTTTTCCATCCCTACATTCATATTAACATACCAAACATACTAATAGAATGGAATAACCATTGCCTTCTTAACATTGCAATAGACTTAATGATTAGAGAAAAAAGATTCATGCTTTGTTAATGTTTAACTGTTTAAGATATAGGTAATTCTAAAGAATAAATTAGGAAATGATTGTAATAAAAAAAACCTTGCTGTGCCATGCAATCTATATATAAGAGAATAATAGGTAACTATTTTGTTTACACATATTTAAAATTATATTTATATTTTAATATAAAAAATTGTCTTAATAATAATATTCTATATATTTTAATGAATCCCATCTTTACTATATATTTTGCCTAAAGCTTTTCCTTTTAAAGAACAAGTTAGATTATAATGGTATTATTACTTAGGACCAGATCAAGATATATTACAATTACATAGATATATTACAATTACTAAAAACATGTATACATTAGATATATATTACAATTGTAATATATTTAAAAAATCTATGTAATATATATATATACATTGGATATATATATATATATATTACAATTACAGAAAAGCATGATGTATTATCTGGACGGTCCGGGTGATCTGATCGATTCGATCGATTTGGGCGGTCCGGGCGGTCAGGTCGATTCTGGTAGTCCAGTCGATCCAGTCAGTCCGAGCGGTCCGATCGATCCAGACGGTCCGGATGGTCCGGTTGGTCAAGCCTAGCCAAGCCTAGCCTATAGCTTATAGCCTTTCAAAGTTGAGACGCCAAGTCTAGTAAAGTTTAGCCAAGCCAAGCCTAGCCTAGCCTAGCCTAGCAGGTGGATCTAGGCGGTCCAGACAGTCCGGACGGTCTAGGTGCTCAGGTCAGTCTAGTCGGTCTAGGCGCTCCGGTCTAGCCAAGCCTATCCTATAGCCTATAGACTTTCAAAGTTGAGACACCAAGGTTACATATATTATTACAATTACATAGTTATATTACAATTACATAGATGTATTACAATTACATAGATATATTACAATTACATAGATACATTACAATTACTTAGATATATTACATAGATACAATAGATGTATTACATAGATATATATATATTACAATTACATAGATATACTACATAAATATATTAAAATTACATATATTACATAGATACATTACAATTACAAAGATACATTACAATTACATAGATATATTACAATTACATAGATATATAATATTACAATTACAAAGATATATTACAATTACTTAGATATATTACATAGATACAATAGATATATTACATAGATATATATTACAATTACATAGATATAATACATAAATATACTACAATTACATATGTTACACAGATACATTACAATTACATAGATATATTACAATTACATAGATACATTTATGTAATTGTAATACATCTATGTAATTGTAATGTATCTATGTAATATATCTATGTAATTGTAATATATCTATGTAATTATAACATATCTATGTAATTGTAATATATCTATGTAATTATAATATAATATAATTGTAATATATATTTATGTAATATATCTATGTAATATTACATAGATACAATTATATAGATACATAGATATATTACAATTACATAAATATATTACATAGATATTACAATTACATATATATATTACATAGATAATATATTACAATTACATAAATATATTACAATTACATAGATATATTACATTAACACAATTACATAGATATAATACAATTACATAGATAATAAATAAATTACACCATTATATTATAATTACATAGATATATTACAATTACACAAATATATTACAATTACATAGATATATCTATGTAACTGTAGTATATCTATGTAATTGTAATATATCTATGTAATTATAATACATTTATGTAATTGTAATATATCTATGTAATTGTAATAAATATATTTATGTAATATATCTATGTAATTGTAATATATTTAAGTAATTGTAATATATTTGTGTAATACATTGTAATATATCTATGTAGTTGTAATTGTAATATACATGTAATTGTAATTGTAATATATTACAATAGATATATTACAATTACATAGATATATTACAATTACATATATGTAATGTATCTATGTAATTGTAATATATATCTATTTAATTGTAATATATCTATGTAATTTTAATATATCTATGTAATTCTATGTAATTGTAATATATCTATGTAATTGTAATATATTTATGTAATTGTAATATATCTATGTAACTCTAATATATTTATATATATACATTAATATATATATGTAATTGTAATATATCTATGTGATTGTAATATATTTATGTAATTGTAATATATCTATGTAATCACAATTATATATCTATTACACATTCATATATTATACATAGATATATTACAATTACATAGATATATTACACATTCATATAATACATAGATAAATTATATATAGATATATTACAATTACATAGATATAAATTACAATTACATAGATTTATTACAATTACAAAAATATATTACATAGATATATTACAATTACATATATATATATTACAATTACATAGATATAAAGGTAGTATATATTACATAGATATAGATAATTACAATTACAATTACATATATATTTATTACAATTACATTAATATATATCTATCTTACATAGATATATTACATAGATATATATTACTATTACATCGATATATTACAATTACATGCAATATATAATATTTTCGAATTACATTGATATATTAGAATTACATAGATACATTGGATATATATATATATATTACAATTACATAAATATATTACAATTACAGAGATATATTACACTAACATAGATATATTATAACTACATAGATATATTACAATTACATATATTATTACTGTAACAACCGAGGTTACGTATAATCATGTAAAGTTAAATCCCGAAAATTTTAAGGACAAACTTGAAAATTGGTAAGAAGTTATAAGTGAAGGAAATAAAAGAAGAAAGGATCAAATTGAAAATACTAAAAAGTTTAGGGGCTTAATGGTTATTTATAAAGAGTTGAGGGACTAATATGCAATTATCCCAAAAACAAGAAAAATATCACTTATCTTCATCTTTCTCTCCCGAAATCTCTTCTCACTTTCATGCTTTCTTCAAGTGGCAGCCGGCAGCCTCCCCTCTCAAATTTCTTCATCTCCTCCAACATTTCTCTTCAAGAACTCAACCAAAAATCTCAACAACAATTACATCCAAGGTTAGTTTCTTGATAAATTCTTCCTTTTCTTTAGATATTCTACTTGAGCATGCTAAGATCTTTGCTCCATAAACATTTTAAGGTCTGAAATCCATCTATTAAGTATGAATTTTACTCATTTTTGGTAAGAATTAAAAGGATTTGAAAGCATGAACAAGAAAATGGGAAGAAAAAGCAAAACAGGGGAATCTGAGCATGCTTGCTTTTCGGATTTTCTGGGTTCGGCACATTGGGTTTATATTTTTTTGATATTTTTCCTAGAAACTAGACTTCAATACGAGAATTTTGGGTTTTGAATCACCCAAAACCGATAAGCGGTTAAAAAGATACAATTCGGTGAAGTTGGCTGTTCAGTGTGACCCCTGTTTCAGCATAGTTTCGGGTTTTATCAAATTTGATCAAGATTTTGTTCGAATTGTCTAAGTTAGTTATTTTCTTCATAAATTAGACTTATTGGTACCAAACTCAAATTATGATTTTCTAATCTAACTTGATATTAAGGAATTTATTGCTTAAGATTATTATAGTACTATTGATGGTTATGGATTATGAAAATCTCTAAGGCATGGAGTACTAGAAAGGAATTTGATAAGGACATGAATATGGAGTTGAATTTTGGAGAAAATGATTATGGAAATGATATTAAAAATTTGGGATATGTTGTTTTGAGTATGAGAAACTAGTATTGACCTTGAGGGAAGATTATGAGATTTAAGTTGCATTCATAATTGTGTAATGCTTTGAGTATGTATAGATACTAATTATCGTTAATCTCTAGGCCACGTAGATCTGACGTCACCTGTGAATTCCGAAGTTTCAGATCGAGGTGTACAGTGAGATCATCTCAAGGATTGTGAGTAGATGACAACTATAGTTATTTGAAATTTCTTTAATTATAATTATATATATATATTTTTTTTAACATAATATTTATTTTACGTATTAAAGGTATATACGATATTTAATCATATGAATTGATTTGTTATTAAAGTATTTTTATTTCAAGAAATATTATATCAAGTAAGTTGGTTGATTTATGAAATATGATTTTACATAGAATTTGACGTACATGGTTTTGGCTCCACCTGACTTAATGTATGAGATTATTTCCTTGACCGGAATACGGGAGCTGCGTGCTACGCCTCTATGGCGGGAGCCACCTCCAGAGTCCCCATTCCGTGATATTAGACCGGAATACGGGAGCTGCGTGCTACGCCTTTGTGGCGGGAGCCACCTCCAGAGTCCCTATTCCGTGATATTATACTGGGGTATGGGAGCTGCGTGCTACGCCTTTGTGGTGGGAGCCACCTCCAGAGTCCCTATCCCATTATATTTGCCTTTTGGGGGCACATCATAGTGACACATATGCCTTTGGGGCGTCCTATGGTGGTATTGGCCTTTGAGGCCGGCTACTAGTATGCCTACATGGATATTGCTTGGTTATTTCATGGATGTACTCTTATGCATGACAGAAAGTTGGAGCCCAATTATACGGAACTTGATTTACTTTACAGATTTTATTCATTGATTTAATATTATAATATTGTTATACATTTGAAAACTTTGCTACGTCTTTGAATTACTCATTATGATTTTATTATTATTTATTTTGAAAATGTCTATTATGTTTTAAAGGATTATAATCATAGTTTTCAAATGTTTTAAAAGTTGTTTACTCACTGAGATATTCATATATCTCACCATTTCATATTCTCATTTTCAGGTGATAGTTAGGTGTTGGGATTGCAACCTTCCTCTATTCTCTGCTTCAAATAGTATTGTGACGTGGTGGGCATCATAGTAAAAATTTATTGAAGTCTTGATCTTTTTATGTTTTTATCTAGTAAACCTTGCTGAGATAGGTTTACTTTTGGATATATTGTATATATTTGAAGATATGAGACAATAGATCAATATGTTTTGATTTGAGCATAAATTGATCATGGAATTTTTTTTGAATATATATGGATATATGTGATAATAGTATTGAGGAATATTGCTGGTTGAGGATATGAATTGAGTGTTATTTGCAGGAGGATTATCGTTGAGATAGAAAGGAAACTCTGCCGGATTTTAGGTAGATTATCCGGACAGGGTGTTACAATTACAATTACATAGATATATTACAATTAAATAGATGTATTACAATTACATAGATATATTACAATTACATAGATATATTACAATTACGTAGATATATTACATAGATACAATAGATATATTACATAGATATATATACAATTACATAGATATACTACATAAATATATTACAATTACATATATTACAAAGATACATTATAATTACATAGATATATTACAATTACATAGATATATAATATTACAATTACAAAGATATATTACAATAACTTAGATATATTACATAGATACAATAGATATTTTACATAGATATATATTACAATTACATAGATATAATACATAAATATACTACAATTACATATATTACATAGATACATTACAATTACATAGATATATTTATGTAATTGTAATACATCTATGTAATTGTAATGTATCTATGTAATATAATACATAAATGTAATATATCTATGTAATTGTAATATATCTATGTAATTATAATATAATATAATTGTAATATGTTTATGTAATATATCTATGTAATATTACATAGATACAATTATGTAGATACATAGATATATTATAATTACATAGATATTACAATTACATAGATATATTACATAGATAATATATTACAATTAATAAATATATTACAATTACATAGATATATTACATTAACACAATTACATAGATATATCTATGTAACTGTAGTATATTCATGTAATTGTAATATATTTAAGTAATTCTAATATATCTATTTAATTGTAATATATCTATGTAATTGTAATATATATATATATATATCTATGTAATTGTAATATATCTATGTAATTGTAATAAATATATTTATGTAATATATCTATGTAATATTACATAGATATATTACAATCACATAGATAAATATATACATGTAATATATCTTTGTAATTACATTATCTAATGTTTTCAGTAATTCTAATATTTTCAGTAATATATCTAATACAATTACAATTACACAGATACATTACAATTACATAGATATATTATAATTACATAGATGTATTAAAATTACATAGATATATTATAATTACATAGATATATTACAATTACTTAGATATATTAGAATTATATAGATATATATATTACAATTACATAGATATTACTATTACATATATATATATATTACAATTACATAGATATATTACAATTACAAAAATATATTACAATTACATAGATATATTACATAGATATATATATTACAATTACATAGATATATTACAATTATATAGATATATTTCAATTACATAGATGTATTACAATTACATAGATGTATTTCAATTACATAGATGTATTACAATTACATAAATATATTTATTACAGTTACATAGATATATTACAATTGTAATTGTCGCAACCTAAAAAATAACGAGTAATATATCTATTACAATTATCTACGTAATTGTAATACATCTATGTAATATATTTATGTAATTGTAATACATCTATGTAATATATTTATGTAATTGTAATATATCTATTACATAGATACAATAGATATATTTCAATTATATAGATATATTACATAGATACATTACAATTACATACAATAGATATATTACATAGATATATAACAATTACATAGATATACAATTACATAGATATATATTACATAGATATACTATAATTACAATTATATTACAAAAATATATCTATGTAATATATCTATATATTTATGTAATTGTAATATATTACATAGATATATTACATATATCTATGTAATTGTAATTTATCTATGTATTATATCTATGTAATCGTAATATATTACAATTACATAGATATATTACAATGTATTACACAAATATACATTACAATTACAATATATAATTACATAGATATATTACAATTACATATTAGATATATCTATGTAATTGTAATATATATTACATAGATATATTATAACTACAATTACATAGATATATTACAATTACATAGTTATATTACAATTACATAGATATATTACAATTACATAGATATATAACAATTACATAGATATATTACAAATACATATATATATATATATTCTAATACCGATCAAATCCGTATAAATTATAGTATGCTCTCGTACAATACAATTGAATTTGGTCTCGAGAAATAGAAAAATGAGCAAGTTCAATGTTTTAAAAATCATGAAAAAAAGAAGAAGAAAAAAAAACTAAAATTAATAGCCTAAACGATGATTTTTTTTGGAGGAAATCGGCGACAAACCGCCTTCGACAGTTTACCAGCGCGTAGATATCGAAAAGTTACAGGAATTAAAAAAAAAAAAACCTCAAACGGACAACCGAGCGCAAAGTTATGACGTTTCGAAGTTGAGGCACCAAGGCTAGTGAAGTATAGCCTAGCCTTGCCTAGCCGGTCGTGCGGTACGGACGGTCTAGGCGGTCCGGGCTGTCCGGTCGGTCCGGGTGGTCCGATCGGTCCTGTCGATCCGGACGTTCCGAGCAATAGCCATATCTATTGTAATATTACATAGATATAGATATATTACATAGATAAATATTACAATTGCAATGTATCTATGTAATATATCTATGTAATTGTAATATATCTATGTAACTGTAGTATATTATGTAATTGTAATATATATATGTAATTGTAATGTATCTATGTCGATTTTTCAAGGTTTTCAGTAATTCTAAAACATTATATATCTATGTTATTGTAATATATCTGTGTAATTGTAATATATATTATCTACGTTATTTATATAGATATATCTATGTAACTGTAGTATATCTATGTAATTGTAATATATTTATGCAATTGTCATATATCTTTCTAATTGTAATATATCTGTGTAATTGTAATATATATATATATATATGTAATTGTAATAAATATATTTATGTAATATATCTATGTAATATTACATAGATATATTACAAATACATAGATAAATATATACATGTAATATATCATTGTAATTACATTATCTAATATTTTCAGTAATTCTAATGTATTCATGTAATATCTAATGTTTTCAGTAATTCTAATATTTTCAGTAATATATCTAATACAATTACAATTACATATATACATTACAATTATATAGATATATTACAATTACATAGATGTATTACAATTACATAGATATATTATAATTACATAGATATATTACAATTACTTAGATATATTAGAATTACATAGATATATATATTACAATTACATAGATATTACAATTACATATATATATATTATTACAATTACATAGATATATTACATAGATATATTACAAATACAAAAATATATTACAATTACATAGATATATTACAATTACTTAAAACATTAGAATTACATGGATATAACTATGTCTATGTAACTGTAATATATATATATGTAATTGTAATTGTATCTATGTAATTGTAATATATTAATGTAATTATTTAAAATATTAGAATTATTTAAAACATTAGAATTACATAGATACATTAGAATTACATAGATATATATTACAATTACATAGAATTACATAGATATATTACAATTACATAGATACATTGCAATTACAAAATATATATTATCTAGGTAATATATCTATGTAATATATTATTTATGTAATTGTAATATATTTAAGTAATCGTAATTGTAATATATATATATATATATATCTATGTAATTGTAATGTATCTATGTAATTGTAATATATTTAAGTAATATATGTATGTAATATTACATAGATATATTACATAAATACAGTACAATTACATATATTATTACAATTACATAGATATATTACAATTACATAGATGTATTATAATTACATAGATATATATTACAATTACATAGATATATTACAATTACATAGATATATTATAATTACATAGATATATTACATAAATATATTTACGATTACACAGATATATATTACATAGATATATTACATAGATACATTACATAAATATATGACAATTACATAGATATTACAATTACATAGATATATTAGAATTACATAGATATATTACAATTACATAGATATATTACAATTACATAAATATATTAAAACTGTAATATATATATGTAATTGTAATGGATCTATGTCGATTTTTCAATGTTTTCAGTAATTCTAAAACATTATATATCTATGTTATTGTAATATATCTGTGTAATTGTAATATATATTATCTATGTTATTTATATAGATATATCTATGTAACTGTAGTATATCTATGTAATTGTAATATATTTATGCAATTGTAATATATCTATGTAATTGTAATATATATATATATATGTAATTGTAATAAATATATTTATGTAATATATCTATGTAATATTACATAGATATATTACAAATACATAGATAAATATATACATGTAATATATCATTGTAATTACATTATCTAATTTTTTCAGTAATTCTAATGTATTCATGTAATATCTAATGTTTTCAGTAATTCTAATATTTTCAGTAATATATCTAATACAATTACAATTACATAGATACATTGCAATTATATAGATATATTACAATTACATAAATATATTACAATTACATACATAGATAATATTACTATATACATTACAATTACATAAATATATTACAATTACATAGATATATTACAATTACATAAATATATTACAATTACACAAATATATTACAATTACATAGATATATTACAATTACATATATATATTACAATTACATATATATATTACAATTACATAGATATATTACATAGATACATTACAATTACATAGATATATTAAAACTACATAGATATATTATTACAATTATATAGATATATTATATTATATATTACAATTACATAGATACATTACAATTACACATTAGATATATTAAAATACATGTAATATATATTACAATTACATATATATATATATATAAATATATTACAATTACATAGATATATTACAATTACATAGATTTATTACAATTACATAGATGTATTTCAATTACATAGATGTATTTCAATTACATAGATATATTACAATTACATAGATATTACAATTACATAGATATATTACATTTATATAGATATATTACAATTACATAGATATATTACATATAATAATATATAGATATATTACAATTACATAGATATAGTTATAGGGAGTTATAGCCTTTCAATTGGAGCACCAGATCAAGATACAGCCAGATTTTTTCAGGCTAAAACAAATGCTAGTTCACTCCTAGCACAAGCCAAGACCAAAAAAGAATACATGAAACTGATGGCAGAAATGCTCAGCTCGATGGACTCTGACTTAGAAAAAGACAAATCCCCAATATCCTCTAACAAGACCATAAACCTAGCAGATGATGAAGTTATTACAGGCAAATCAAAGAAGAAATGATGACACAAATTGTCGGCAAAACAAGACAAAGTGTAAAAAAAAAAAAAAAAGAGTCTGGAAAGAAAACAGGAATATTTTCAAGAATCTTTTCAAAATTCACAACGGACAAATGTACAAATACTGTCTCAGCTGTAATTCAAACTGTAATAGGACAAAAGACAGGGAATAGATTCCCTTAAAAGTTTCAATTTGAAAATTCAAAAGTTGTAATGATGCTAAAGCATCCAAATAGGACTAGAGTCAGGAAATATATTCCCTGCACAATAGTGCTAAGGCAAATCATGGAGGCATCCTCTATATAAGACTTCTAAAATCAATGTAAGAGGCAAGTTTTTCATCTCAAGGAAGAACTTCTCTGAAAAAACTCTTTAAAAAAATCCCAGCAATAAAATCGTCTTTTCAACAATTATCTTTTCTTCTTTTATTTTCATTTTTTCCATTTTATCTCTGTTGATCACTGGGCCTCGTTTGAGATTTTGTTTTTAGTTGGTCACTAATTTTTTTGAAGTGAATTTCTTCCTTGAGAAAATAGATTTGTTTTGTTTATAATTAATCAAATTATTGATTTGTCCTGTATGAATAGACAAAGATTTTAAGAGATTAAGATTTTTAACTTTTGGTTTTTCTATAAAAGGAAATGTTATTTTGGAGTTTAATATTTTAGTGCTGATTTCTTGATTTGTCACTTTGTAAGGTTTGAGTAAAGATATAAAAAGTGTGCCTAGTATGACATTTTGCATTATATCTTTCACCATTAAGAAGCATGTTTGATATTTGATTCCTTTATTACATAGATATTTATACATATATCTATGTAATTGTAATATATTACAATTACATAGATGCATTACAATTACATAAACATATTACAATTACAATTATATAAATATATTACAATTACATAGATATCTAATTACATAGATACATTACAATTACATAGATATATTAGAATTACATAGATATATATTAAAATTACATAGATATATTAAAATTACAATTACATATTTATATTAAAATTACATAGATACATTACAATTACATAGATATTACAATTATATATATATATATCTATGTAATTGTAATATATTTATGTTTACATTACAACATAGATATATTACATAGATATGTAATTCTAATGTAATTATAAAATATCTATGTAAATATATTACAATTCTATTAATTACAATTATATAGATATATCTATGTAAGTCTAATGTTTTATGTAACTGCAATGTATTTATGTAATCATAATATATCTATGTAATATATATGTAATTACATGTATTGTTATATATTACAATTAACATTATTATAATTACATAGATATATTACAATTACATAAATATATTACAAGTAATAGATATATTACAATTACACAGATATATTACAATTACTGAAAACATGTATACATTAGATAATTTCAGTAATTGTATCTATGTAATTGTAATATATTTGTGTAATTGTATTTATGTAATTGTAATATATTTGTAATATATCTATGTAAGTTACATTACTATCTCTGAAAACATTAGATATTACAATTACATAGATAATATTACAATTACTGTATTAGATATATTACTGAAAGCATTAGCTACTACACATATATATTACAATTACTGAAATATATAACAATTACTGAAATATATTACAATTACATAGATATATAGATTTATTACAATTACATAAATATATTACAATTAAATAGATATATTTTCGGTAGTTCTAAGGTATTAATTATCTATGTAATTTTAATATATTTGTGTAATTTACGTAATTTTAAGTGATAATTTAAATTACGGAAAACATTATCAAATATCTAATGTTTTCAGTAATTGCAATATATCTATATAATTGTAATATATTAATTACATAAATATATTAGATATTTAACAATACATGTAATTACATATATATTACATAGATACATTACAATTACATAGATATATTACCATTACATAGATACATTACATAGATATATTACTATTACATAGATTACAATTACATATATATATTATAATTACATAAATACATTACAATTACATAGATATATTATAATTACATAGATAATATATTACAATTACATAAATATGTTACAATTACATAAATATATTACATCAACACAATTACATAGATATAATACAATTACATAGATAATAAATAAATTACACCATTATATTACAATTACATAGATATATTACAATTACACAAATATATTACAATTACATAGATATATCTATGTAACTGTAGTATATCTATGTAATTGTAATATATCTATGTAATTGTAATTGTAATATTTCTATGTAATTTTAATATATCTATGTAATTGTAATAAATATATTTATGTAATATATCTATGTAATATTACATAGATATATTACAATTACATAGATAAATATATACATGTAATATATCTTTGTAATTACATTATCTAATGTTATCAGTAATTCTAATGTATTCATGTAATATCTAATGTTTTCAGTAATTCTAATATTTTCAGTAATATATCTAATACAGTAATTGTAATATATTTACAATTACATAGATATATTACAATTACATAGATAAATATATACATGTAATATATCTTTGTAATTATATTATCTAATGTTTTCAGTAATTCTAATGTATTCATGTAATATCTAATGTTTTCAGTAATTCTAATATTTTCAGTAATATATCTAATACAGTAATTGTAATATATTTACAATCACATAGATATATTACTATTACATAGATAAATATATACATGTAAAATAACTTTGTAATTACATTATCTAATGTTTTCAGTAATTCTAATATATTCATGTAATATCTAATGTTTTCAGTAATTCTAATATTTTCAGTAATATGTCTAATACAGTAATTGTAATATATTTACAATTACATAGATATATTACTATTACATAGATAAATATATACATGTAATATATCTTTGTAATTACATTATCTAATGTTTTCAGTAATTCTAATGTATTCATGTAATATCTAATGTTTTCAGTAATTCTAATATTTTCAATAATATATCTAATACAGTAATTGTAATATATTTACAATTACATAGATATATTACTATTACATAGATAAATATATACATGTAATAAATCTTTGTAATTACATTATCTAATGTTTTCAGTAATTCTAATGTATTCATGTAATATCTAATGTTTTCAGTAATTCTAATATTTTCAGTAATATATCTAATACAATAATTGTAATATATTTACAATTACATAGATATATTACAATTACATAGATAAATATATACATGTAATATATCTTTGTAATTACATTATCTAATGTTTTCAGTAATTCTAATATTTTCCGTAATATATCAAATACAGTAATTGTAATATATTTACAATTACATAGATATATTACAATTACATAGATAAATATATACATGTAATATATCTTTGTAATTACATTATCTAATGTTTTCAGTAATTCTAATGTATTCATGTAATATCTAATGTTTTCAATAATTCTAATATTTTCAGTAATATATCTAATACAGTAATTGTAATATATTTATAATTACATAGATATATTACTATTACATAGATAAATATATACATGTAATATATCTTTGTAATTACATTATCTAATGTTTTCAGTAATTCTAATATATTCATGTAATATCTAATGTTTTCAGTAATACTAATATTTTCAGTAATATGTCTAATACAGTAATTGTAATATATTTACAATTACATAGATATATTACTATTACATAGATAAATATATATACATGTAATATATCTTTGTAATTACATTATCTAATGTTTTCAGTGATTCTAATGTATTCATGTAATATCTAATGTTTTCAGTAATTCTAATATTTTCAATAATATATCTAATACAGTAATTGTAATATATTTATAATTACATAGATATATTACTATTACATAGATAAATATATACATGTAATATATCTTTGTAATTACATTATCTAATGTTTTCAGTAATTCCAATGTATTCATGTAATATCTAATGTTTTCAGTAATTCTAATATTTTCAGTAATATATCTAATACAGTAATTGTAATATATTTACAATTACATAGATATATTACTATTACATAGATTTAATACATGTAATATATCTTTGTAATTACATTATCTAATGTTTTCAGTAATTCTAATGTATTCATG
The DNA here is from genome assembly GCA_030761205.1 of Fremontodendron californicum. Taxonomy (NCBI): domain Eukaryota; kingdom Viridiplantae; phylum Streptophyta; class Magnoliopsida; order Malvales; family Malvaceae; genus Fremontodendron; species Fremontodendron californicum. The sequence continues at coordinate 13,972,289 of JAULJL010000041.1, forward strand.
TAATATCTAATGTTTTCAATAATTCTAATATTTTAAGTAATATATCTAATACAGTAATTGTAATATATTTACAATTACATAGATATATTACTATTACATAGATAAATCTATACATGTAATATATCTTTGTAATTACATTATCTAATATTTTCAGTAATTCCAATGTATTCATGTAATATCTAATATTTTTAGTAATTCTAATATTTTCAGTAATATATCTAATACAGTAATTGTAATATATTTACAATTACATAGATATATTACAATTACATAGATAAATATATACATGTAATATATCTTTGTAATTACATTATCTAATGTTTTCAGTAATTCTAATGTATTCATGTAATATCTAATGTTTTCAGTAATTCTAATATTTTAAGTAATATATCTAATACAGTAATTGTAATATATTTACAATTACATAGATAAATATATACATGTAATATATCTTTGTAATTACATTATCTAATACATAGATGATATATTACATAGATACATTGGATATATATATATATATTACAATTACATAGATATCTTACATAGATAAATTACAATTACATAGATATATCACATAGATATTACAATTACACAGATACATTGGATATATTACAATTATATATTATAATTACATAGATACATTACAATTACATAGAGATATAATAATTACATAGATATATTAGAATTATATAGATACATAGATATTACATGTATATAATTACATAGATATATTACAATTACATAAATATATTACAATTACATAGATACAATTACATAGATACATTACAATTACACATTAATATATCTATGTAATTTTAATATATCTATGTAATTTTAATATACCTATGTAATTGTAATATATCCACGTAATATATCTATGTAATACAGAGATATATTACAATTACGTAGATATATTAAAATTACATAGATATATTACAATTACATATTTATATTAAAATTACATAGATGCATTACAATTATATAGATATTACAATTATATATATATATATATATCTCTGTAATTGTATTAAATAGGTAATTGTAATATATTTATTTATGCATTACAACAATGATATATTACATACATATGTAATTCTAATGTAATTGTAAAATATCTATGTAATTGTAATATATCTATGTAAATATATTACAATTCTATTACTTACAATTACATAGATATATCTATGTAAGTCTAAGGTTTTATGTAATTGTAATATATTTATGTAATTATAATATATCTAATATAATATATCTATGTAATTGTAATATTTCAGTAATTATATATATATTACAATTACCTAGATATATTGCATAAATATTTTCAGTAATTGTCATATATCTAATATTTACCATAGATATATTTGTGTAATTGCAATTGTAATTGTAATTACACATATTTATGTAATATATCTATGTAATTGTAATACATCTATGTAATATATCTATGTTATTGTAATATATCTATGTAATTATAATATATCTATGTAATTGTAATGTATCTATATAATTATAATATATTTGTGTAATTTTAATGTATTTATGTAATTGTAATATATCTATGTATTTGTAATGTATATATGTAAATGTGATATATCTATGTAATTATAATATATTTATGTAATTCTAATGTATCTATGTAATTGTTATATATCAATTTAATTGTAATGTTTTAAGTAATTGTAATATATCTATGTAATTGTAATAAATCTATGTAATTGTAATTCATCTATATAATTGTAATATATCTATGTAATTCTAATGTTCTAAGTAATTGTAATATATTTATGTATACATAGATATATATGTAATTGTAATGTATCTATGTACTATATTACAAATACATATATATTACATAGATATATTACAATTACATAGATATATTACAATTATATCTATGCAATTGTAATATATCTATGTAACTGTAATATATCTATGTAATTGTAACATATTTATGTATACATAGATATATACTATAATTACATAAATATATTATAATTACATAGATATATTACAATTACAATTACATAGATACATTACAATTAAACAAATATATTACAATTACATAGATATATTACAATTACATAGATATATTACAGTTACATAAATATATTATGTATCTATGTAATTGTAATATATTTTTGTAATTGTAATGTATCCATGTAATTGTAATATATCTATATAATTGTAATATATCTATGTAATTATAATATATCTAATATTTTAAGTAATTGTAGTATATGTATGTAATTGTAATGTATTTATGTAATTGTAATATCTATGTAATTCTAATGTTTTAAGTAATATATATTACAATCACATAAATACATTACAATTACATAGATACATTAGAATTACATAGATATTTTGCAGATTACAACTAAATAGATATATTAAATATGTAATAATTATATATCTATGTAATAGCAATATATCTATGTAACTGTAATATATCTATGTAATTCTAATATATATATATGTAATAGTAATATATCTATGTAATTGCAATATATCTATGTAATGTATCTATGTAATTGTAATATATCTATATAATTGTAATGTATCTATGTAATATATATGTAATTCTAATGTATCTATGTAATTGTTATATATCAATTTAATTGTAATGTTTTAAGTAATTGTAATATATCTATGTAATTGTAATAAATCTATGTAATTGTAATGCATCTATATAATTGTAATATATCTATGTAATTCTAATGTTCTAAGTAATTGTAATATATTTATGTATACATAGATATATATGTAATTGTAATATATCTATGTAATTGTAATGTATCTATGTAATATATTACAATTACATATATATTACATAGATATATTACAATTATATCTATGCAACTGTAATATATCTATGTAACCGTAATATATCTATGTAATTGTAATATATTTATGTATACATAGATATATACTATAATTACATAAATATATTATAATTACATAGATATATTACAATTACAATTACATATATATATATTACAATTACTTAAAACATCACAATTAAATAGATATATTACAATTACATAAATATATTAGAATTACATAGATATATTACAATTACAATTACATAGATACATTACAATTACACAAATATATTACAATTACATAGATATATTACAATTACAATTACATAGATACATTATAATTACACAAATATATTACAATTACATAGATATATTACAGTTACATAAATATATTATGTATCTATGTAATTGTAATATATTTTTGTAATTGTAATGTATCCATGTAATTGTAATATATCTATATAATTGTAATATATCTATGTAATTGTAATATATCTAATATTTTAAGTAATTGTAGTATATCTATGTAATTGTAATGTATCTATGTAATTGTAATATCTATGTAATTCTAATGTTTTAAGTAATATATATTACAATCACATAAATACATTACAATTACATAGATACATTAGAATTACATAGATATATTACAGATTACAACTAAATAGATATATTAAATATGTAATAATTATATATCTATGTAATAGTAATATATCTATGTAATTCTAATATACCTATGTAATAGTAATATATCTATGTAATTGCAATATATCTATGTAATGTATCTATATAATTGTAATATATCTATATAATTGTAATATATCTATGTAATAGTAATATATCTATGTAATTCTAATATACCTATGTAATAGTAATATATCTATGTAATTGCAATATATCTATGTAATGTATCTATATAATTGTAATATATCTATATAATTGTAATGTATGTATGTAATATATATGTAATTTTAATGTATCTATGTAATTGTTATATATCAATTTAATTGTAATGTTTTAAGTAATTGTAATATATCTATGTAATTGTAATAAATCTATGTAATTGTAATGCATCTATATAATTGTAATATATCTATGTAATTCTAATGTACTAAGTAATTGTAATATATTTATGTATACATAGATATATATGTAATTGTAATATATCTATGTAATTGTAATGTATCTATGTAATATATTACAATTACATATATATTACATAGATATATTACAATTATATCTATGCAATTGTAATATATCTATGTAACTGTAATATATCTATGTAATTGTAATATATTTATGTATACATAGATATATACTATAATTACATATATATATTACAATTACATAGATATATTACAATTACAATTACATATATATATTACAATTACTTAAAACATCATAATTAAATAGATATATTACAATTACATAAATATATTAGAATTACATAGATATATTACAATTACAATTACAATTACATAGATACATTACAATTACATAAATATATTACAATTACATAGATATATTACAATTACATAGATATATTACAGTTACATAAATATATTATGTATCTATGTAATTGTAATATATTTTTGTAATTGTAATGTATCCATGTAATTGTAATATATCTATATAATTGTAATATATCTATGTAATTGTAATATATCTAATATTTTAAGTAATTGTAGTATATCTATGTGATTGTAATGTATCTATGTAATTGTAATATCTATGTAATTCTAATGTTTTAAGTAATATATATTACAATCACATAAATACATTACAATTACATAGATACATTAGAATTACATAGATATTTTACAGATTACAACTAAATAGATATATTAAATATGTAATAATTATATATCTATGTAATAGTAATATATCTATGTAACTTTAATATATCTATGTAATTATAATATATCTATGTAATAGTAATATATCTATGTAATTGCAATATATCTATGTAATGTATCTATGTAACACCCTGTCCGGATAATCTACCTAAAATCCGGCAGAGTTTCCTTTCTATCTCAACTATAACTCTCCTGCAAATAACACTCAATTCATATCCTCAACCAGCAATATTCCTCAATACTATTATCACATATATCCATACAATATATCCAGAAGTAAACCTATCTCAGCAAGGTTTACTAGATAAAAACATCAAGAGATCAAATCTTCCAGAAATTTAAATATGATGCCCACCACGTCAATATACTCTTGAAGCGGAGAGTAGAGGAAGGCAGCAATCCTGACACCTAACTGTGTCCTGAAAATGAGAAATAAGAAGAGGTGAGATATATGAATATCTCAATGAGTAGACAACATTTAAAGCGTGTGAAAACTATAATGGTAATCTGTAAAGCATAATTGAAATTTTTAAAATAAATAATAATAAAACCATAATGAGTAATTCAAAGACATAGCAAGGTTTTCAAATGTATAACAATATTATAATATTAAATCAATGTATAAAATCTGTGAAGTAAATCAAGTTACGTATAGTTGGGCTCCAACTTACTGTCATGCATAAGAATACATCCATGAAATAACCAGGCAATATCCATGTAGGCATACTAGTAGGTGGCCCCAAAGGCCAATACCACCATAGGACGCCCCAAAGGCATATGTGTAGCTATGATGTGCCCCCAAAAGGCAAATATAACGGGATAGGGACTCTGGAGGTGGCTCCCACCACAAAGGCGTAGCACGCAGCTCCCATACCCCAGTCTAATATCACGGAATTGGGACTCTGGAGGTGGCTCCCACCACAAAGGCGTAGCACGTAGCTCCCATATTCCGATCAAGGGTATAATCTCACACATTAAGTCAGGTGGAGCCAAAACCATGTACGTCAAATTCTATGTATAATCATATTTCATAAATCAATCAACTTACTCGATATAATATTTCTTGAAATAAATGTACTTTAATAACAAATCAATTCATATGATTAAATATCGAATATACCTTTAATACGTAAAATAAATATTATGCTAAAAAATATATATATAATTATAATTAAAGAAATTTCAAATAACTATAGTTGTCGTCTACTCACAATACTTGAGATGATCTCACTGTACACCTCGACCTGAAACTTCGGGATCCACAGGTGACGTCGGATCTACGTGGCCTAAAGATTAACAATAATTAGTATCTATACATGCTCAAAGAATTACACAATTTTGAATGCAACTTAAGTCCCATTAATCTACCCCATAGTCAATACTAATTTCTCATACTCAAAACAACATATCCTTAATTTTTAATAGCATTTCCATAATCATTTTCTCCATAATTCAACTCCATAATCATGTCCTTATCAAATTTCTTTCTAGTATTCCATGCCTTAGAGATTTTCATAATCCATAACCATCCTTTAGTACTATATTTCTCTTAAGCAATAAATTCCTTAATATCAAGTTAGATTAGAAAATCATAACATGAGTTTGGTAAGGAATTTGGAAGTGATTTCAATTGGTTTATTTCAACCAATATGTCTAATTTATGAAGAAAATAACTAACTTATACAATTAGAACAAAATTTTGATCAAATTTGATAAATCCCGAAACTATGCTGAAACAGGGGTCAACACCGAACAGCCAACTTCACCAAATTTTATCTTTTTAACCGCTTATCGGTTTTGGGTGATTCAAAAACCAAAATTCTCATATTGAAGTCTAGTTTCTAGGAAAAATATCAAAAAAATACAAGCCCTAATGTGCCGAACCCAGAATATCCGAACAGCAAGCATGCTCAACTTCCCCTGTTTTGCTTTTTCTTCCCATTTTCTTGTTCATGCTTTCAAATCCTTTTAATTCTTACCAAGTTGAGCAAAATTCATACTTAGTAGATGGATTTCAGACCTTAACATGTTTATGGAGCTAAGATCTTAGCATGCTCAAGTAGAATATCTAAAGAAAAGGAAGAATTTATCAAGAAACTAACCTTGGATGTAATTGTTGTTGAGATTTTGGTGGAGTTGTTTGAAGAGAATTTTGAGAGAGGGAGGATAGGAAGCCGGCTGCTACTTGGAGAATTGAATGAAAAATTCTAGTGTTTTCGGGACATAAAATGAACATAAGAGATATTTTTTTTTGGTATAATTGCATATTGGTCCCTCAACTTTTTATAAATAACCATTAAGCCCCTAAACTTTTTAATATGTTAAATTTGATCCTTTCTTCCTTTATTTCATTCACTTATAACTTCTTACCAATTTCCAAGTTTGTCCTTAAAATTTTCGGAATTTAACTTTACATGATTATACGTAACCTCGGTTGTTACAACTTACCCCCCTTAGAAAAATTTCGTCCTCGAAATTTACTTACCAACTTGATTGAACAAGTGAGGATATTGAGACCGCATATCTTCCTCCCTTTCCCATGTAGCTTCTTCATATGAATGATTCCTCCAAAGAACTTTCATTAATGGAATAGTCTTAGTCCTTAGAACTTGGTCCTTTCTATCCAAAATCTCAACCGGCTGCTCTTCATAAGTTAAATTTTCCTCAATTTCCATAGGCAAGTCCTTCAATATATGTGAAGAATCGAAAATGTACTTTCGGAGCATAGAAACATGGAACACATTATGAATTCGTGACAATTCTTCTGGTAAGGCCAATCTATAAGCAACTGGGCCAATCCGTTCAATGATCTCGTACGGCCCTATATATCGAGGACCCAACTTTCCTCGTCTTCCAAACCGGATTACTCCCTTCCAACGAGTCACTTTCAAAAATACCATACCACCAACTTCAAACTCTAAATCTTTTCTCCGATTATCTGCATAGCTCTTTTGTCGATCTTGAGCTATTTTTATCTTTTCCCGAATTGCCTTAACTTTGTCTGCAGTCATCATAACAATTTCTGGACCTAGTAATTTCCTTTCATCTGTATCATCCCAACACACCGGAGTTCTGCACTTCCTTCCATTCAAAGCTTCAAACGGAGCCATGTCGATGCTGGACTGATAACTATTGTTATATGCAAATTCTGCTAGAGGCAAGTGTTCATCCTAGTTTCCTTTGAATTCCATAATACAAGATCTGAGCATATCTTCCAGAATTTGAATTGTCCGTTCAGATTGTCCATCCGTCTGAGGATGAAAAGCAGTACTGAACTTGAGTTTAGTGCCTATAGCATTCTGCAAACTTGGCCAAAATCGATATGTGAATCGGGGGTCTCGATTAGATACAATCGACAATGGGGCACCATGTAACCTAACAATTTCGTTCACATAAAGTTTAGCCAGTCTTTCCATGGAAAAAGTCTTCTTGACTGGCAAAAAGTGAGCTGATTTTGTCAAACGATCAACAATCACCCAAATGCTGTCATAACCAGACTGTGTTCTTGGTAATCCCGAAACGAAATCCATAGCAATATCTTCCCACTTCCATTGAGGAATAGGTAGGGGGTTCAATTTCCTAGAAGGTTTTTAATGCTCGGCTTTAATTTGTTGGCATACCAAGCATCTAGAAACAAACTCAGCTATGTCCCGTTTCATACCTTGCCACCAATAATGTTCTCTTAAGGTTCGATACATCTTCACACTACCGGGATGTAACGCGTATGGTGCATTATGAGCTTCCTCAAAAATCACCTTCTGGAGTTCTTCATCCTGAGGCACACAAAGCCTATTTTTCATTATCAGTACATCATCATCCTTTATTTGAAAGTCAGTCCTCACGCCATCCCTTACTTATTGCTTTAACTTTACCAGCATAGGGTCATTATTCTGTGCTTCACGTATCCAATCAATATGAATCTGTTTAACCTTCAAGTGGGCTATTAGGAGATTATTCTCATCAATCATCAATTCTAAAGGTAAAGACATTAGATATTATGTAACTATCCTAAAAAAATACAGATACATTACAATTACATAGATATATTACAGTATTTTATGTGCTCATCAATACTGTAATATATTTATGTAATGTATCTATGTATGACGATAAATCCCGAAAAAATACCAAATGAGCTCCAAAAATTATGAAAACTTCCAGATCACATTTTTAAATTATTTGGAAGAGATTGGTGAAGAAAAATCTTGATTTGGAGCTCGTTTAAAAAAGGGTAAAATGTAGGGGCATAAAAGGGCATTTTTGGAAGAAAAATCCAAATAAATAGCAAACAGACTCGGATAATTTTGAAAACTTCTAGAACTCAATATTTTATTATTTTGGAAGTATTAAAAAAAGAAAAATTGAATTTGGAGTCCGTTTGATATTTGTTCGCATCCGGGGGGCAAAACGGTCATTTCACCCAAGCAACCGAAAAGGGCTTCTTTGGGCCTTTCAAAAAATCAGACTTGGGCTGGAAAAGAGAAGTGCTGGCCTGCCCAAGCCCAAAGGAAGGAGGAAGCTTCTGATTTTTCAATCAAATGGCTAAAAATCAAGAGTTAGTTAGAGATTCTCTTTGATCAAACCATGGTGATTAAGCCACATAGGCCAAGAGAAATGTCAACATTATTCTTGAACAGTTGTAATTTGAGAGAGCTTAGATGCTAATCTAAAGGTGGTAATTTCATGATTTTTCACCTTGAATTATTAGCCATTTGATGGAAAATTGGTTACACAAAAAATGACAACATCTTGGAGCAATATTATCCCATTCGGCCAGCACTTGTAAGGAGGTCAGAATTTCATTTTTTCATCTTCATTTTGCTGAGTTCTTAGAGTTTTTACTTAGTTTTTCTCTTCTTGGTTGAGAGCAAAAAAGAAAAGTTTAGAAAAAAAAGGAAAGTTTGAAGAGATAAAGCTTGAAAGATAGCTTCTTGAGGTTGCTCTTGAGCACCAACTCTTGCAGTTTCTTGATTTTCTATTCTTGTTTTTGCTATTTTGATTTCTATTTGGTGAGTTTCCATTTTAAATAAATGTTTTTTATTGTTCTTTTCAAGTTCTTCCTTCATCTCCTTCTTAAGTATTTTTTTACATTTTATTTTTACAATAAACTCACCATGGCCAAATGGCCTACATTATTTATTTAAGTTGCTGTTTTGGTTTATTTTATTATATTTTTTATGTTATTTTCTTTGATTTTGATGTTTTAAATGTTATGTTACTTCATATTCTTGAGTTATATTTTAATTTGGTTGCCTTGTTTGTTGCCATTTATGTTTTAATTATCATGTTTTTGCATTTTTGATTTTCTATTTTTATATCTTAGTTGAGCATGTTTTAGATTTAGTATATCAAGTGTTTGTGAAAATGCTTGTGTGGTCTTTGCATGATTTGAGTTTTATATCTTAGTTGAGCATGTTTTAGATTTATTATATTAAGTGTTTGTGAAAATGCTTGTGTGGTTTTTGCATGATTTAAGTGTTATATTTTAGTTGAGCATGTTAATATACCAAGTGTTTGTGAAAATGCCATGCTTGTTGGAGCTTGAGGCCATTTGGCTACTCCATGTGTTTTGCATTGTGTGTTGCATTTTTTGCCATGTTAGTTGGTAGGTTTTTGCATTTACATGTCATTTGATTTAGTTTTGCATGCTAGTATACCAAGTGTTTGTGAAAATGTCATGTTTTCTAGTTACATTATGCTATTCGGCCCTCTTGGAATTTTTGCATTTTTTGTGCATTCTTGCCATGTTAGTTGATAGGTTAGCATTTGCATGATATTTGATTGAGTTTTTGGATTAAGCATGCTTTGTGTTTGTGAAAATGCCATGCATATTTTAGTTATTAAGCTAGGTTTATTTGCCATGCATGTTCATACATTTTAGGTCTAGGTTGCATTAAATGCCATGCAAGCTCATTTAGGTCTAGGTCACTTTATGAATGCCATGCATTTTTTCAAGACATTTAGGTTTAAATCCATGCATTTCATGCATTATGTTTGTTGTATTGTATCATGCATTTCATGTTCATGCCACTTGAATAATGACTTGAGCCAATTAATGGTTCAAAGTCATGCTCTCTTGAGCACACTTGTGGAAAATTAAGTTTGTCAAATTGATTATTCTACCTTTGTGATTTTTTTACTTAGCCAATTTTTATCTAACTTTCAAAAAGTCCTAGCTACTGTTTGTAAGTCATTTTATGAGTTTCAAATATTTTTACTTTGATTTTTAAATGATTTTATTAAAGGCAAAAATGTGTTTTGGCAAAGCAGTTTTTCTTTCACCCAAAACTCGTACATCTCTGATTTTTCTGGGAATTCATCTTTAATCCGAAAATTAGACCGATTTTTTTCCGTGTAGTTTTACATGTCCTGTGTCTCCCGTATTTTTTTCAGAATTTTTTGAATTTTTAAAAATAGGATAAAAAATCCTGGCTTAAAACTGGACAGTGGAGTCAGAATTGAATTTAAAGAAAAATCATTTTTCTGTTTTGGTTAAGTTACTTAGAGTGGGCTGATTAGGAGGGTTAGCTACTGACTTAGGGTAGTTTCTAAGCCTTTTTAAACTCTAAAAATGGTTTTTCAAGTCTCGGGTTAAGGGTAGTCAAGTCCGGATTTTTAAACTTAGGAAGTTGGAGCCATTTAAAAAAAAATTTAGCCCAGTTTTTATTTTTAATTCAAGCTTTTCAAAATTGTTTTCAAACAATCACAAAGTATTTTGGTTTTAGAATATTTAATTTGACATATTTTTCTAAGGTAGCTGGATATCTTTTTAGATATACGGATTTCCTTAATAAAAGGAAAAAATACATTTCATGCATTGCATTTTTCATATTCATGCATTTTATATAATATGTGATTCTTGTTATAATAATTTCTATGATATTGTTATTATTTTGATTTATATTTTTTTATGTTATATGGTTTGTTATATGATTTGGAATATTTCATGATATCCTATGCTTTTATTTAGTTATTTTTTTGGTCATATTATTTAGCATATACTATGTTCATGCATTATTATTTTCATTTTTATTTTTTCATGCATATTATATGATAGCATTATTTCATATTCCATCTCATTTATTTTATATGCCATATCATTCATGTTTGCCATGTCATTTAAATTATTTCATTTCATATAGAATATGTCATGTTACTTAGGTTATTTTATTTCATTTAGAATATATCATATGACTTAGGATATTGCATCTCATATTGAATATACTATGTTACCTAGGTCATTTCATTTTATTTATAATATGTCATATAACTTAGGATATTTTATTTCATTTAGAATATGCTAAGGCATTTATTTCATTTCATTTAGAATATGCTAAGATATATTACAATTACATAGATATATTACAATTACATAGATACATTACAATTAATTAGATATATTAAAATTACATAGATATATTACAATTACATAGATATATTAAAATTACATAGATATATTACAATTATATAGATAATAATTACATAGATATATAACAATTACATAAATATATTACAATTAATAATGTATCTAAGTAATATTACATAGATATATTTCATAAATATATTACAACTACAAAGATATATTATAGTTACATAGATATATTACAATTACATAGATATATTACAATTACATAGATATATTACAATTACATAGATGTATTACAATTACATAGATGTAATTACATAGATATATAACAATTACATAAATATATTACAATTACATAGATATATTACAATTGCATTGATATATATTACAATTATATATATATATCTATATAATTGTAATAATATATGAATGTACTAGATATATTACAGTTACATAGATATATTGTAATTTCATAGATATTACAATTACATAGATATACTACAGTTACTTAGATATATTACAATTACACAAATATATTGCAATTACATAAATTTATTACAATTACATAGATATATTATAATTACATAAATATATTACAATTAAATAGATATATTACAATTACATATATTATTACAATTACATAGATATATTACATTAACATAATTACATAGATATAATACAATTACATAGATATATTACAATTACATTGATATATTTATGTAGTACAATTATATTACATAGATATCTATGTAATATATCTATGTAATTGTAATGTATCTATGTAATTGTAATATGTCTATGTAATTGTAATATATATCTATGCAATTGTAATTATAATATATCTAATGTGTAACTGTAATAAATATATTTATGTAATATATCTATGTAATATTACATAGATACATTATTAATTGTAATATATTTATGTAATTGTAATATATCTATGTAATTGTAATATCTATGTAATATATCTATGTAATTGTAAAGTATCTATGTAATATATCTATGTAATTGTATATTACAATTACATATCTATGTAATTGTAAATATATCTATGTAATTGTAATATATCTACGTAATTGTAATATATCTATGTAATTGTAATATATTTAAGTAATTGTAATATATTTGTGTAATACATTGTAATATATCTATGTAATTCTAATATATCTATGTAACTGTAGTATATCTACACTACAAACAAATTTCCATATAGTGACGGTCCAAAAAGTGTTGGTAAAATCCAAAATCCGTCGCTAAAAGTCCTAAAACACTATACCGACGGTCAAAATGACTATTCCAACAAAACATTAAGCGACGGTAAAACCCTCGTCGGTATAGACCTATACCGACGGAAAAGGTGACCGTCGGAATAGGATGTATAACCTATACCGACGGTTTTAGATGTCACTAATGTTACTACCATCGGTATAGCCTATGTTGGGGTAGCCCCTTTTGCTTTTACCTATACCGACGGATTTTGTATCCGTCAATATAGGTACCGCATCTGTACCGACGGCTTTTGTATCCGTAGGTATAGATATCGTATCTATACCGACGGCTTTTGTATCCGTCGGTATAGATACCACATCTATACCGACGACTTTTGTATCAGTAGGTATAGATACCGTATCTATACCGACGGCTTTTGTATCCGTCGGTATAGATACCATAGATATACATATATCGACGGTTTTTTTTTTTTTTTTGCGTCCGTCGGTATAGATTAAAATGTAAAATATACAATTAACCTATAACGACTGTTTGTCGTAAATTTACTGACGGTTTACTCCGTCAGTATACTATACATTTTTTGTTGTTATATGAACTGTCAGTATAGAGGTCAGAGTGTTGGTAAAAATAAAATTTTATCATATTTTTCAACTACTAATTTTGATATATTTATAATTTAATCCAAGATATTTCATATAAAAAAAAAACCATTATAAGAAAGTACAAAATATTTCATAATATTAAAAATAAAATTACATTTACATAGATATATTGTAATGAATCCTAGCTCAAAGACAGATGCAAAGCAAATGGAGCCCCGAATAAATACGTGCTCGCTCTGTCGGAAAAAAAAAAAAAGAAGAGGGCAAAATGAAAGCAAAAAAATGTGAAAGACATGGCAAATTGAAAGCCAAGAACGAAGAAGAAAATACGCAAAAGTCAAAAGGAATGAAAAGTCCAAAAGGGACAAATGCTTCAAAGAGATTCCTCCTCAAGAAATGATCCTTGATCTGATTACCCTCAAACACATATTTTGGGCCTATTTATCCTTTATTTCTGAACCCTGAGCCATGGCCTACATTACGTGCTTTAAAAGTCCATTTTGATCAAGCATGAATATTTAATTTGAAAGGTTTTTCCTTAGATTTTATCCCATCTCATCGAATTATCATTTCACTAAGGAAGAATTTAGAATTCTCAAGTGTATGGTAAAAAAAAAAGGAGAAAAAATTGGAAACGAGTTCCAATAAATATATTTATGTAATATATCTATGTAATATTACAATAGATATGTAATTCTAATGTTTTCTGTAATTGTAATATATATGTAATTGTAATTCTAATATATCAATGTAATTGTAATATATCTTTGTAATTGTAATTGTAATATATCTATGTAATTGTAATATATCTTTGTAATTGTAATATATCTATGTAATTGTAATATATCTATGTAATATATTTATCTATGTAATTATAATATATCTATGTAGTTTTAATATATCTATGTAATTGTAATTACTAAAAACAAATATATTACAAAATAGATATATTACAGTTACATAATATATCTATGTAACTATATTACCTATTGAAGGAGAAGTTAATTATTACGGGGCTTTAACAGATATCATTCAGTTGAATTATTCTGGTAGATTTAAGATTGTGTTATTTAAATGTGATTGGATTGATATCAATAGAGGTTGCAAGAAAGATAAGTTTGATTTCATACTTGTGAATTTTTCACATCTAGCCCACAGTGGAACTAATTTGGTTCATGATCCTTTTATTTTGGCATCACAAGTTAAGAAAGTATACTATGTTAAGGATGAAGGTTATCAAGGTTGGGTTCTTGTAAAGCATGCAAAACTTAGGGATGTATTTGATATGGGTGATCTATTATCCTTCGGTAGAGAGCAAGAGAATGGAGAAATGCATGATGATGAATTAGATGATACGCGTAGTGCTTCAAATTGGGTTAGAAATGAAGCTGATGATGAAGGAGTGGACGTCACACCAGAGATGGAGAATGAGCATATAGAAGAAGATCCCATAGATGAACATAATAGGGAGGACATTTTTTAATTTTATAGAAAATAGTTTAATTATATGTAACGGATTTGGATTATAAACATTATGACTTTGTATTTTCCTATTCTTTCCTTTTCCATTTGCCATAGATGAACATATTGCATTCTAGCTTAGCTTGGCTTGGATTTCACTGAATGTTATTGAGTGCCTAATGTTATTGCATTCTTGCTTAGCTTGTATTCTCTGTTATTGAGTGTCTACTGCTGTACTATCTATGTAATTGTAATATATCTATGTAATTGTAATATATCTATGTAAGTGAAATACATCTATGTAATTTAAATACATCTATGTAATTGTAATATATCTATGTAATTGTAATATATACATGTAATATCTATATATCTATGTAATTCTAATATATCTATGTAATTATACTATATCTATGTTATTGTAATATATTTATGCAATTGTAATATATCTATGTAATTATAATATATCTATGTAATATTACATAGATATATATATTACATGTATTTTCATTGTAATATATCTATGTAATTGTAATGTATCTATGTAATATATCTATGTAATTGTAATAGATATTACATAGATATATTACATAGATATATATATTACAATTACATAAATATATTACAATTATATAGATATATTTCAATTACATAGATGTATTACAATTACATAGATGTATTTCAATTACATATATGTATTACAATTACATAAATATATTTATTACAATTACATAGATATATTACTATTACATAGATATATTACAATTACATAGATATATTACAGAGATATAATCACAGAGATAATATATCTTTGTAGTTGTAATATATCTATGTAATTGTAATATATTTATGTAATAAATCTATGTAATATTACATAGATACATTATTAATTGTAATATATTTATGTAATTGTAATATATCTATGTAATTGTAATATATCTATGTAATATATCTATGTAATTGTAATGTATCTATCTAATATATCTATGTAATTTTAATATACCTATGTAACTGTAGTATATCTATGTAATTGTAGTATATATATATCCAATGTATCTATGTAATTCTAATATATCAATGTAATTCGAAAACATTATATGTTACATGTATTTTAATATATCTAATGTGTAATTATAATGTATCTATGTAATTGTAATATATAATATAATATATCTATATAATTGTAATAATATATCTATGTAGGTTTAATATATCTATGTAATTGTAATGTATCTATGTAATATATCTATGTAATTGTAATATATCTATGCAACTGTAGTATATCTATGTAATTGTAATATATATATCCAATGTATATATGTAATTCTAATATATCAATGTAATTCGAAAACATTATATATTACATGTATTTTAATATATCTAATGTGTAATTGTAATGTATCTACGTAATTGTAATATATAATATAATATATCTATATAATTGTAATAATATATCTATGTAGTTTTAATATATCTATGTAATTGTAATATATCTATGTAATTGTAATGTATCTATGTAATATATCTATGTAATTGGAATGTATCTATGTAATATATCTATGTAATTGTAATATATCTATGTAACTGTAGTATGTCTATGTAATTGTAATATATATATATATCCAATGTATCTATGTAATTCTAATATATCAATGTAATTCGAAAACATTATATATTACATGTATTTTAATATATCTAATGTGTAATTGTAATTTATATATGTAATTGTAATGTATCTATGTTACTGAAAACTTTATATATATAATTGTAATGTATCTATGTAATTATAATGTATCTATGTAATTGTAATATATCTATTTAATAGTAATATATCTATGTAATTGTAATATATCTATGTACTTGTAATATATTTATGTAATATAAATATCTATGTAATTGTAATTGTAATATATTTGTGTAATTGTAATAAATGTATGTAATTGTAATATATACACAAATATATTACAATTACATAAATATATTACAACAAAATAGATATATTACAATTACATAAATATATGCAATTACGTAGATATATTACACAAATATATTACAATTATATAAATATTTGACAATTACATATATATATATTACAATTACAGAAAACATTAGATATAGTCATATAATATTTTCAGTAATTCTAATATATCTATGTAAAAGTAAGTTTTCAGTAATTGTAATATATCTATTACAATTACATAGATATATTACAATTACATGTATTTTAATATATCTAACGTGTAATTGTAATGTATCTATGTAATTGTAATTGTAATATATCTATGTAATTACAAAAAAATGTAATTGTAATATATCTATGTAATTGTAATATATCCATGTAATTGAAATTGTAATATTACATAGATATATTTATGTAATTGTAATATATCTATGTAATTGTAATATATATCTATGTAATTGTAATACATATATGTAATTGTAATATATCTATGTAATTGTAATAATATATGTAATTGTAATATATTTATGTAATATATCTACGTAATATTACATATCTACTACATATATATTACAATTACATAGATATATTACATAAATGTAATGTATCTATGTAATTGTAATATATTTACGTTATTGTAATATATCTACGTAATTGTAATATATCTATGTAATTCTAATGTATCTATGTAATATATCTATGTAATTGTAATATATCTTTATAATTGTAATAGTATATCTATGTAATTGTAATATATATATCTATGTAATTGTAATATATTTATGTAATTACTAAAAACAAATATATTTATTACAGTTACACATTAGATATATAACAATACACGACAATTACATAGATACATTATTAATTGTAATATATTTATGTAATTGTAACATATCTATGTAATTGTAATATATCTATGTAATAGTTACATAGATATATTACAATTACATAGATATATTACATAGATACATTACAATTACATAGATATATTACATTTACATAGATATATTACAATTACATAGATACATTACAATTACTTAGATATATTAAAATTATATAGATATATTACAATTACATAGATATATTATAATTACATAGATATATTACAATTACATAGATATATTACAATTATATAGATAATATATTACATAGATATATTACAATTACATAAATATATTACAATTAATAATGTATCTAAGTAATATTACATAGATATATTACAATTACATAGATGTATTACAATTACATAGATATAATTACATAGATATATAACAATTACATAAATATATTACAATTACATAGATATATTACAATTGCATTGATATATATTACAAATACATATTAAAGGTATATACGATATTTAATCATATGAATTGATTTGTTATTAAAGTATTTTTATTTCAAGAAATATTATATCGAGTAAGTTGATTGATTTATGAAATATGATTATACATAGAATTTGACGTACATGGTTTTGGCTCCACCTGACTTAATGTATGAGACTATACCCTTGATCGGAATACAGGAGCTGCGTGCTACGCCTTTGTGGCGGGAGCCATCTCCAGAGTCCCAATTCCGTGATATTAGACTGGGTATGGGAGCTGCGTGCTACGCCTTTGTGGTGGGAGCCACCTCCAGAGTCCCTATCCCGTTATATTTGCCTTTTGGGGGCACATCATAGCGACACATATGCCTTTGGGGCGTCCTATGGTGGTATTGGCCTTTGGGGCCGGCTACTAGTATGCCTACATGGATATTGCCTGGTTATTTCATGGATGTATTCTTATGCATGACAGTAAGTTGGAGCCCAACTATACGTAACTTGATTTACTTCACAGATTTTATACATTGATTTAATATTATAATATTGTTATACATTTGAAAACCTTGTTACGTCTTTGAATTACTCATTATGGTTTTATTATTATTTATTTTGAAAATGTCAATTATGTTTTACAGATTACCATTATAGTTTTCACACGCTTTAAATGTTGTCTACTCATTGAGAAATTCATATATCTCACCTCTTCTTATTTCTCATTTTCAGGACACAGTTAGGTGTCGGGATTGCTGCCTTCCTCTACTTTCCGCTTCAAGAGTATATTGACGTGGTGGGCATCATATCTAAATTTCTAGAAGATTTGATCTCTTGATTTTTTATCTAGTAAACCTTGCTGAGATAGGTTTACTTCTGGATATATTGTATATATTTGAAGATATGAGACAATAGATCAATATGTTTTGATTTGAGCATAAATTGATCATGGTTAATTTTTGAATATGTATGGATATATGTGATAATAGTATTGAGGAATATTGCTGGTTGAGGATATGAATTGAGTGTTATTTGCAGGAGGGTTATAGTTGAGATAGAAAGGAAACTCTAACGGATTTTAGGTAAATTATCCGGACAGGGCATTACATAAATATATTACAATTACATAGATATATTACAACTACATATCTATGTAATTATATATCTATGTAATTGTAATATATATATATTACATAGATATATTACAATTACATAGATATATTACTATTACATATATATATTACAATTACATAGATATATTACATATATTACATAGATATATTTATAACAATTAGATACATTTCATAGATATATTACAATTACAATTACAATTACATAAATATATTTATAACAATTAGATACATTTCATAGATATATTACAATTACAATTACAATTACTGTAGTATATCTATGTAATTCTAATGTTTTAAGTAATTGTAATATATCTATGTAATTGTAATATATTTTTGTAATTGTAATATATCTATGTAATTGTAATATATATATATATATAAGTAATTGTAATATCTATGTAATTGTAATATATATATCTATGTCTCGGAGTACCACCTGCAGGATGACAAAAATCTTTTTACACTCGAAAACATCAATTTAGGAAGAAAACATACCTGTTTTAGTGGTCCGGACAAAATTAGGTGTCTAGATATGTAATTTTAAGATATCTATGTAATTGTAATAATATAAGTAATTGTAATGTATTTATGTAATATATCTACGTAATATTACATAGATATATTACATAAATATATTACAATTACATAAATACATTACAATTACATAGATATATATATATATATATATATATTACAATTACAATTACTTAAATATATTACAATTCTATAGAAAATATATTACATAGATATATTACATAGATAACATATTTGTGTAATTGTAATGTATCTATGTAATTGTAATATATCTATGTAATTCTATGTAATTGTAATATATATCTATGCAATTGTAATTGTAATGTATCTATGTAATTGTAATATATCTATGTAATTATAATATATCTATGTAATATATCTATGTAATTGTAATATATCTATGTAATTCTAATATATCTATGTAATTGTAATATCTATGTAATTGTAATATATTTATGTAATGTATCTATGTAATATATCTATGTAATTGTAATATATCTATGTAATATATATATATATATATATCTATGTAATTGTAAATATATTTATGTAATATATCTATGTAATTGTAATAGTATATCTATGTAATTGTAAATATATTTATGTAATATATCTATGTAATTATAATATCTCTATGTAATTGTAATATGTCTATGTAATTGTAATAGTATATCTATGTAATTGTAATAGTATATCTAATGTAATTGTAATATATTAAAATTACAAAAATATATTACATAGAATTACATAGATATAATTATAGGTTTATGTAATTATATATATCTATGTATTAGTAATACAATTATAATAAATATATGCAATTGTAATATATCTATATAATTGTAATATATATATTAATAAATATATCTATGTAATTATAATATATCAATGTAATATATTATCTATGTAATTGTAATATTATATCTATGTAATTGTAATATTTTTATGTAATTATAATATATCTATGTTATTGTAATATATCAATGTAATTGTAATATATATCAATGTAATATATATCTATGTAATATATTACAATTACATAGATATATTACAATTAAATATCTATTGTAATATTACATAGATATATTACAATTACATGTATTTTAATATATCTAATGTGTAATTGTAATGTATCTATGTAATTGTAATATATCTATGTAATTACAAAAATATGTAGTTGTAATATATCTATGTAATTGTAATATTACAATAGATATGTAATTGTAATATATCTATGTAATTGTAATATATATCTATGTAATTCTAATGTATCTATGTAATATATCTATGTAATTGTAATATATCTTTATAATTGTAATAGTATATCTATGTAATTGTAATATATATATCTATGTAATTGTAATATATTTATGTAATTGCTAAAAACAAATATATTTATTACAGTTACACATTAGATATATAACAATACACGACAATTACATAGATACATTATTAATTGTAATATATTTATGTAATTGTAACATATCTATGTAATTGTAATATATCTATGTAATAGTTACATAGATATATTACAATTACATAGATATATTACATAGATACATTACAATTACATAGATATATTACATTTACATAGATATATTACAATTACATAGATACATTACAATTACTTAGATATATTAAAATTATATAGATATATTACAATTACATAGATATATTATAATTACATAGATATATTACAATTACATAGATATATTACAATTATATAGATAATATATTACATAGATATATTACAATTACATAAATATATTACAATTAATAATGTATCTAAGTAATATTACATAGATATATTTCATAAATATATTACAATTACATAGATATATTACAACTACAAAGATATATTATAGTTACATAGATATATTACAATTACATAGAATTACATAGATATATTACAATTACATAGATGTATTACAATTACATAGATATAATTACATAGATATATAACAATTACATAAATATATTACAATTACATAGATATATGACAATTGCATTGATATATATTACAAATACATATTAAAGGTATATACGATATTTAATCATATGAATTGATTTGTTATTAAAGTATTTTTATTTCAAGAAATATTATATCGAGTAAGTTGATTGATTTATGAAATATGATTATACATAGAATTTGACGTACATGGTTTTGGCTCCACCTGACTTAATGTATGAGACTATACCCTTGATCGGAATACAGGAGCTGCGTGCTACGCCTTTGTGGCGGGAGCCATCTCCAGAGTCCCAATTCCGTGATATTAGACTGGGTATGAGAGCTGCGTGCTACGCCTTTGTGGTGGGAGCCACCTCCAGAGTCCCTATCCCGTTATATTTGCCTTTTGGGGGCACATCATAGCGACACATATGCCTTTGGGGCGTCCTATGGTGGTATTGGCCTTTGGGGCCGGCTACTAGTATGCCTACATGGATATTGCCTGGTTATTTCATGGATGTATTCTTATGCATGACAGTAAGTTGGAGCCCAACTATACGTAACTTGATTTACTTCACAGATTTTATACATTGATTTAATATTATAATATTGTTATACATTTGAAAACCTTGTTACGTCTTTGAATTACTCATTATGGTTTTATTATTATTTATTTTGAAAATGTCAATTATGTTTTACAGATTACCATTATAGTTTTCACACGCTTTAAATGTTGTCTACTCATTGAGAAATTCATATATCTCACCTCTTCTTATTTCTCATTTTCAGGACACAGTTAGGTGTCGGGATTGCTGCCTTCCTCTAATTTCCGCTTCAAGAGTATATTGACGTGGTGGGCATCATATCTAAATTTCTAAAAGATTTGATCTCTTGATTTTTTATCTAGTAAACCTTGCTGAGATAGGTTTACTTCTGGATATATTGTATATATTTGAAGATATGAGACAATAGATCAATATGTTTTGATTTGAGCATAAATTGATCATGGTTAATTTTTGAATATGTATGGATATATGTGATAATAGTATTGAGGAATATTGCTGGTTGAGGATATGAATTGAGTGTTATTTGCAGGAGGGTTATAGTTGAGAAAGAAAGGAAACTCTAACGGATTTTAGGTAAATTATCCGGACAGGGCATTACATAAATATATTATAATTACATAGATATATTACAACTACATATCTATGTAATTGTATATCTATGTAATTGTAATATATATATATTACATAGATATATTACAATTCTATAGAAAATATATTACATAGATATATTACATAGATAACATATTTGTGTAATTGTAATGTATATATGTAATTGTAATATATCTATGTAATTCTATGTAATTGTAATATATATCTATGCAATTGTAATTGTAATGTATCTATGTAATTGTAATATATCTATGTAATTATAATATATCTATGTAATATATCTATGTAATTGTAATATATCTATGTAATTCTAATATATCTATGTAATTGTAATATATTTATGTAATGTATCTATGTAATATATCTATGTAATTGTAATATATCTATGTAATATATATATATCTATGTAATTGTAAATATATTTATGTAATATATCTATGTAATTGTAATAGTATATCTATGTAATTGTAAATATATTTATGTAATATATCTATGTAATTATAATATCTCTATGTAATTGTAATATGTCTATGTAATTGTAATAGTATATCTATGTAATTGTAATAGTATATCTAATGTAATTGTAATATATTAAAATTACAAAAATATATTACATAGAATTACATAGATATAATTATAGGTTTATGTAATTATATATATCTATGTATTAGTAATACAATTATAATAAATATATGCAATTGTAATATATCTATATAATTGTAATATATATATTAATAAATATATCTATGTAATTATAATATATCAATGTAATATATTATCTATGTAATTGTAATATTATATCTATGTAATTGTAATATTTTTATGTAATTATAATATATCTATGTTATTGTAATATATCAATGTAATTGTAATATATATCAATGTAATATATATCTATGTAATATATTACAATTACATAGATATATTACAATTAAATATCTATTGTAATATTACATAGATATATTACAATTACATGTATTTTAATATATCTAATGTGTAATTGTAATGTATCTATGTAATTGTAATATATCTATGTAATTACAAAAATATGTAATTGTAATATATCTATGTAATTGTAATATTACAATAGATATGTAATTGTAATATATCTATGTAATTGTAATATATATCTATGTAATTGTAATACATCTATGTATTTGTAATATATCTATGTAATTGTAATAATATATGTAATTGTACTGTATTTATGTAATATATCTATGTAATATTACATAGATATATTACATAAATATATATCTATGTAATATATCTATGCAATTGTAATATATCTATGTAAAGATTAGAGTTACATAGACAAATTGATATATTAGAATTACATAGATACATTGGATATATATATATATATTATAATTACATAGATATACTACAGTAATATATATTAGATATATTACAATTACATAGATATATTACATAGATACATTATAATTACATAGATATATTACATTGATATATTACAATTACATAGATATATTATTACAATTACATAGATATATTACAATTAAATAGATATATTAAAATACATCTATGTAATTGAAATACATCTATGTAACTGTAATATATTTATGTAATTGTAATATGTCTATGTAATTATATGCATGTAATATCTATATATCTATGTAATTGAAATACATCTATGTAATTGTAATATATCTATGTAATTGTAATATATCTATGTAATTATATACATGTAATATCTCTGTATCTATGTAATTCTAATATATCTATGTAATTATAATATATATCTATGTTATTGTAATATATTTATGTAATTGTAATATATCTACGTAATTATAATATATCTATGTAATATTACATAGATATATATATTACATGTATTTTAATTGTAATATATCTATGTAATTGTAATATTATCTATGTAATTGTAATGTATCTATGTAATATATCTATGTGATTGTAATAGATATTACATAGATATATTACATAGATATATATATTACAATTACATAGATATATTACAATTATATAGATATATTTCAATTACATAGATGTATTGCAATTACATAGATGTAGTTCAATTACATAGATATATTACAATTACATAGATATATTACAATTACATTACAATTACATAGATATATTTATTTAATTGTAATATATCTATGTAATATATTATTACAATTACAATTACATAAATATATTACAATTACATAGATATATTAGATATATATTACAATTACATATTTATATATATATTACAATTACATATATAATTATGTAATTGTAATATTACAATTACACATATATATATTTATGTTATTGTAGTATATTTATGTTATTTATATATCTATGTCTATTACATAAATACATAAATATATATATGTAATATATCTATGTAATTGTAATATATATATATCTATGTAATTCTAATATATCTAAGTAATTGTAATATATCTATGTAATTATAAATGTATATATTAGAATTACATAGATATCTATGTAATATAATTGTACTACATAAATATATTTATCTATGCATATATATCTATGTAATATGTCTATGTAACTGTAATATATTTATGTAATTGTAACATATTTATTTAATTGTAATTGTAATAATTACATAGATATATTACATAGATATTACAATTACATAGATGTATTACAATTACATAGATGTATTTCAACTACATATATATATATATTATAATTACATAGATAAATATTACAATTGCATAGACATATTATAATTACATAGATATATTACAATTACATTGATATATTAGAATTACATAGATACATTACAATTACATAGATATATGACAATTACATAGATATATTACATATATACATTGGATATATTACAATTATATATTATAATTACAATTACATAGATATATGACAATTACATAGATATATTACATATATACATTGGATATATTACAATTATATATTATAATTACAATTACATAGATATATTACATAGATATTACAATTACATAGATATATTACAGTAATTGTAATTGTAATTGTAATTGTAATATATCTATGTAATATATCTAATTGTAATAAATATATTTATGTCATTGTAATATAACATAGATATATTTATTAATATATATATTACAATTACATAGATATATTACATAGATACATTACATAAATATATTACAATTACATAGATATATTACAATTACATAGATATATTATACATAGATATAATACATAGATATATTACAATTACATAGATATTACAATTACATATATAAATATATTGCAATTACATAGATATATTACAATTACATAGATATATTACATAAATATATTACAATTACATAGATATATTACAATTACATAAATATATTACAATTAATATATTACATAGATACATTACAATTACATAAATATATTAAAATTACATAGATACATTACAATTACATAGATATATTAAAATTACATAGATATATTACAATTACATAAATATATTACAATTAATAATGTATCTATGTAATTGTAATATATCTATGTAATTGTAATGTATCTATGTAAGATATCTATGTAATTGTAATGTATCTATGTAACTGTAGTATATATATGTATATATATGTAATTGTAATATATATATATATATATCCAATGTATCTATGTAATATATCATCTATGTAATTATAATATATCTATGTAGTTTTAATATATCTATGTACTTGTAATATATTACAATCACATAGATATATTACAATTACATAGATATATTACAATTATATAGATAATATTACAATTATTGTATTAGATATATTACTGAAAATATTAGAATTACTGAAAACATTAGATAATGTAATTACAAAGATATATTACATGTATATATTTATCTATGTAATAGTAATATATCTATGTAATAATAATATATCTATGTAATTGTAAATATATTACAATTACTGTATTAGATATATTACTGAAAATATTAGAATTACTGAAATCATTAGATATTACATGAATACATTGGAATTACTGAAAACATTAGATAATGTAATTACAAAGATATATTACATGTATATATTTATCTATGTAATAGTAATATATCTATGTAATTGTAAATATATTACAATTACTGTATTAGATATATTACTTAAAATATTAGAATTACTGAAAACATTAGATATTACATGAATACATTAGAATTGCTGAAAACATTAGATAATGTAATTACAAAGATATATTACATGTATATATTTATCTATGTAATAGTAATATATCTACGTAATTGTAAATATATTACAATTACTGTATTAGATATATTACTGAAAATATTAGAATTACTGAAGACATTAGATATTACATGAATATATTAGAATTACTGAAAACATTAGATAATGTAATTACAAAGATATATTACATGTATATATTTATCTATGTAATAGTAATATATCTATGTAATTGTAAATATATTACAATTACTGTATTAGATATATTACTGAAAATATTAGAATTACTAAAAAAACATTAGATATTACATGAATACATTAGAATTACTGAAAACATTAGATAATGTAATTACAAAGATATATTACATGTATATATTTATCTATGTAATGGTATTATATCTATGTAATTGTAAATATATTACAATTACTGTATTAGATATATTACTGAAAATATTAGATATTACATGAATACATTAGAATTACTGATAACATTAGATAATGTAATTACAAAGAAATATTACATGTATATATTTATCTATGTAATTGTAATATATCTATGTAATATTACATAGATATATTACATAAATATATTTATTACAATTACATAGATATATTACAATTACATAGATATACTACAGTTACATAGATATACCTATGTAATTGTAATATATTTGTGTAATTGTAATATATCTATGTAATTGTAATATAATGGTGTAATTTATTTGTTATCTATGTAATTGTATTATATCTATGTAATTGTGTTAATGTAATATATTTATGTAATTGTAACATATTTATGTAATTGTAATATATTATCTATATAATTATAATATATCTATGTAATTGTAATGTATTTATGTAATTATAATATATCTATGTAATTGTAATCTATGTAATAGTAATATATCTATGTAATTGCAATATATCTATGTAATGTATCTATGTAATTGTAATATATTTATGTAATTGTAATGTATCTATGTAATATATATGTAATTACATGTATTGTTAAATATCTAATATATTTATGTAATTAATATATTATAATTATATAGATATATTGCAATTACTGAAAACATTAGATATTTGATAATGTTTTCGGTAATTTAAAATTATCACTTAAAATTACGTAAATTACACAAATATATTAAAATTACATAGATAATTAATACTTTAGAACTACCGAAAATATATCTATTTAATTGTAATATATTTATGTAATTGTAATAAATCTATATATCTATGTAATTGTAATATATTTCAGTAATTGTAATATATACGTGTAGTAGCTAATGTTTTCAGTAATATATCTAATACAGTAATTGTAATATTATCTATGTAATTGTAATATCTAATGTTTTCAGAAATAGTAATGTAACTTACTTAGATATATTGCAAATATATTACAATCACATAAATACAATTACACAAATATATTACAATTACATAGATACAATTACTGAAATTATCTAATGTATACATGTTTTCAGTAATTGTAATATATCTATGTAATTGTAATATATCTATTACTTGTAATATATTTATGTAATTGTAATATATCTATGTAATTATAATAATGTTAATTGTAATATATACATGTAATTGTAATATATAACAATACATGTAATTACATATATATTACATAGATATATTATGATTACATAAATACATTACAGTTACATAAAACATTAGACTTACATAGATATATCTATATAATTGTAATTAATAGAATTGTAATATATTTACATAGATATTTTATAATTACATTAGAATTACATATCTATGTAATATATGTATGTTGTAATGTAAACATAAATATATTACAATTACAATTACATAGATATATATATATATATATATAATTGTAATATCTATGTAGTTGTAATGTATCTATGTAATTTTAATATAAATATGTAATTGTAATTTTAATATATCTATGTAATTTTAATATATATCTATGTAATTCTAATATTCTATGTAATTGTAATGTATCTATGTAATTAGATATCTATGTAATTGTAATATATTTATATAATTGTAATTGCAATATGTTTATGTAATTGTAATGCATCTATGTAATTGTAATATATTACAATTACATAGATATATGTATAAATATCTATGTAATAAAGGAATCAAATATCAAACATGCTTCTTAATGGTGAAAAATATAATGCAAAATGTCATACTAGGCACACTTTTTATATCTTTACTCAAACCTTACAAAGTGACAAATCAAGAAATTAGGACTAAAATATTAAACTCCAAAATAACATTTCCTTTTATAGAAAAACCAAAAGTTAAAAATCTTAATCTCTTAAAATCTTTGTCTATTCATACAGGACAAATCAATAATTTAATTAATTATAAACAAAACAAATCTCTTTTCTCAAGGACGAAATTCACTTCAAAAAAATTAGTGACCAACTAAAATCAAAATCTCAAACGAGGCCCAGTGATCAACAGAGATAAAATGGAAAAAATGAAAATAAAAGAAGAAAAGATAATTGTTGAAAAGACGATTTTATTGCTGGGATTTTTTTAAAGAGTTTTTTCAGAGAAGTTCTTCCTTGAGATGAAAAACTTGCCTCTTACATTGATTTCAGAAGTCTTATGTAGAGGCTGGCTGTAACACCCTGTCCGAATAATCTACCTAAAATCCGGCAGAGTTTCCTTTCTATCTCAACCATAAACCTTCCTGCAAATAACACTCAATTCATATCCTCAACCAGCAATATTTCTCAATACTATTATCACATATATCCATCATATTCAAAAATTATCCATGATCAATTTATTCTCAAGTCAAAACATACTGATCTATTGTCTCATATCTTCAAATGTATACATATAATATATCCAAAAGTAAACCTATCTCAGCAAGGTTTACTAGATAAAAACATCAAAAGATCAAGACTTCAATAACTTTTTACTATGATGCCCACCACGTCAAAATACTATTTGAAGCAAAAAAAATAGAGGAAGGTTGCAATCCCGACACCTAAATTATCACCGGAAAATAAGAATATGAAAAGGTGAGATATATGAATATCTCAGTGAGTAGACAATATTTAAAGCGTGTGAAAACTATAATGGAAATCTGTAAAGTATAATTGACATTTTCAAAATAAATAATAATAAAACTATAATGAGTAATTCAAAGACGTAGCAAGCTTTTCAAATGTATAACAATATTATAATATTAAATCAATGTATTAAATATGTGAAGTAAATCAAGTTACGTATAATTGGGCTCCAACTTTCTGTCATGCACAAGAGTACATCCATGAAATAACCAGGCAATATCCATGTAGGCATACTAGTAGCCGGCCCCAAAGGCCAATACCACCATAGGACGCCCCAAAGGCATATGTGTCGCTATGATGTGCCCCCAAAAGGCAAATATAACGGGATAGGGACTCTGGAGGTGGCTCCCACCACAAAGGCGTAGCACGCAGCTCCCATACCCAAGTCTAATATCACGGAATGGGGACTCTGGAGGTGGCTCCCGCCACAAAGACGTAGCACGCAGCTCCCGTATTCCGGTCTAATATCACGGAATGGGGACTCTGGAGGTGGCTCCCGCCACAAAGGCGTAGCACGCAGCTCCCGTATTCCGGTCAAGGAAATAATCTCATACATTAAGTCAGGTGGAGCCAAAACCATGTACGTCAAATTCTATGTAAAATCATATTTCATAAATCAATCAACTTACTCGATATAATATTTCTTGGAATAAAAATACTTTAATAACAAATCAATTCATATGATTATATATCATATATACATTTAATACGTAAAATAAATATTATGTTAAAAAAATATATAATTATAATTAAAGAAATTTCAAATAACTATAGTTGTTGTCTACTCACAATCCTTGAGATGATCTCACTGTACATCTCGATCTGAAACTTCGAAATCCACAGGTTACGTCGGATCTACGTGGCCTAGAGATTAACGATAATTAGTATCTATACATACTCAAAGCATTACACAATTATGAATGCAACTTAAATCTCATAATCTTCCCTCAAGGTCAATAATAATTTCTCATACTCAAAACAACATATCCTTAATTTTTTTTTTTAATATCATTTCCATAATCATTTTCTCCATAATTCAACTCCATATTCATGTCCTTATCAAATTCCTTTCTAGTAATCCATGCCTTAGAGATTTTCATAATCCATAACCATCAATAGTACTATATTTCTCTTAAGCAATAAATTCCTTAATATCAAGTTAGATTAGAAAATCATAACTTGAGTTTGGTACCAATAAGTCTAATTTATGAAGAAAATAACTAACTTAGACAATTAGAACAAAATCTTGATCAAATTTGATAAAACCCGAAACTATGCTGAAACAGGGGTCACACTGAACAGCCAACTTCACCGAATTTTATCTTTTTAACCGCTTATCGGTTTTGGGTGATTCAAAGACCAAAATTCTCGTATTAAAGTCTAGTTTCTAGGAAAAATATCAAAAAAATATAAACCCAACTGTGCCGAACCCAGAAAATCCGAACAGCAAGCATGCTCAGATTCCCCTGTTTTGCTTTTTCTTACCATTTGCTTGTTCATGCTTTCAAATCCTTTTAATTCTTACCAAAAATGAGTAAAATTCATACTTAATAGATGGATTTCAGACCTTAACATGTTTATGGAGCAAAGATCTTAGCATGCTCAAGTAGAATATCTAAAGAAAATGAAGCATTTATCAAGAAACTAACCTTGGATGTGATTGTTGATGAGATTTTGGTGGAGTTCTTGAAGAGAAATGTTGGATGAGATGAAGAAATTTGAGAGGGGAGGCTGCCGGCTGCCACTTGAAGAAGAGAATGAATATTTCTTGTGTTTTCGGGAGATCAATTGAATATAAGAGATATTTTGTTTTGTTTTTGGGATAATTGCATATTAGTCCCTCAACTTTTTATAAATAACCATTAAGCCCCTAAACTTTTTTAATATATTCATTTTGATCCTTTCTTCTTTTATTTCCTTCACTTATAACTTCTTACAAATTTCCAAGTTTGTCCTTAAAATTTTTCGGGATTTGACTTTACATGATTATACGTAACCTCGGTTGTTACAACTTACCCCCCTTAGAAAAATTTCGTCCTCGAAATTTTCTTACCAGCTTGATTGAACAAGTGAGAATATTGAGTCCGCATATCTTCGTCCCTTTCCCATATAGCTTCTTCATATGAATGATTCCTCCAAAGAACTTTCATTAATGGAATAGTCTTAGTCCTTAGAACTTGGTCCTTTCTATCCAAAATCTCAACCGGCTGCTCTTCATAAGTTAAATTTTCCTCAATTTCCATAGGCAAGTCCTTCAATATATGTGAAGAATCGAAAATGTACTTTCGGAGCAAAGAAACATGGAACACATTATGAATTCGTGACAATTCTTCTGGTAAGGACAATCTATAAGCAACTGGGCCAATCTGTTCAATGATCTCATACGGCCCTATATATCGAGGACCCAACTTTCCTCGTCTTCCAAACCGGATTACTCCCTTCCAAGGAGTCACTTTCAAAAATATCATATCACCAACTTCAAACTCTAAATCTTTTCTCCAATTATCTGCATAGCACTTTTGTCGATCTTGAGCTATTTTTATCTTTTCCCGAATTACCTTAACTTTGTCTGCAGTCATCATAACAATTTCTGGACCTAGTAATTTCCTTTCATCTGTATCATCCCAACACACCGGAGTTCTGCACTTCTTTCCATACAAAGCTTCAAACGGAGCCATGTCGATGCTGGACTGATAACTATTGTTATATGCAAACTCTGCTAGAGGCAAGTGTTCATCCCAGTTTCCTTTGAATTCCATAATACAAGATCTGAGCATATCTTCCAGAATTTGAATTGTCCGTTCAGATTGTCCATCCGTCTGAG
Organism: Fremontodendron californicum; assembly: GCA_030761205.1. Lineage (NCBI taxonomy): Eukaryota > Viridiplantae > Streptophyta > Magnoliopsida > Malvales > Malvaceae > Fremontodendron > Fremontodendron californicum. Next base: position 14,005,788 of record JAULJL010000041.1, read on the forward strand.
GATGAAAAGCAGTACTGAACTTGAGTTTAGTGCCCATAGCATTCTGCAAACTTGGCCAAAATTGAGATGTGATTCGGGGGTCTCGATCAGATACAATCGATACTGGGGCACCATGTAATCTAACAATTTCATTCACATAAAGTTTAGCCAATCTTTCCATGGAAAAAGTCTTCTTGACTGGCAAAAAGTGAGCTGATTTTGTCAGACGATCAACAATCACCCAAATGCTGTCATAACCAGACTGTGTTCTTGGCAATCCCGAAACGAAATCCATAGCAATATCTTCCCACTTCCATTGAGGAATAGGTAGGGGGTTCAATTTCCCAGAAGGTTTTTGATGCTCGGCTTTAATTTGTTGGCATACCAAGCATCTAGAAACAAACTCAGCTATATCTCGTTTCATACCTTGCCACCAATAATGTTCTCTTAAGGTTCGATACATCTTCACGCTACCGGGATGTAACGCATATGGTGCATTATGAGCTTCCTCCAAAATCACCTTCCGGAGTTCTTCATCCTGAGGCACACAAAGCCTATTTTTCATTATCAGTACATCCTCATCTTTTATTTGAAAGTCAGTCCTCACACCATCCCTTACTTCTTGCTTTAACTTTACCAGCATAGGGTCATTATTCTGTGCTTCACGTATCCAATCAATATGAATCGATTTAACCTTCAAGTGGGCTATCAGGAGATTATCCTCATCAATTCTCAATTCTAAAGGTAAAGACTTCAAATCATTTTGTAAGGATTTCTGAATTGCTCTGATATGAGCAAGAGAACTAGAAGACTTTCTACTAAGAGCATCGGCCACTACATTGGCCTTTCCTGGGTGATAGTCAATTACACAGTCATAATCTTTTATCAATTCCAACCATCTCCTTTGTCTCAAATTTAATTCTTTCTGATCCATCAGATATTTCAGACTCTTATGATCAGTGTAGATTGTACATTTTTCTCCAAATAAATAATGCCTCCAAATTTTTAGTGCAAACACCACTGCCGCCAACTCTAAATCATGAGTGGGATAGTTTTGCTCATGCTGTTTCAGTTTTCAAGATGCATAAGCTATCACCTTCCCATGTTGCATCAAAACGCAACCCAAACCTCGCCTCGAGGCATCACTGTATACCACAAAGCTTCCAGTCCCTGATGGTAGTGTAAGAACTGGTGCTGTGGTCAATCTACACTTGAGCTCTTTGAAAGCTTGCTCACATTTGTCAGTCCACTCAAACTTAGCATGCTTCCTTGTTAGTTTTGACAAAGGAGAGGCAATCATGGAAAATCCTTCCACGAATCTTCGATTGTACCCTGCCAATCCGAGAAAGCTCCTAATTTCTGTGACATTAGTGGGTCTTTCCCAAGCAACTACAGCTTCTATCTTTTGTGGATCCACAAAAATCCCTTCCTTAGATACTACATGACCAAGGAATGCTACTTTGTCTAGCCAGAATTCACACTTGGAAAATTTAGCATAAAGTTGCTTTTCACGCATAGTCTGCAACACCGTTCTCAAATGGCTTACATGATCATCCTTATTCCTGGAATAAACTAGGATGTCATCGATGAAAACAATAACAAACTTATCTAAGTAGGGTCATCAACCTATCTCAAATACTAACATGTAGCCCATCTTGGAATTTCTTGCATCTATCAGCATCGTTGGCTACTATCGATGGAGCAAATTCTGATAGTTCATTGAACTTTTGCTCATACCCTGCTACTGACATACCACCCTATTTTAAATTCATAAACTCAGTCCATTTCTTTTCCCGCAAGGCCCGAGAATAGTATTTTTCTTCAAACTCTCTTCGAAAGTCTGCCCAGGTTATGGCAGGTTGTCCAGCATACCTTTGCACTGTAATTTTCCACCATGTGTGTGCATGATCCTCCAAAAATTGCACCACACATGGTAATCTCATAGGCTCGCGAATCTAAAGAGTAATGGAAGTGGTCTCAAATTTTTTTTTTTTTTTTGTAGCCATGACCTGGCTAAATCTGATTCCAAAGACCCCGTGAAAATCTTGCAACCCATATTCTTCAGATCTTTACAATAATCAACTATCCCCTTTTCAGCAAGGGCAGTCAAAGCGGGAATTACTCTTGCCAAGGCCGCAAATGCCTCAGCTAAATTAAGATTAGCTGCTGGGGGTGCTGCTGAAGGTGCAGCAACAGAAGATGAACCAGCAACTAAAGCTTGTTCTCTAATTTGCTCATCAGTATTCTTATTTCTATTCCTATCCTTATTTTGGGCTAGGGGATTGATTCTAGGCCTTCCTCTTCGACGTGGTGGCATCGTGTCTGATTTCCTGCATAAGTGACCATATTTTAATACTTCAACAAACAGTTTCTAAGTCTACAGAACCTATAACCTTGCTCTGATACCAAATTGTAACACCCTGTCCGAATAATCTACCTAAAATCCGGCAGAGTTTCCTTTCTATCTCAACCATAAACCTTCCTGCAAATAACACTCAATTCATATCCTCAACCAGCAAAATTTCTCAATACTATTATCACATATATCCATCATATTCAAAAATTATCCATGATCAATTTATTCTCAAGTCAAAACATACTGATCTATTGTCTCATATCTTCAAATGTATACATATAATATATCCAAAAGTAAACCTATCTCAGCAAGGTTTACTAGATAAAAACATCAAAAGATCAAGACTTCAATAACTTTTTACTATGATGCCCACCACGTCAAAATACTATTTGAAGCAAAAAAATAGAGGAAGGTTGCAATCCCGACACCTAAATTATCACCTGAAAATAAGAATATGAAAAGATGAGATATATGAATATCTCAGTGAGTAGACAATATTTAAAGCGTGTGAAAACTATAATGGAAATCTGTAAAGTATAATTGACATTTTCAAAATAAATAATAATAAAACTATAATGAGTAATTCAAAGACGTAGCAAGCTTTTCAAATGTATAACAATATTATAATATTAAATCAATGTATTAAATATGTGAAGTAAATCAAGTTACGTATAATTGGGCTCCAACTTTCTGTCATGCACAAGAGTACATCCATGAAATAACCAGGCAATATCCATGTAGGCATACTAGTAGCCGGCCCCAAAGGCCAATACCACCATAGGACGCCCCAAAGGCATATGTGTCGCTATGATGTGCCCCCAAAAGGCAAATATAACGGGATAGGGACTCTGGAGGTGGCTCCCACCACAAAGGCGTAGCACGCAGCTCCCATACCCAAGTCTAATATCACGGAATGGGGACTCTGGAGGTGGCTCCCGCCACAAAGGCGTAGCACGCAGCTCCCGTATTCCGGTCTAATATCACGGAATGGGGACTCTGGAGGTGGCTCCCGCCACAAAGGCGTAGCACGCAGCTCCCGTATTCCGGTCAAGGAAATAATCTCATACATTAAGTCAGGTGGAGCCAAAACCATGTACGTCAAATTCTATGTAAAATCATATTTCATAAATCAATCAACTTACTCGATATAATATTTCTTGGAATAAAAATATTTTAATAACAAATCAATTCATATGATTATATATCATATATACATTTAATACGTAAAATAAATATTATGTTAAAAAAATATATAATTATAATTAAAGAAATTTCAAATAACTATAGTTGTTGTCTACTCACAATCCTTGAGATGATCTCACTGTACATCTCGATCTGAAACTTCGAAATCCACAGGTTACGTCGGATCTACGTGGCCTAGAGATTAACGATAATTAGTATCTATACATACTCAAAGCATTACACAATTATGAATGCAACTTAAATCTCATAATCTTCCCTCAAGGTCAATAATAATTTCTCATACTCAAAACAACATATCCTTAATTTTTTTTAATATCATTTCCATAATCATTTTCTCCATAATTCAACTCCATATTCATGTCTTTATCAAATTCCTTTCTAGTACTCCATGCCTTAGAGATTTTCATAATCCATAACCATCAATAGTACTATATTTCTCTTAAGCAATAAATTCCTTAATATCAAGTTAGATTAGAAAATCATAACTTGATTTTGGTACCAATAAGTCTAATTTATGAAGAAAATAACTAACTTAGACAATTAGAACAAAATCTTGATCAAATTTGATAAAACCCGAAACTATGCTGAAACAGGGGTCACACTGAACAGCCAACTTCACCGAATTTTATCTTTTTAAACGCTTATCGGTTTTGGGTGATTCAAAGACCAAAATTCTTGTATTGAAGTCTAGTTTCTAGGAAAAATATCAAAAAAATATAAACCCAACTGTGCCGAACCCAGAAAATCCGAACAGCAAGCATGCTCAGATTCCCCTGTTTTGCTTTTTCTTCCCATTTTCTTGTTCATGCTTTCAAATCCTTTTAATTCTTACCAAAAATGAGTAAAATTCATACTTAATAGATGGATTTCAGACCTTAACATGTTTATGGAGCAAAGATCTTAGCATGCTCAAGTAGAATATCTAAAGAAAATGAAGCATTTATCAAGAAACTAACCTTGGATGTGATTGTTGATGAGATTTTGGTGGAGTTCTTGAAGAGAAATGTTGGAGGAGATGAAGAAATTTGAGAGGGGAGGCTGCCGGCTGCCACTTGAAGAAGAGAATGAATATTTCTTGTGTTTTCGGGAGATCAATTGAATATAAGAGATATTTTGTTTTGTTTTTGGGATAATTGCATATTAGTCCCTCAACTTTTTATAAATAACCATTAAGCCCCTAAACTTTTTTAATATATTCATTTTGATCCTTTCTTCTTTTATTTCCTTCACTTATAACTTCTTACAAATTTCCAAGTTTGTCCTTAAAATTTTTCGGGATTTGACTTTACATGATTATACTTGTAAGTTTGTCTTCTTCTGAGTCTGAGTCCATCGAGCTGAGCATTTCTGCCATCAGTTTCTTGTATTCTTTTTTGGTCTTGGCTTGTGCTAGGAGTGAACTAGCATTTGTTTTAGCCTGAAACAATCTGGTGCTGCAATTGAAAGGCTATAACTCCCTATAACTATATCTATGTAATTGTAATATATATATATATTCTTATATGTAATATCTATGTAATTGTAATATATCTATGTAATTGTAATATCTATGTAATTGCAATATATCTATGTAATTGAAATACATCTATGTAATTGAAATACATCTATGTAATTGAAATATATCTATGTAATTGTAATATATCTATGTAATTGTAATATATATATGTAATTGTAATATATTTATGTAATATATCTATGTAATTCTGATATATATATATATGTAATTGTAATATATCTATGTAATTGTAATATATATTACATGTATTTTAATATATCTAATGTGTAATTGTAATGTATCTATGTAATTGTAATATATAATATAATATATCTATATAATTGTAATAATATATCTATGTAGTTTTAATATATCTATGTAATTGTAATATATCTATGTAATTGTAATGTATCTATGTAATATATCTATGTAATTGTAATATATCTATGTAATTGTAATATATCTATGTAATATATCTATGTAATTGTAATATATATAAATGTAATTGTAATATATATATGTAATTGTAATATATTTGTGTAATTGTAATATATTTATGTAATTGTAATATATCTATGTAATTGTAATATATATAGTAATATTATCTATGTAATTGTAATATCTAATGTTTTCAGAAACAATAATGTAATTTACATAGATATATTACAAAAATATTACAATTACATAAATACAATTACACAAATATATTACAATTACATAGATATATTACATTAACACTATTACATAGACATAATACAATTACATAGATAATAAATAAATTACACCAATATATTACAATTACGTAGATATATTGCAATTACACAAATATATTACAATTACATAGATATTACATGTATATATTAAAATTACTGAAAACATTAGATATTACGTGTATACATTATAATTACTATTAGATACATTACGTAAACATTAGATATTACATGTATACATTAGAATTACTGATGTAATATATCTATGTAATTGTCATATATCTATGTAATTGTAATATATTTGTGTAATTGTAATATATCTATATAATTCTAATGTATACATGTAACATCTAATATATATTTGTAATTGTAATATATTTGTATTCAGTAATTACATAGATATATTACAATTACTGAAAACTTACTTTTACATAGATATATTAGAATTACTGAAAATATTATATGACTATATTTAATGTTTTCTGTAATTGTAATATATCTATGTAATTGTAAAATATTTATATAATTGTAATATATTTGTGTAATATATCTATGTAATTGCATATATTTATGTAATTGTAATATATCTATTTAGTTGTAATATATGTATGTAATTGTAATATATTTGTGTATATATTACAATTACATACATTAATTACAATTACACAAATATATTACAATTACATAGATATTTATATTACATAAATATATTACAAGTACATAGATATATTATAATTACATAGATATATTACTATTACATTATTACAATTACATAGATACATTATAATTACATAGATACATTACAATTATATATCCAAAGTTTTCAGTAACATAGATACATTACAATTACATAGATACATTGCAATTACACATTAGATATATTAAAATACATGTAATATATAATGTTTTCGAATTACATTGATATATTAGAATTAAATAGATACATTGGATATATATATATATTTATATATTACAGTTACATAGATATACTACAGTTACATAGATATATTACAATTAAATAGATATATTACATAGATACGTTACAATTACATAGATATACTACATAGATACATTACAATTACATAGATATATTAAAACTACATAGATATATTATTTCAATTATATAGATATATTATATTATATATTACAATTACATAAATACATTACAATTACACATTAGATATATTAAAATACATGTAATATATAATGTTTTCGAATTACATTGATATATTAGAATTACATAGATACATTGGATATATATATTACAATTACATAGATATACTACATTTACATAGATATATTACAGTTACATACATATATTACATAGATACATTACAATTACATAGATATATTACAATTGCATAGATATATTACGTAGATACATTAAAATTACATAGATATATTACAATTACATAGATATATTAAAACTACATAGATATATTATTACAATTATATAGATATATTATATTATATATTACAATTACATAGATACATTACAATTACACATTAGATATATTAAAGTACATGTTATATATAATGTTTTCGAATTACATTGATATATTAGAATTACATAGATACATTGGATATGTATATATATATATATATATATTACAATTACATAGATATACTACAGTTACATAGATATATTACATAGATACATTACAGTTACATAGATATATTACAATTACATAGGTATACTACAATTACATAAATATATTACAATTAATAATGTATCTATGTAATATTACATAGATATATTACATAAATATATTACAATTACATAGATATATTACAACTACAAAGATATATTATCTATGTAATTATATCTATGTAATTCTATGTAATATATCTATGTAATTGTAATATATCTATGTAATATTAATATATCTATGTAATTGTAATAAATATATTTATGTAATTGTAATACATCTATGTAATTGAAATACATCTATGTAATTGTAATACATCTATGTAATTGAAATATATCTATATAATTGTAATATATCTATGTAATTGTAATATATATATCTATGTAATATCTATTACAATTACATAGATACATTACAATTACATAGATATATTACAATTAGAATACATGTAATATATATATATCTATGTAATATTACATTGATATTACATTGATATATTACAATTGCATAAATATATTACAATAACATAGATATAGTATAATTACATAGATATATTAGAATTACGTAGATACATAGATATTACATGTATATAATTACATAGATATATTATAATTACATAGATATATTACAATTACATAGATGTATTTCAATTACATAGATGTATTTCAATTACATAGATATATTACAATTACATAGATATTACAATTACATAGATATATTACAATTACATAGATATATACATTACAACTACATAGATATATTAGAATTACATAGATGTAATTTTCATAGATATATAGATTTTCATTTATTGCTAATTTTCAATTTTAAGACTGTGTTATGACTTTAGCTTGCGTCTTCTATTTTGATTGTAAAAGTTATATAATTAAGACAATTTATTTGTAATTTTATTTTTAATATTATGAAATATTTTTTAGTTTCTTATAATTATTTTTTTACCGACGCTCTGACCTCTATACTGACAGTTCATATAACAACAAAAAATGTATAGTATACTGACGGAGTAAACCGTCAGTAAATTTACGACAAACTGTCGCTATAGGTTAATTGTAAATTTTACATTTTAATCTATACCGACGGACGCAAAAAAAAAAAAAAAAAAACCGTCGGTATATGTATATCTTTGGTATCTATACCGACGGATACAAAAGTCGTCGGTATAGATACGGTATCTATACCTACAGATACAAAAGCCGTCGGTATAGATGCGGTATCTATATCGACGGATACAAAAGCTGTCGGTATAGATACGATATCTATACCTACGGATATAAAAGTCGTCGGTATAGATGCGGTATCTATACCGACAGATACAAAATTCGTCGGTATAGGTAAAAGCAAAAGGGGCTATCCCAACATAGGCTATACCGACCGTAGTAACATTAGTGACATCTAAAACTTGGCTAAGTAAAACTCCGGGACTTGATCTGTGTAACTGTAATATATATCTATGTAATTACATAGATATAATTACATTGATATTTTACAATTACATAGATACATTACAATTACACAGATATATTACAATTACATAGATACATTACAATTATCAATCTATGTAGTCGTATAATATTACAATTACATAGATTTATTACAATTACTTAGATATAATACAACTACATAGATACATCAGAATTACATAGATATATCACATGTAATATACAATTACATTGATATATACATTACAACTACATAGATATAATACTGAAAATTTTAAAATTACAAATATATTTGTCTAATATATCTATGTAATTATAATATATCTATGTAATTGTAATATATCTATGTAATTGTAATGTATCTATGTAATTGTAATGTATATAGGGTCAGGTCCGGACGGGTTATATATTAGAATTACATAGATATATTACAATTACATAGATATATTAGAAAAATATATTACATATTTACACAAATATTTATAATTACATAGATATATTACAATTACATAAATATATTTACAATGACATAGATACATTAGAATTACATCGATATATATACGTTGAATTAAATAGATATATCTATGTAATGTCTAATATAATGTAATATGTAATATATCTATTTAATTGTAATATCCATTGTTTTGTAATATAAATATGTAATTGTAATATATTTATGTAATTGTAATATATCTAAGTAACTGTAATATATCTATTTTTGAATATATTTGTTTTTATTAATTACAATTACAAAGATATATTAGAAAATATTAGAATTACATAGATATATTAGAATTACATAGATACAATTACAATCACATTGATATATTACAATTAAATAGATACATGTAATATATTACATTAGATACATTACAATTACATAGATATTACATGTATTGTAATATATCTATGTAGGAAATAAATATTAGAATTACATAGATATATTTAATATAAATTCATAATTTGCAATTACATATATATATATATATTATTAAAGAAAGCGTTACAATTACATAGATATATTACAATTACATATATGCATTAGAATTACATAGATATATTACAATTACATAAATATATTACATAGATATATTTAATATATATACATACAGTTAATGTAATATATTACAATTACATAGATACAATTACAATTACTGTAATATATCCATGTAATTGTAATAAATATATTTATGTAATATATCTATGTAATATTACATAGATGTATTACAATTACATAGATAAATATATACATGTAATATATCTTTGTAACTACATTATCTAATGTTTTCAGTAATTCTAATGTATTCAGGTAAATATATTACAATTACATAGATATATTACAATTACATAGATATATATTACAATTGTGATTGTAATATATCTATGTAATTGTAATATATCTATGTAATTGTAATATCTATGTAATAAATTATCTATGTAATATATCTATGTAATTGTAATATATCTATGTAATTTTAATGTATCTATGTAATTGTAATGTATCTATGTAATTTTAATATATCTATGTAATTGTAATGTTTCTCTGTAATATATTAATTGTAATATATTTATGTAATTGTAATATATCAATGTAATTGTTATATATTTATGTAATGTATCTATGTAATATATTTATGTAATTGTAATATATCTATGTAACTGTAGTATATCTATGTAATTGTAATATATATATGTAATTGTAATATATTTATGTAATATATGTATGTAATTGTAATATTTGTAAGTAATTGTAATATATTTGTGTAATACATTGTAATATATCTATGTAGTTGTAATTATAATATACATGTAATTGTAATTGTAATATATTACAATAGATATGTAATTCTAATGTTTTCTGTAATTGTAATATTTCTATGTAATTGTAATATATTTATGTAATTGTAATATATCTATGTTATTGTAATATATTTATGCAATTGTAATATATCTATGCAATTATAATATGTCTATGTAATTGTAATATATCTATGTAATTGTAATATATTTGTGTAAAGTAATATATGTATGTAATTGTAATATATCAATGTAATTGTAATATATTTTTGTAATTATAAATTTTTGTAATTGTAATATATGTATGTAATATATCTATGTAATTGTAATATATATATATATATGTATATATCTATGTAATATATTTATCTATGTAATTGTAATATATTTATGTAATTGTAATATCTATGTAATTGTAATATATATATATATATCTATGTAATATATTTATCTATGTAATTTTAATATATCTATGTATTTATTTAGATATATATTTGTGTAATTGTAATATATACATATATTTATGTAATATATGTAATATATCTATGTAATTGTAATATATCTATGTAATAGTATCTATGTAATTGTAATATATATATATATGTAATTGTAATTATGTGGTTGTAATATATGTAATATATCTATGTAATTGTAAATATATTTATGTAATTGTAATATATCTATGTAATTCTAATATATTTATGTAATTATAATATATCTATGTAATTGTAATTGTAATTGTAATATATATCTATGTAATTGTAATATATCTATGTAATTCTAATGTATCTATGTAATTGTAATATCTATGTAATTGTAATATATTTATGTAATGTATCTATGTAATATATCTATGTAATTGTAAATATATCTATGTAATTGTAATATATCTATGTAATTGTAATAGTATATCTAATGTAATTGTAATATATTACAATTACACAAATATATTACATAGAATTACATAGATATAATTATAGGGTTTATGTAATTATAAATATCTATGTAATAGTAATACAATTATAATAAATATATGCAATTGTAATATATCTATATAATTGTAATATATATATTAATAAATATATCTATGTAATTATAATATATCTATGTAATATATTATCTATGTAATTGTAATATATCTATGTAATTGTAATATTATTATGTAATTATAATATATCTATGTTATTGTAATATATCTATGTAATTGTAATATATATCTATGTAATATAATACAATTACATAGATATATTACAATTACATATCTATTGTAATATTACATAGATATAGATATATTACATAGATATATTACAATTACATAGATGTATTACAATTGCATAGATATATTACAATTTCATGTATTTTTAATATATCTAATGTGTAATTGTAATGTATCTATGTAATTGTAATATATCTATGTAATTACAAAAATATGTAATTGTAATATATTTATGTAATTGTAATATATATCTATGCAATTGTAATATATCTATGTAATTGTAATACATCTATGTAATTGTAATATATCTATGTAATTGTAACAATATATGTAATTGTACTGTATTTATGTAATATATCTATGTAATATTACATAGATATATTTCATAAATATATTACAATTACATAGATACATTACAATTACATAGATATATATATTACAGTTACAATTACTTAAATATATTACAATTACATAGATAATATATTACATAGATATATTACATAGATATATTACATAGATAATATATTTGTGTAATTGTAATGTATCTATGTAATTGTAATATATATCTATGCAATTGTAATATATCGATGTAATTGTAATATATCTATGTAATCTAAGGGTGATAATTTGATAAACCACTGTCATAATTGTAAGCATGCCTTGTGTTTGTGTTAGTGCCATGCATATTTTAGATGTTAGGTTAGGTTTATCTTGCCATGCATGTTCATGCAGATTAGACCTAGGTTACATTAAATGTCATGCAAGTTCATTTAGGTCTAGGTCACTATATTGATGCCATGCATTTTTTTCATGACATTTAGGTTTAAACTCATGCATTTCGTGCATCATATTTGCTGTATTTTTTTCATGCATTTCATGTTCATGCCACTTGACTAATGACTTAAGCCAATTAATGGTTCAAAGTCATGCTCTCTTGAGCACACTTGTGGAAAATTTATGTTCGTCAAATTGATTATTTTACCTTTGTGAATTTTTTACTTAGCCAATTTTTATCTAACTTTCAAAAAGTCCTAGCTACTGTTTGTGGGTCATTTTGTGAGTCCTAAATATTTTTACTTTGATTTTTAAATGATTTTATCAAAGGCAAAAATGTATTTTGGCAAAACAGTTTTTTCACCCAGTACTCGTACTTTCCCGATTTTTCTAGGCATTCATCTTTAATCAAAAAATTAAGATGATTTTTTCTCGTGTATTTTTACATGTCCTTAGTCTCCAGCATTTTTTTTCAGAAATTTTTGAATTTTTAAAAATAGGGTACAAAATTATGGCTTAAAACTGGACAGTGGAGTCAGAATTGAATTTGGAGGAAAATCATTTTTCTGTTTTGGTTAAGTTACTTAGAGGGAGCTAATTAGGAAGTTTAGTTACTGACTTAGGGTAATTTTTAAACCTTTTTAAACTCTAAAAATGTTTTTTTAAGTCTCGGGTTAAGGGTGGTCAAGCCCGGGATTTTAAACATAGGAAATTAGAGCCATTTTAAAAAAGGTTTAACCCAGTTTTTTTCATTTTTAATCTAAGCTTTTTTCAAAATTGTTTTCAAACAATCACAAATTATTTTGGTTTTAGAATATTTAATTTGACATATTTTCCTAAGGTAGTCATCTTTTTAGATATACGGATTTCTTTAATTAAAGGAAAAAATACATTTTCACGCATTGCATTTTTCATATTCACGCATTTTATATAATATGTTATTTTTGCTATGATAATTTCTATGATATTGTTATGATTTTGAGCCATGTCGATGCTGGACTGATAACTATTGTTATATGCAAACTCTGCTAGGAGCAAGTGTTCATCCCAGTTTCCTTTGAATTCCATAATACAAGATCTGAGCATATCTTCCAAAATTTGAATTTTCCTTCAGATTGTCCATCTGTCTGAGGATGAAAAGCAGTACTGAACTTGAGTTTAGTACCCATAGCATTCTGCAAACTTGGCCAGAAGCGAGATGTGAATCGGGGGTCTCGATCAAATACAATCGATACTGGGGCACCATGTAACCTAACAATTTCGTTCACATAAAGTTTAGCCAGTCTTTCCATGGAAAAAGTCTTCTTGACTGGCAAAAGGTGAGCTGATTTTGTCAAACGATCAACAATCACCCAAATGCTATCATAACCAGACTGTGTTCTTGGCAATCCCGAAATGAAATCCATAGCAATATCTTCCCACTTCCATTGAGGAATAGGTAGGGGTTTCAATTTCCCAGAAGGTTTTTTATGCTCGGCTTTAATTTGTTGGCATACCAAGCATCTAGAAACAAACTCAGCTATGTCTCGTTTCATACCTTGCCACCAATAATGTTCTCTTAAGGTTCGATACATCTTCACGCTACCGGGATGTAACGCATATGGTGCATTATGAGCTTCCTCCAAAATCACCTTCCGGAGTTCTTTATCCTGAGGCACACAAAGCCTATTTCTCATTATCAGTACATCATCATCCTTTAATTGATAGTCAGTCCTCACACCATCCCTTACTTCTTGCTTTAACTTTACCAGCATAGGGTCATTATTTTGTGCTTCACGTATCCAATCAATATGAATCGGTTTAACCTTCAAGTGGGCTATCAGAAGATTATTCTCATTAATCATCAATTCTAAAGGTAAAGACTTCAACTCATTTTGTAAGGGTTTCTGAATTGCTCGGATATGAGCAAGAGAACTAGAAGACTTTCTACTAAGAGCATCGGCCACTACATTGGCCTTTCCTGGGTGGTAGTCAATTACACAGTCATAATCTTTTATCAATTTCAACCATCTCCTTTGCCTCAAGTTTAATTCTTTCTGATCCATCAGATATTTCAGACTCTTATGATCAGTGTAGATTGTACATTTTTCTCCAAATAAATAATGCCTCCAAATTTTCAGTCTAAACACCACTGCCGCCAATTCCAAATCATGAGTGGGATAGTTTTGCTCATGCTGTTTCAGTTGTCGAGAAGCATAAGCTATCACCTTCCCATGTTGCATCAAAACGCAACCCAACCCTCGCCTCGAGGCATCACTGTATACCACAAAGCTTCCAGTCCCTGATGGTAGTGTAAGAACTGGTGCTGTGGTCAATCTACGCTTGAGCTCTTGGAAAGCTTGCTCACATTCGTCAGTCCACTCAACTTAGCATGCTTCCTTGTTAGTTTTAACAAATGAGAGGCAATCATGGAAAATCCTTCCACGAATAATCGATAGTACCCTGCCAATCCGAGAAAGCTCCTAACTTCTGTGACATTAGTGGGTCTTTCCCAAGCAACTACAGCTTCTATCTTTTGTGGATCCACAAAAATCCCTTTCTTAGATTTTACACTTGGAAAATTTAGCATAAAGTTGCTTTTCACGCATAGTCTGTAACACCGTTCTCAAATGGCTTATATGATCATCCTTATTCCTGGAATAAACTAGGATGTCATTGATGAAAACAATAACAAACTTATCTAAGTAGGGTCGAAACACCCTATTCATCAAATCCATAAAGACTGCAGGTGCATTAGTTAGCCGAAAAGGCATAACTAAGAATTCATAATGACCATATCGAGTTCTAAAAGCAGTCTTTGGAATATCAGATTCTTTAATCTTCAATTGATGATAACCCGATCTTAGGTCTATTTTGGAGAACAAACTTGCACCTTGCAACTGATCAAACAAGTCATCAATCCTTGGCAAAGGATACTTATTCTTAATGGTGACCTTGTTCAGTTGCCGGTAGTCGATACATAATTGTAAAGATCCATCCTTTTTCTTTACAAATAAAACCGGTGCTCCCCATCGTGAAGTACTAGACCGAATGAAACATCTGTCAACTAGGTCTTGCAACTACACTTTCAATTCCTTTAGCTCCGAAGGTGCCATTCTTTAGGGTGCCTAAGAAGTAGGAGCACTGCCAGGGATTAAGTCGACAGTAAACTCCAATTCCCTGTCAGGGGGTAAACCAACCAAAAATTTTTTTTTTTAAAAAGATCTCAGGAAACTCTTTGACCACAGGTATAGTTTCCAACTTTGCCTCATGTATATCCTGGTTAATCACATAAGCAAGGTATCTGAATACCCTTTCTGCAAGTATCTATTGGCTGCCATCTTGGAGATAAGGTAAGAAGGTAAAACTTTCATTTCTCCTTGAAAGGTAAACTCTAAGTCTCCCGACTTCTTAAAAGTCACAGTTTTGAAAAAAAAAAAAAAAACAATCTATTACTGCATTGTTTGCTACTATCGATGGATCAAATTCTGATAGTTCACTGAATTTTTGCTCATACTCTACTACTGGCATACCACCCTGTTTTAAATTCATAAACTCAGTCCATTTCTTTTCCCGCAAGGCCCGAGAATAGTATTTTTCTTCAAACTCTCTTCGAAAATCTGCCCAGGTTATGGCAGGACGTCCAACATACCTTTGCACTGTAGTTTTCCACCATGTGTGTGCATGATCCTCCAAAAATTGCACCGCACATGGTAACCTCATAGGCTCGGGAATCTGAAGAGTAATGGAAGTAGTCTCAAATTTTTGTAGCCATGACCAGGCTAAATCTGATTCAAAAGACCCTGTGAAAATCTTGCAACCCATATTCTTCAAATCTTTACAGTAATCAACTATCCCCTTCTCAGCAGGGGCAGCCAAAGCGGGAATTACTCTTGCCAAGGCCGTAACTGCCTCAGCTAAATTACGATCAGCTGCTGGAGGTGCTGTTGAGGGTGCAGCAACAGAAGATGAACCAGCAGCTGAAGCTTGTTCTCCAATTTGCTCATCAACATTCACATTTCTATTCCTATCCCTATTTTGGGCTAGGGGATTAATTCTAAGCCTTCCTCTTCGACGTGGTGGCATCGTGTCTGATTTCCTACGCAAGTGACAATATTTTAATACTTCCACAAATAGTTTCTAAGTCTACAGGACCTATAACCTTGCTCTGATACCAAATTGTAACACCCTGTCCGGATAATCTACCTAAAATCCGGCAGAGTTTCCTTTCTATCTCAACGATAATCCTCCTGCAAATAACACTCAATTCATATCCTCAACCAGCAATATTCCTCAATACTATTATCACATATATCCATATATATTCAAAAAAATTTCCATGATCAATTTATGCTCAAATCAAAACATATTGATCTATTGTCTCATATCTTCAAATATATACAATATATCCAAAAGTAAACCTATCTCAGCAAGGTTTACTAGATAAAAACATCAAAAGATCAAGACTTCAATAAATTTTTACTATGATGCCCACCACGTCACAATACTATTTGAAGCAGAGAATAGAGGAAGGTTGCAATCCCAACACCTAACTATCACCTGAAAATGAGAATATGAAATGGTGAGATATATGAATATCTCAGTGAGTAAACAACTTTTAAAGCGTGTGAAAACTATAATGGTAGTCTGTAGAGCATAATTTACATTTTCAAAATAAATAATAGTAAAATCATAATAACTAATTCAAAGGCGTAGCAAAGTTTTCAAATGTATAACAATATTATAATATTAAATCAATGTATAAAATCTGTAAAGTAAATCAAGTTTCGTATAATTGGGCTCCAACTCCTTTAAAACATAATAGACGTTTTCAAAATAAATAATAGTAAAACCATAATGAGTAATTCAAAGACGTAGCAAAGTTTTCAATTGCATAACAATATCATAATATTAAATCAATGTATAAAATCTGTGAAGTAATTCAAGTTACGTATAATTGGGCTCCAACTTTCTGTCGTGTACAAGAGTACATCCATGAAATAACCAGGCAATATCCATGTAGGCATACTAGTAGCCGGCCCCAAAGGCCAATACCACCATAGGACGCCCCAAAGGCATATGTGTCTCTATGATGTGCCCCCAAAAGGCAAATATAACGGGATAGGGACTCTGGAGGTGGCTCCCACCACAAAGGCGTAGCACGCAGCTCCCATACCCAGTATAATATCACGGAATGGGGACTCTGGAGGTGGCTCCCGCCACAAAGGCGTAGCACGCAGCTCCCGTATTCCGGTCTAATATCACGGAATGGGGACTCTGGAGGTGGCTCCCGCCACAAAGGCGTAGCACACAGCTCCCGTATTCCGGTCAAGGAAATAATCTCATACATTAAGTCAGGTGGAGCCAAAACCATGTACGTCAAATTCTATGTAAAATCATATTTCATAAAATCTACCAACTTACTCGATATAATATTTCTTGAAATAAAACTACTTTAATAACAAATCAATTCATATAATTAAATATCGTATATACCTTTAATGCATAAAATAAATATCATGCTAAAAATATATATATATATATAATTATAATTAAAGAAATTTCATATAACTATAGTTGTCGTCTACTCACAATCCTTGAGATGATCTCACTGTACACCTCGACCTGAAACTTCGGGATCCATAGGTGACGTCGGATCTACGTGGCCTAGAGATTATCAATAATTAGTATCTATACATGCTCAAAGCATTACACAATTTTGAATGCAACTTAAGTCTCATAATCTTCCCTCAAGGTCAATACTAATTCCTCATACTCAAAACAACATATCCCAAATTTTTAATATCATTTCCATAATCATTTTCTCCAAATATTCAACTCCATATTCATGTCCTTATCAAATTTCTTTCTAGTATTCCATGCCTTAGAGATTTTCATAATTCATAACCATCAATAGTACTATATTTCTCTTAAGCAATAAATTCCTTAATATCAAGTTAGATTAGAAAATCATAACTTGAGTTTGGTACCAATAAGTCTAATTTATGAAGAAAATAACTAACTTAGACAATTAGAACAAAATCTTAATCAAATTTGATAAAACCCGTAACTATGCTGAAACAGGGGTCACACTGAATAGCCAACTTCACCGAATTTTATCTTTTTAACCGCTTATCGGTTTTGGGTGATTCGAAAACCAAAATTCTCGTATTGAAGTATAGTTTCTAGGAAAAATATCAAAAAAATATAAAACCAACTGTGCCGAACCCAGAAAATCCGAACAGCAAGCATGCTCAGAAAACAGTGGTCACACTGAACAGCCAACTTCACCGAATTTTATCTTTTTAACCGCTTATCGGTTTTGGTTGATTCAAAGACCAAAATTCTCGTAGTGAAGTCTAGTTTCTATAAAAAATATCAAACAAATATAAACCCAACTGTACCGAACCCAGAAAATCCGAACAGCAAGCATGCTCAGATTCCCCTGTTTTGCTTTTTCTTCCCATTTTCTTGTTCATGCTTTCAAATCCTTTTAATTCTTACCAAAAATGAGAAAAATTCATACTTAATAGATGTATTTCAGACCTTAACATGTTTATGGAGCAAAGATCTTAGCATGCTCAAGTAGAATATCTAAAGAAAATGAAGAATTTATCAAGAAACTAACCTTGGTTGTAATTGTTGTTGAGATTTTGGTGGAGTTCTTGAAGAGAAATGGAGGAGATGAAGAAATTGGAGAGGGGAGGCTGCCGGCTGCTCATTTAGCAAATGAAGATACCTTGTGTTTTCGGGAGATCAATTGAACATAAGGGATATTTTTTTTTTGGGATAATTGCATATTGGTCCCTCAACTTTTTATAAATAACCATTAAGCCCCTAAACTTTTTTAATATGTTCATTTTGATCCTTTCTTCTTTTATTTCCTTCACTTACAACTTCTTACCAATTTCCAAGTTTGTCCTTAAAATTTTCGGGATTTAACTTTACATAATTATACGTAACCTCGGTTGTTACAACAACCACATAGATATATTACAATTACATATATATATATATATTACAATTACATAGATATATTACAATTACATTGATATATACATAGATATATTATTACATTTATATAGATATATTACAATTACATAGATATATTACAATTACATAAATATATCTATGTAATTGTAATATATTTATGTAATATATCTATGTAATTGTAATAAATCTATGTAATTGCATTGTATCTATGTAATATATCTAAGTAATTGTAATATATCTATGTAATTGTAATATATCTATGTAATATATAATGTTTTCGAATTACATTAATACATTGGATATATATATATATTACAATTACATAGATATACTACAGTTACGTAGATATATTACAATTACATAGATATATTACAATAACTAATATATTACAATTACATAGATATATTACATTTATATAGTTATATTATTACAATTACAATTACATAGATACATTACAATTACATAGATATATATATTACAATTACATAGATATATTACAATTACATAGATAATATTACAATTACATAGATATATTACATTAACACTATTACATAGATAATATTACAATTACATAGATATATTACAATTACATAGATATATTACAATTACATAGATAAATTACATTAACACTATTAAATATATTACAATTACATAGATATATTACATTTATATAGATATATTACAATTTCTGAAAATATTAGATATTACATGTATACATTACAATTACTGGAAACATTAGATATTACATGTATACATTAGAATTACTGAAAATATTTGATAATTGATAATGTATACATCTATGTAATTGTAATATATCTATGTAATTGTAATATATCTATGTTATTGTAATATATCTATGTAATTGTAATATATTTATGTAATAAATCTATGTAATATTACATAGATACATTATTAATTGTAATATATTTATGTAATTGTAATGTATCTATGTAATATATCTATGTAATTGTAATATATTTATGTAGTATATCTATGTAATATATGTAATATATCTATGTAATTGTAATATATATATGTAATTGTAATAGTATATCTATGTAATATATTCTATACCTATGTAATATATATCTATGTAATTGTAATATATATCTATGTAATCATAATATATATATATATATATATCTATGTAATATAGTTACATGGATATATTACAATTACACAAATATATTACAATTACATAAATATATTACAATAACATAGATATATTATAATTACATAAATATATTACAATTATTGAAAACATTAGAATTACATAGATATATATTAATGTAATATATGTAATATATCTATGTAATTTTAATATATTACATTGATATATCTATGCAATTGTAATTACATAGATATGTAATATATTACAATTACATAGATATATTACATATATTAAATAAATATATGTATATATTACAATTACAATTACACAAATATCTATGTAATTCTAATGTATCTATGTAATTGTAATATATATTACATAGATATATTAAAATTACATAGATATATTATAACTACAATTACATAGATAATTTACAATTACATAGATATATTACAATTACATAAATATATTACAATTACATAAATATATTATAATTACATAGGTATATTACAATTACATAGATATATTACAATTACATAGATATATAACAATTACATAGATATATTACAATTACATATATATATTCTAATACATTACAATTACATAGATACATTACAATTACATAGATATATTACATAGATACATTTCAATTACATAGATATATTACAATTACATAGATATATTACATAGTTACATTACAATTACATAGATATATTACAATTACATAGATATATTACAATAACATAGATATATTATAATTACATAATTAAATATATTATATAGATATATTACAATTACATAGATATATTACATTTATATAGATATATTATTACAATTACATAGATATATTACAATTACAATTACATAGATATATTTACATAGATATATTATAATTACAAAAATATATTTATGTAATTGTAATTGTAATATATATCTATGTAATTGTAATATATCTATGGAATTGTGATATATCTATGTAATTGTAATATCTATGTAATTGTAATATATCTATGTAATTGTAATATATATATATATATGTAATTGTAATATCTATGTAATTGTATTATATCTATGTATAATATATCTCTGTAATTGTAATATATTTATGTAATTGTAAATATATCTATGTAATTGTAATATATCTTTGTAATTGTAATTGTAATATATATTACAATTACATAGATATATTACAATTACATATATATATATTACAATTACATAGATATTACAATTACATAGATATATCACAATTACTACTGACTTAGGGTAGTTTCTAAGCCTTTTTAAACTCTAAAAATGGTTTTCAAGTCTCGGGTTAAGGGTAGTCAAGTCCGGATTTTTAAACTTAGAAAATTAGAGCCATTTAAAAAAGATTTAGCCCATTTTTTGTTTTTAATTCAAGCTTTTCAAAATTGTTTTCAAACAATCACCAAGTATTTTGGTTTTAGAATATTTAATTTGACATATTTTCCTAAGATAGCCGGATATCTTTTTAGATATACGGATTTCCTTAATTAAAGGAAAAAATTCATTTCATGCATTGCATTTTTAATATTCATGCATTTTATATAATATGTGATTCTTGCTATAATAATTTCTATGATATTGTTATTATTTTGATTTATATTTTTTGATGTTATATGGTTTATCATATGGTTTTGAATATTTCATGATATCCTATGCTTTTATTTAATTATTTTTATTTAGCATATACTATGTTCATGCATTATTATTTTTATATTCATGCATATTATATGATAGCATTATTTTATTCCATGTCATTTAAATTATATGCCATATCATTCATATTTGTCATGTCATTTAAATTATTTCATTTCATTTAGGATATATTATGTCATCTAGAATATTTTAATTCATTTAGATTATATCATATGACTTAGGATATTGCATTTCATGTAGAATATATTATATTACCTAGGTCATTTCATTTCATTTAGGATATATTATGTCATCTAGAATATTTTATTTCATTTAGATTATATCATATGACTTAGGATATTGCATTTCATATAGAATGTATTATGTTACATAGGTCATTTAATTTCATTTAAAATATATCATATAACTTAGAATATTTCATTTCATTTAGAATATGCTAAGGCATTCAAATCATATCATGTCATTTAGGTTGCATTATATTATTTAGATTTTACTATGTCATTTTATTTATGTCATGCATATACATATTAATTTCTTTTAAATGTTTTCAAAAAAGATAATGGTTTTCAATAAAATAAAGATATTCCTGAGTTAAAATAATTCATGAGTTCTCTGTCGGGTTTGCTGGGGAGGATATCATCAATTATTATTAATAACGGAATATCTTATTTAAAAAGAGAATGATTCGAAAAATTTTCCAAAATTAATAAAAATTTCTACATTTTGCCACGTTTGTTGGGGAATATAGGAAAATTTTGAATTTATAAATTCCGGACCATTTTCAATTAAAAATGGAATTATTTTTCTTTAAATTGGGAATTAACTTGAAATACTAAATTTAAAACCAATTTTTACCGAGACTTGAGATAACACACGATTAATAAGGTACCGATTTATACGGGCGTTGTGGGGGTGCTAATCCTTCCCCACACGTAACTGTCGCAACCTAAAAAAATAACGACAAGTCTCATCGCAAGACTTTATTATTCGTTAGGTGTGACATTAAAAAAAACCGAGGAAAAGTCGACTTAATTCCTCTAGAAAAATGAAGGTTTTGAAAATGACCTTAAAAAAGACATGGAGTCGCCACCAATCTTTTTTAGCTAGGTGTGATCGGCCACCTATTAAAACCGGTTTTATAAAATATTTTAAAAATTAATTAAAACATTTTAAAAACCAATTTCAAGTCTGCGTTTTAAACCAGAGAAATCAAAGAAGCGGGTTCGGCAATCGGTTACGTGTGGGGAAGGATTAGCACCCCCACAACGCCCGTATAAATCGGTACCTTATTAATCGTGTGTTATCTCAAGTCTCGGTAAAATTTGGTTTTAAATTTAGTATTTCAAATTAATTCCCAATTAAAAGAAAAATAATTTTTTTTTTTATTGAAAATGATCCGGAATTTATAAATTCAAAATTTTCCTATATTCCCCAACAAACGTGGCAAAATATAGAAATTTTTATTAGTTTTGAGAAAACTTTCCGAATCATTCTCTTTTTTGAAAGAAAGATATTCCTTTATTAATGATAATTGATGAAATTCCCTCCAGCAAACCCGGTAGAGAACTCATGAATTATTTTAACTCGGGAATATCTTTATTTTTATTGAAAACCATTATCTTTTTGAAAACATTTAAAAGAAATGAATATGTATATGCATGACATAAATAAAATGACATAGCCAAATCTAAATAATATAATGCAACCTAAATGACATGACATGATTTGAATGCCTTAGCATATTCTAAATGACATGGAATAAAATAATGCTATCATATAATATGCATGAAAATAAAAATAATAATGCATGAACATAGTATATGCTAAATAAAAAATAACTAAATAAAAGCATAGGATACCATGAAATATTCAAAACCATATAATAAACCATGTAACATCAAAAAGTATAAATCAAAATAACAACAATATCATAGAAATTATTATAGCAAGAATCACATATTATATAAAATGCATTAATATAAAAAATGCAATGCATGAGATGTATTTTTTCCTTCAATTAAGGAAATCCGTATATCTAAAAAGATATCCGGATACCTTAGGAAAATATATCAAATTAAATATTCTAAAACCAAAATACTTTGTGATTGTTTGAAAACAATTTTGAAAAGCTTAAAT
Organism: Fremontodendron californicum; assembly: GCA_030761205.1. Taxonomy (NCBI): domain Eukaryota; kingdom Viridiplantae; phylum Streptophyta; class Magnoliopsida; order Malvales; family Malvaceae; genus Fremontodendron; species Fremontodendron californicum. The sequence goes on from JAULJL010000041.1 coordinate 14,030,323, forward strand.
TAAAAATAAAAACTGTGCTAAATCTTTTTTTTTTAAATGGCTCTAATTTCCTAAGTTTAAAAAATTCGGACTTGACTACCCTTAACCCGGGACTTTAAAAACCATTTTTAGAGTTTAAAAAGGCTTAGAAATTACCCTAAGTCAGTAGCTAACCCTCCTAATCAGCCCACTCTAAGTAAATTAACCAAATCAGAAAATTGGTTTTTCTTTAAATTCAATTCTGACTCCACTGTCCAGTTTTAATCCACGATTTTTTATCCTATTTTTAAAAATTCCAAAAATTATAAAAAAAATACTGGAGACTCAGGACATGTAAAACTACACGAGAAAAAATCGGCTTAAGTTTTTGATCAAAGATGAATTCCCAGAAAAACCAGAGATGTACGAGTTTTTGGAGGAGAAAAAAAACTGCTTTGTTTTTCTTTAAATTCAATTCTGATTCCACTGTCCAGTTTTAATCCACGATTTTTTACCCTATTTTTAAAAATTCCAAAAATTCTGAAAAAATTATTGGAGACTTAGGACATGCAAAAATACACTGAAAAAATCGACTTAATTTTCTAATCACAGATGAATTCCCAGAAAAATCGGAGATGTATGAGTTTTGGGTGGAAAAAAAAACTACTTTGCCAACACATTTTTTTTTTTGTCTTTGATAAAATCATTTAAAAACCAAAATAAAAATATTTGAAACTCATAGAATTACTTGAAGACAGTAGCTAGGACTTTTTGAAAGTTAGATAAAAATTGGCTAAGTAAAAAAAAAATCACAAAGGTAGAATAATCAACTTGACAAACTTAATTTTCCACAAGTGTGCTCAAGAGAGCATGACTTTGAACCATCAATTGGCTCAAGTCATTATTCAAGTGGTATGAACATGAAATGCATGAAATAATGCAGCAAACATAATGCATGAAATGCATGGATTTAAACCTAAATGTAAGGAAAATGCATGACATAAATAATATGGCCTAGACCTAACATGAACTTGCATGGCAATAAATGCAACCTAGACCTAAGATATGCATGGCATTTTCACAAACACAAGGCATGCTTAATTCAAAAATCCAACCAAATATCATGCAAATGCAAAAACCTAACAACTAGCATGACAAAAAATGCAACACACAATGCAAAACACATGGAGTAGCCAAATGGCCTCAAGCTCCAACAAGCATGGCATTTTCTCAAACACTTGGCATACTAGCATGAAAAACTAAGTCATAACACAAAAATCACACAAGCATTTTCACAAACACTTAATATGCTAAATCTAAAACATGCTCAACTAAGATATAAAACAAGAATCATGCAAAGAATCATACAAGCATTTTCACAAACACTTAATATGCTAACTTTAAAACATGCTCAAATTTAAACAACATGAAAACAGAAAATTAAAAATGCAAAAACATGATATCTAAGACATAAATGGCAACAAACAAAGCAACCAAATTAAAATATAACTCAAGAACATGAAATAACATAACATTTAAAACATCAAAAACAAAGAAAATAGCATAAACAATATGGTAAAATGAATCGAAACAACAACTTAAAATAAATAATGTAGGCCATTTGGCCATGGTGAGTTTATTGTAAAAACAAAATGTAAAAAAAATATACTTAAGAAAGGAAATGAAGGAAGAACAAGAAACATTATTTTAAAATGAAAACTCACCAAGTAGAGATTAAAATAGCAAAAAATAAGAATAGAAAATGAAAGTGCAAGAGTTGGTGCTCAAGAGCAACCTCAAGAAGCTAATATTTCAAGCTTTTCTCTTCAAACTTTCCTTTTTTTCTAAACTCTTCTTTTTTTGCTCTCAACCAAGAAGATAAAAACTAAGAAAAACTAAGAGAAATCAGCCAAAATGGAAAAGAAAAAACAAAATCTGCCTCCCCCCTTTAGGGTTGGCCTAAATGATGCTTATATAGCCTCAAAGATGTTGTCATTTTTGTGTAACCTATTTTCCATCAAATGGCCAATAATTCAAGATGAAAAGTCATGAAATTACCACTTTTAGATTAGTATCTCAGCCCTCTCAAATTACAGCTATGCAAAAATAATGTTGACATCTTTCTTAACCTATGTGGTTTAATCACCATGGCTTGATCAAAGAGAATGGTTAACTAACTCTTGATTTTTAACCACTTGATTGAAAAAAAAAAAAATCAAGCTTCCTCCTTCCTTTGGGCTTGGGCAGGCCAACACTTCTCTTTTCCAGCCCAGCTCTGATTTTTGAAAGGCCCAAAAAAGCCCTTTTCGGTTGCTTGGGTGAAATGACCATTTTGCCCCCCGGATGCAAGTAAATATCAAACGGACTCCAAATTCAATTTTTCTTTTTTTAATACTTCCAAAATAATAAAATATTGAGTTCTGGAAGTTTTCAAAATTATCCGAGTCCGTTTGCTATTTATTTGGATTTTTTCTTCCCAAAATGTCCTTTTATGCCCCTACTTTTTACCATTTTTTAAACGAGCTCCAAATCAAGATTTTTCTTCACCAATCTCTTCAAAATAATTAAAAAGTGTGATCTGGAAGTTTTCATAATTTTTGGAGCTCATTTGGTATTTTTTCGGGATTTATCGGCTTGAATTACTGCATAGGAGGCCCTGGATTTGGCCATTTTGCAAACGAACTCGGAATCAAGATTTTCTTTCGCCAATCTCTTCCAAATAATTTAAAAATGAGATTTGCCAAATTTCAGAATTTTTGGAGTCCATTTGCTATTTTTCCGGGATTTATCTTTTTGAATTACTGCATAAGAAGCCCGGGATTTGGCCATTTTGCAAACGAACTCGGAATCAAGATTTTCTTTCGCCAATCTCCTTCAAATGATTTAAGAATGAGATTGACAAATTTTCCATAATTTTCGGAGTCCATTTGCTACTTTTCCTAAATTTTTCCAATTTTGCCCTTTTACCTCCGAAACCCGGTTTTGCTCAAAACAAATCCGATTTTCAGATTTTCTTCAATCTGAGCCTTGGGCCATCCTTTTTAACCATTCTTCATCCATTGGGGGCTTTGGTCTTACCAAGTCGGGCCATTTCTGTGATTCTTCCCGATTTCACCGAAATCCACTAGAAACCCTAATTCTCGGTTTTCTCCCGGATTGACTTTTCTTTCGGTTTTTCTTGCAAGTGACTTCTCCATTACCCGTAGTCAGTGCTTATCTTTCATTTGGAACCTTCAATTTCGACCAGTTTGATCGTTTAAGCACTTTTCCCCAAATTTCTTGGATTAGGGTTTCTTTTCTACTGAATCTCCAAATCCCAACTTCCGAACTCCATATCTTTCAATGTAGACCTCGAATTATCAAAATTCTTTCGCCATTTTTCAATTGAACTTAAAATCTTGATTTTGAAAGTGGGTTGACTTTTTCAGTAGTTGACTTTTTGGGGTTGACTTTTTCGGGGTTGACTTTTTTTCAAGTTTGTCTTTTTGTGCTCGCCCTCTTAAATTAAGTCTCGGAGTACCACCTGCAGGATGAAAACAGTCTTTTTATACTCGGAAACATCAATATGGGAAGAAAACATACCTGTTTAGTGGTCCGGACAAAATTAGGTGTCTACAGCTGCCCCTCTTTGGCTATTGCTGAGAATCAGGAATCAGGCAAAGATAAACCAACACTAATTTTGTACGGTCAGTGAAATCACATGTGAAGGAAAGGGAAAAGGGTTTCTTTTTCATTTTCATTTTTCATTTTTTTTTCTCTTTTTCTACTTTTTTTTTTATTTTTTATTTTTTTTAAAACAATAAATTGAAGATTTTGTCCTTGAATTGAATTCCCTGCCTAAACAAGGCTCGATTCGTCTGAAGAAAATGAATTCGATTTTCAAAAGAAAAATTTATGCCCGAAGGTCTTTAAAATTGGTGCCCGGAGGTCTTAAAAAACTGGTGCCCGGAGGTCTTACCAATTGGTGCCCGGAGGCCTTACCCCTGAAAAACGTTATGCCCGGAGGTCTTAAAGATGTTGCCCGGAGGTCTTACCTGTGATTTGAAAAATTATGCCCGGAGGTCTTAAAAATGGTGCCCATAGGCCTTACCCCTGAAAAAAGAGTTATGCCCGGAGGTCTTAAAAATGGTGCCCATAGGCCTTACCCTTGAAAAAAAAAGTTATGCCCGGAGGTCTTACCTGTGATTTGAAAAATTATGCCCGGAGGTCTTAAAAATGGTGCCCATAGGCCTTACCCCTGAAAAAAAGAGTTATGCCCGGAGGTCTTAAAGATGTTGCCCGGAGGTCTTACCTGTGATTTGAAAAATTATGCCCGGAGGTCTTAAAAATGGTGCCCATAGGCCTTACCCCTGAAAAAAAAAAAAGTTATGCCCGGAGGTCTTAAAGATGTTGCCCGGAGGTCTTACCTGTGATTTGAAAAATTATGCCCGGAGGTCTTAAAAATGGTGCCCATAGGCCTTACCCCTGAAAAAAAAGTTATGCCCGGAGGTCTTAAAGATGTTGCCCGGAGGTCTTATCTGTGATTTGAAAAATTATGCCCGGAGGTCTTAAAAATTGAAAATTATGCCTGGAGGTCTTAAAAATTGGCGCCCGGAGGCCTTACCCCTGAAAAAGTTATGCCCGGAGGTCTTAAAGATGTTGCCCGGAGGTCTTACCTGTGATTTGAAAAATTATGCCCGGAGGTCTTAAAAATTGAAAATTATGCCCGGAGGTCTTAAAAATTGAAAATTATGCCCGGAGGTCTTAAAAATTGGCGCCCGGAGGCCTTACCCCTGAAAAAGTTATGCCCAGAGGTCTTAAAGATGTTGCCCGGAGGTCTTACCTGTGATTTGAAAAATTATGCCCGGAGGTCTTAAAAATTGAAAATTATGCCCGGAGGTCTTAAAAATTGGCGCCCGGAGGCCTTACCCCTGAAAAAGTTATGCCCGGAGGTCTTAAAGATGTTGCCCGGAGGTCTTACCTGTGAATTGAAAAATTATGCCCGGAGGTCTTAAAAATTGAAAATTATGCCCGGAGGTCTTAAAAATTGGCGCCCGGAGGCCTTACCCCTGAAAAAGTTATGCCCGGAGGTCTTACTTGTGATTTGAAAAATTATGCTCGGAGATCTTAAAAATTGAAAATTATGCCCGGAGGTCTTAAAAATTGGCGCCCGGAGGCCTTACCCCTGAAAAAGTTATGCCCGGAGGTCTTAAAGATGTTGCTCGGAGGTCTTACCTGTGAATTGAAAAATTATGCCCGGAGGTCTTAAAAATTGAAAATTATGCCCGGAGGTCTTAAAAATTGTCTTTGAAGAATTGTTGAAAATTAACCTAAAGATTTTGAGAAGATGCGAATGCTTTTTGATGCAAATACATATGTTGAATAAGATACGAAATGACTTAAACTGGTGCAAACGTCTTTAATGCAAATGTAAATGACTTGGATTGATGCCCATGTTTCATGATGCAGATGCCCTTACTAATTGTGTTCATGTAACTGGTTTATGAATGGTGTAACTACAATTACCACACATTAATGAAAATGCAATGATTCTAGAAATGATGTAATTGTTTGAGATGACACAAATACGAATTCCATGAAGAATGTAAATGTAAAGGTAAAATACAGATGCTTATGGAATAATGCCAATGCAAATACCCATGAATGATGCAAATGCTTGCCGACACTGTGTAGATGCAAAAGCTCGATAAAGAGATGAGTGCTCATGAGTGATTCAAGTGCCCCCGGCTGTTTTTCTAGACTTTGGCTTAGCCTTTCAAATTCATTTTTCCTCTTCAAATCAGAGTATATCTTCAATTCATTTTGGCTATTCTCTTTGCCCCAACAATTTTCAAACTTTCATCAACAGAGATCTGAACCGGGTTCTATTTCTTCTTCTCATATCTGGAAGTCAAGACCTATCCTGGCAGTTCTACACCTTTGAGTTAGAAAAATCCTTGTCTCATGCCAACATCAAAATGGGTATTTCAAAAAAATCTCTTTATTTGTTTTCGCATTTTGAAAACTTCTGAACAAAAAATATTAACCCCACAATGTGTGATGTACAAATCTTTTGAAGACTGATGATCATTGTTAGAAATTTCTCTAAGTATCAATCTGGGTTTTTTCAACTGGGATTGGCAAGGCTTGGTATAACAAGATTCTGGCTTTTCCAGGAAAACTTCATGACAAAAATGTATATCCCTTCTAGGCTCACAAATGGAACAGGTTTTATAAATCATGAATTCATTGAGAACCAAACAAATTCAACATTCTTTTAGTTTCCATATCAAGGCATTTTGTCAAGCATCAAGATTGGTTGGGATGTTTAAACCGAAAAGTTGATTTTGGAGGAAAAAAGTTTCAGTTTTTGAAGACAATCCTCCGAATGAGAGCTGACAATTTGGGGGGTTCAGGAATTCCTAGATGTTCCTCGATGACCACTCCTTTAATAAGATTTTTTCTTTTGGGGTATCGACATTATCATCGATGGCATCGAAAATTCCCATTCTACTCTAGACCGCCCGTTTTTTTGGGTTTTCGCCCTAGAGTCCCATTCTTTTCAATTTTTCTCTTTTTTTTTTTACCATGTACTTGAGAATTCTAAATTCTTCCTTAGTGAAATGAGAATTTGATGAGATGGGATAAAATCTGAGGAAAACCCTTCAAATTAAACATTCATGCTTGATCAAAATGGACTTTTAAAGCACGTAATGTAGGCCATGGCTCAGGGTTCAGAAAGAAAGGATAAATAGGCCCAAAATATGTGTTTGAGGGTAATCAGATCAAGGATCCTTTCTTGAAGAGGATTTTCTTTGAAGCATGTGTCTCTTCTTGGACATTTCTTTCTTTTTGATTTTGCTCTTTTTCTTCCTTGCTTTTGGCTTTCAATTTGCCATGTCTTTCACACACATTTTTTTATTGTGTTTTTTGTTTGTTTTTCTTGGCTTTCATTTCGTCATCTTTTCCTCTTCCTTTTTCTTTGACAGAGTGCGCCCGTATTTATTCGGGGCTCCATTTGCTTTGTGTCTTTCCCTGAGCTGTCACTCATTTCTCAATGATCTTTGAAAAGATTTTTCCTCGCATTTGCCCCCCAGTGTAGAGGGTAATCCTTGATCAGGGTTCAAAGAATTAAGAATTCTTTTGGCTCAAAAGGGGTGACTATGGATAATAATTTTTTTCTTGTGAAAGGGATATGAAAGATGGCCATTCATCATATCAAGCCCAAATATTCTCATTGAAAAGCAATCCTCAGGGGAAATAGATATTCAGAATTTCATTTTGCACTTTGGAATCATCCGAATTCTCATATGCATGATATCATGATTTTTCTTTTTCTTTTTTTTTGTTTTTTTCGTCGCATGCCCCCAATGATTCATGCATTAGCCCATCCTTCTTCACTATGTATCCATCATTTCCACATATGATGCCCCAATTTGATTATCCATGCGAAATTGTATCAACGAGGAACATGGCAAGTCTAGGTCTGTTTTGAAAAGGCTGAGTTTCCAATCTGAGTTTTTTTGAAGAGATAAGGAAAATATGACCCAAAAACGGGTTTTCTCTGGGACAAGGGATAATCTAGTTTAATCATTGTGCCCCAGGATGTCAATCATGAAGTGATGTTTGGGCAATTAGTGTTTTGTGGTTATTGGGAAAGGTCATGAATGGTTTTAGCACAATCTTGACACACACCAAATTATCAAAATCTAGATTCTTGAAAGAATGTCTCATTTGTTTGATTTTCAAAGAATTCGAAAAATTTCAAAAAGTTCGTTCCTTTGTTCATAGCCTAGACTAGGATTTACATCCTTGCTTATTTTGCAATGACAATGCTTCTCTCTTTTCATTCATTTTTCCTTGAAGCATTAGGTCTTTCAAGTGTTATTGATTCAAGGTTTAGGTATAGAGAAGCCCAAAAAGGAGGGGAATGGTGTTGGGTCATTTCTAACACTGATCATCAATCTTCTTGAGACTATCCATTATTAAAACTTCCTTAATGCTTGTTTTTGTAAATTCACGTTTATTTAAAACACAATAAACACAAAGCATTTAAAATTCATTTAATTCATGTAGATGTTAACATGACACAAGTGCTTTCATCATCACAGTGTATAAAACTACATGTATCAAAAATGCTCCTATTGACATCCTTAAAAGGTAGTAATTCTCCCCCTAAAACCCTGAAAGAAACTGATTTAGGGCTAAGCGGCCTTCCATTGATTGATAAGCTCCGGTGTCAAAATACCATCACGGATAAGACTTTCAATCATTTCCTTCAGTTGTCTGCAATTTTCAGTTGAATGCCCAACTACCCCTAGGTGATAATCACACTTGCTGTCAGGGTCATAACTCCTTGCTGATGGATTCGGAGCTATTTTCAAAGGTACCGGGGTAAGGTACTGATTCTTTATTAGTAATGGCAGTAAGTCAGGGATGGGGATTGGAATTCTTTCTTGATTTTCTCGCGGTCGTTTTCTAGAAGTAGGCCTTGTTGCAAGGGCTGGTATAGGATTAGGTGTTTGGGTAGGTAGGTAAGGATAAAGGCTTGGAGATACCTCAGTAGGGTAACATGATTGGTATGAGGGAAATTGGGAATATGGGATGAAATCTCCCATAGTTTGGACATCTTCCTCTTTCTTTCTTGGTGCCTTATTTCTCTCGGTATTGGATGTTCCTTCTCTTTCAAGTTTCCCACTCTTGATAGCATTCTCAATCATCTCCCCTGAAATTACCATGTCCGCAAAATTCTTCGAAGCATTGCCGACGAGTCTGTCATAGTACGGGGCCTGCAGTGTATTCACAAAAAGGATAGTGATTTCCTTTTGTGTCAAGGGCGGTTGTACTTGGGCAGCCAGGCTCATCCACCGTTGTGCATATTCTTTGAAGCTCTCAGTAGCTTTTTTCTCCATATTTTGCAAAGTGAGACGATCAAGTGTCCTGTCGGTCATATACTTGTACTCGTTTAGAAAAACCCTAGCCAGGTCATTCCAAGAGCGAATCTGATCCTTGTTCAACTGACTATACCACCTAATTGCGGATCCGCTGAGGCTATCTTGAAAGCAGTGAACCAAAAGCTTATCATTATCTATCTGACTTGTCATCTTTTGGCAGAACATAGTGATGTGGGCTAATGGATCGGTTGTCCCGTCATATTTCACAAAGTCAGGGATCTTGAACTTAGGAGGAATGACTAAATCGAAGACCAAACATCATTCTTTCGCATCTAAACTCCCAAATACATCTGTACTTTCTACTGCCCGGAGCCTTTCATCTAACAATTGATATTTCCCTTGGGAATCTGCCAGCTCAACCTCATTTACCGCAACCCTTTTCAACTTTGCCTGTTCAGCCGGATCATCTGAGTTTAGGACATTGACGGGGTTAACAGTGTTCTGGGCATCACTTATTGCGACCTCATCTTGGCCCTTTTGTACCTCTAACCCTTCTCCGGCGACAAAGTTTTCAGTGTATCTTTTTCCCTTGATTACAGCAGACATTAGCTCCATCAGTTTAGTCATCTGATCCTTAGATTCTGCTTGAGATTTTGCTAGCTGTTCTCGCAATTCTCTCTGTTCCCTTTCCATTTTTTCCATTCGGGCAACTTGTTCATCCTCCATAGCACCAGCCTGTATTAAAAGTGTACTCAGTACTTCTTCTGATTTGAAATGGAAATTCTTTCAAAGACTCCTAAAGCCAAGCCAACTTCTATTTTATTTCCCCCAAATGTATGTCATGATGAATGAGCCATGAATGCAATGAGTGCAATTTGATGCATATGAAGGATAAACAAAGTTATGTATGGATATGTACAATGGAAACATGCTGACCATATATGTGATAAATGCAATCACAATGCCAACATGTTGCAAACAAAGAATAAACAAATCAACACATGGATATATGCAATGACTGATCATGTGCATTTTAGCATGTTTCCCAATGAATGATCATATATCCTATGAATGCAACACGGTGTCAATTATGATACATGCAAACAATGAATGATTGATATAGAGTATATACAAAGAAAATCATGCTAACCATGTGTGTCATGAATGCGACCTAATGCTAACATGATGTATGTAATAAGCAAATTAATGCATGAACATATACAAAGAAATTATGCTGACTATGTTTGTTATGAATGCAACCTGACAAATAATTGATGGGATGCAAAATGCAAAGGGGAAGATATCACGGAGGAAATAAGAATCGGAGGAACTTAATCATCAACATCTTATAAATTTGAAGCATACTCAATTCATTCCCATATCAATGTTCACAATGGTATAAACCATGTTTTACAAAATTTGAGCAGTAGTTAAAACTGTCTTTACAAGCACTTTATTCTTCCTAGCATCCTAAGGCTATAAGAGCCGGCTACTGAAAAAGTGAAATCCTATTACATCATATAAGACCGAAGTCTTTCCACCTCAATGCTGTAAATCTCCCAATCCTAATGGCGTTTTCCCAGTCCTTTATCAATCAGTGTCGTTGGATCCAACCACTTGGCATCTATAAGAGCTTGCACTTTCCTTTTGACTGCTATACAATCTTCGATGCTATGGCCAACAATTCCACAGTGATAATCACATCTTTCATTTGGATTATACCACATTGGATATGGTGGTAACAGGGGTTTCAATGGGACACAGGCAACCATGTGATTTTGGATCAGTATAGGGAGGAGCTCTTGGTAGCTGATTGGAATGGGATCAAAATGCATTTGGGTCTTATTCTGGGATCGTTTCTTAGTCACACATGGCCTAGGAGTTGGGGCACTTGGTGGTAGCACTAAGGTTCGAACCGGAGTGTTTACATGGGGATGTGGCGGAACAGCATGGTAAGGGTATGGATTTGGACACGGGGCCTTTGGAGGTTGTACATAGCTCGAGGTTCCTATCCCAGGTACTGGATAAGGTTATTGATGAGGGAAATAGTATGAACTGGTAGTTGGTAACGATGGAGTGGGATTCAGGAATCCCGTAGTGGTCGTCCCAATGGACGATTGGACCATAGTAGGGTGGGGATACTGGTTTGGACCTAGAACAGTTTGCAGGTATGGTACTGGATTCGAGGTTTCTGTCTTTGGTATCAGGCTTTCAGGTTTAATTATTTTCATGATTTTGTCCACAATTTCATCAGGATTGCAACCTTTGTGGCATTGACAAGTGCAGGATCCAGCAAGGATTGTATGTTCTGGACCTAATGGTTTTGGTTGATCCGAAGATGATGCGAAGCCCTGAGAAAGTTCACCTTTACTGTTACCCATATCCTCAACCATTTTCAGCAATTTGGCAAGTTGTTCCTTCACCTCTCGGATTTCATGTCCATATTCATCTTGATTGCGTTCCAAAGCACCCAATCGTTCCTCCGATTCATTCCTCATATCTCGAACCCCTTTCATGCAAATGAAAATGTCATGAGATTAAGATTATGAATGTACGCGCTCTATTCCTATGTGCATGAATAAATTGATGATTAATGCATGAACATATACAGAGAAATTATGATGACTATGTATGTTATGGATGCAATCTAATGCCAGGTATATACAGATAATGACTATGCATGTCATAAACGTGTCCTAACAATGAATGACCATGTATGCTATGACTATAACATGATGTCAAAATGATACATGCAAAAATAAATGAATTAACACAAAGGTATATACAAAGAAATCAATGATTACACGAAATTGGTGGGACCTAAATCTTGATTATACAAAAATCTCATTATGCAAGATTGCCTCCAAATTTATGATTTTTTTTACATGCTTTTTTTTGTGTTTTTTTTATTTATGAAAAACCAATCACATTATTTTCAAAAGAATTTCAGGGTGGATCCCACTATGGTACCATATGCAAATGTTCATGTGACACTACCGGTTTTATGAAATCATCAAATGAAATTACCAACTGTTTATTGCAAAGAATGAGATCAATAACACAACCAAAAATGTACATGCTCTATTCACACATGCATGAAATGTGCAACATGCAAAATGCTTGAAAAAAGGTTTTTTTTTTTTTAAAAAAACAGCTAATGAACATCTGCCCCAACAATATCTGCTTATTTAGGCATCACGATGCCTTCGAGGCGGAGTATCACATTTATTACGGGCGATGTACGTACATCGTTGCCCGATCTACCACACTTATTCGGAGTGTAAAATAGGTAACAAAAGGTTTAGAACTGTCCCTCTATGTGTTCCTATTTTCGGTATATCTAACGGAAATCCGGCATGGCTTCGTCTAGGTTCACTATATGAGGGTGAATCGGTTCTAAGGCTCCGAATTGTTCCTCACTGTCGCCGGTGAAGGCTAGTAAGGCACCTCGATAAAAGCGGGTTCAATTCGTTAGAGTATATTTTCCTATGCCCATGCGGAGGATCATCACGAAGGCATTAGGTACTTTATACTCCGAAAGTGTTTCACTAGCCCATACGGAGGATCAATCACGAAGGCGTAGTTACTTTACTCCCACTTAAAAGGACGGAACCCGGGTATAGGATTCATGTTATGCAAATGCACGTGTAGGTTTTTCACCACCTATTCTACAAACCTTATTCTAAATGCCCTAGCAATTAAAACATTCAAGAATAGTGTAACGCGTTAACCAACAAGCAATTATAATATACAACCTTAAATAACTAGAGAACAAAAATAAAATGCATGCACATGAGTATGAACATATTTAAAAACAATTTATTATTTTCAAAATTCTCCTTATTAAAAAAATGTGGGAATTAAAATCAAATACCAATTAAACCAACAAAACCGAGACTTTGATAACACACGACTAATTCTAGGCCTGACTCTCTAATATGTCCCCAGTGGAGTCGCCAAGCTGTCGCAACCTAAAAAAATAACGACGAGTCTCATCGCAAGACTTTATTATTCGTTAGGCGTGACATTAAAAAAAACCGAGGAAAAGTCGACTTAATTCCTCTAGAAAAATGAAGGTTTTGAAAATGACCTTAAAAAAGACATGGAGTCGCCACCAATCTTTTTTAGCTAGGTATGATCGGCCACCTATTAAAACCGGTTTTATAAAATATTTTAAAAATTAATTAAAACATTTTAAAAACCAATTTCAAGTCTGCGTTTTAAACCAGAGAAATCAAAGAAGCGGGTTCGGGAATCGGTTACGTGTGGGGAAGGATTAGCACCCCCACAACGCCCGTATAAATCGGTACCTTATTAATCGTGTGTTATCTCAAGTCTCGGTAAAAGTTGGTTTTAAATTTAGTATTTCAAATTAATTCCCAATTAAAAGAAAAATAATTTTATTTTTTTTATTGAAAATGATCCGGAATTTATAAATTCAAAATTTTCCTATATTCCCCAACAAACGTGGCAAAATATAGAAATTTTTATTAGTTTTGAGAAAACTTTCCGAATCATTCTCTTTTTTGAAAGAAAGATATTCCTTTATTAATGATAATTGATGAAATTCCCTCCAGCAAACCCGGTAGAGAACTCATGAATTATTTTAACTCGGGAATATCTTTATTTTTATTGAAAACCATTATCTTTTTGAAAACATTTAAAAGAAATGAATATGTATATGCATGACATAAATAAAATGACATAGCCAAATCTAAATAATATAATGCAACCTAAATGACATGACATGATTTGAATGCCTTAGCATATTCTAAATGACATGGAATAAAATAATGCTATCATATAATATGCATGAAAATAAAAATAATAATGTATGAACATAGTATATGCTAAATAAAAAATAACTAAATAAAAGCATAAGATACCATGAAATATTCAAAACCATATAATAAACCATGTAACATCAAAAAGTATAAATCAAAATAACAACAATATCATAGAAATTATTATAGCAAGAATCACATATTATATAAAATGCATGAATATAAAAAATGCAATGCATGAGATGTATTTTTTCCTTCAATTAAGGAAATCCGTATATCTAAAAAGATATCCGGATACCTTAGGAAAATATGTCAAATTAAATATTCTAAAACCAAAATACTTTGTGATTGTTTGAAAACAATTTTGAAAAGCTTGAATTAAAAATAAAAACTGTGCTAAATCTTTTTTTTAAAATGGCTCTAATTTCCTAAGTTTAAAAAATTCGGACTTGACTACCCTTAACCCGGGACTTTAAAAACCATTTTTAGAGTTTAAAAAGGCTTAGAAATTACCCTAAGTCAGTAGCTAACCCTCCTAATCAGCCCACTCTAAGTAAATTAACCAAATCAGAAAATTGGTTTTTCTTTAAATTCAATTCTGACTCCACTGTCCAGTTTTAATCCATGATTTTTTATCCTATTTTTAAAAATTCCAAAAATTCTAAACCAAATACTGGAGACTCAGGACATGTAAAACTACACGAGAAAAAATCGGCTTAAGTTTTTGATCAAAGATGAATTCCCAGAAAAACCAGAGATGTACGAGTTTTTGGAGGAGAAAAAAAACTGCTTTGTTGTTCTTTAAATTCAATTCTGACTCCACTGTCCAGTTTTAATCCACGATTTTTTACCCTATTTTTAAAAATTCCAAAAATTCTGAAAAAATTATTGGAGACTTAGGACATGCAAAAATACACGGAAAAAAATCGACTTAATTTTCTGATCAAAGATGAATTCCCAGAAAAATCGGAGATGTATGAGTTTTGGGTGGAAAAAAAAACTACTTTGCCAACACATTTTTTTTTGGTCTTTGATAAAATCATTTAAAAACCAAAATAAAAATATTTGAAACTCATAGAATTACTTGAAGACAGTAGCTAGGACTTTTTGAAAGTTAGATAAAAATTGGCTAAGTAAAAAAAAAAAAATCACAAAGGTAGAATAATCAACTTGACAAACTTAATTTTCCACAAGTGTGCTCAAGAGAGCATGACTTTGAACCATCAATTGGCTCAAGTCATTATTCAAGTGGTATGAACATGAAATGCATGAAATAATGCAGCAAACATAATGCATGAAATGCATGGATTTAAACCTAAATGTAAGGAAAATGCATGACATAAATAATATGGCCTAGACCTAACATGAACTTGCATGGCAATAAATGCAACCTAGACCTAAGATATGCATGGCATTTTCACAAACACAAGGCATGCTTAATTCAAAAATCCAACCAAATATCATGCAAATGCAAAAACCTAACAACTAGCATGACAAAAAATGCAACACACAATGCAAAACACATGGAGTAGCCAAATGGCCTCAAGCTCCAACAAGCATGGCATTTTCTCAAACACTTGGCATACTAGCATGAAAAACTAAGTCATAACACAAAAATCACACAAGCATTTTCACAAACACTTAATATGCTAAATCTAAAACATGCTCAACTAAGATATAAAACAAGAATCATGCAAAGAATCATACAAGCATTTTCACAAACACTTAATATGCTAACTTTAAAACATGCTCAAATTTAAACAACATGAAAACATAAAATTAAAAATGCAAAAACATGATATCTAAGACATAAATGGCAACAAACAAAGCAACCAAATTAAAATATAACTCAAGAACATTAAATAACATAACATTTAAAACATCAAAAACAAAGAAAATAGCATAAACAATATGGTAAAATGAATCGAAACAACAACTTAAAATAAATAATGTAGGCCATTTGGCCATGGTGAGTTTATTGTAAAAACAAAATGTAAAAAAAATATACTTAAGAAAGGAAATGAAGGAAGAACAAGAAACATTATTTTAAAATGAAAACTCACCAAGTAGAGATTAAAATAGCAAAAAATAAGAATAGAAAATGAAAGTGCAAGAGTTGGTGCTCAAGAGCAACCTCAAGAAGCTAATATTTCAAGCTTTTCTCTTCAAACTTTCCTTTTTTTCTAAATTCTTCTTTTTTTGCTCTCAACCAAGAAGATAAAAACTAAGAAAAACTAAGAGAAATCAGCCAAAATGGAAAAGAAAAAACAAACTCTGCCTCCCCCCTTTAGGGTTGGCCTAAATGATGCTTATATAGCCTCAAAGATGTTGTCATTTTTGTGTAACCTATTTTCCATCAAATGGCCAATAATTCAAGATGAAAAGTCATGAAATTACCACTTTTAGATTAGCATCTCAGCCCTCTCAAATTACAGCTATGCAAAAATAATGTTGACATCTTTCTTAACCTATGTGGTTTAATCACCATGGCTTGATCAAAGAGAATGGTTAACTAACTCTTGATTTTTAACCACTTGATTGAAAAAAAAAATCAAGCTTCCTCCTTCCTTTGGGCTTGGGCAGGCCAGCACTTCTCTTTTCCAGCCCAGCTCTGATTTTTGAAAGGCCCAAAAAAGCCCTTTTCGGTTGCTTGGGTGAAATGACCATTTTGCCCCCCGGATGCAAGTAAATATCAAACGGACTCCAAATTCAATTTTTATTTTTTTAATACTTCCAAAATAATAAAATATTGAGTTCTGGAAGTTTTCAAAATTATCCGAGTCCGTTTGCTATTTATTTGGATTTTTTCTTCCCAAAATGTCCTTTTATGCCCCTACTTTTTAGTATTTTTTAAACGAGCTCCAAATCAAGATTTTTCTTCACCAATCTCTTCAAAATAATTAAAAAGTGTGATCTGAAAGTTTTCATAATTTTTGGAGCTCATTTGGTATTTTTTCGGGATTTATCGGCTTGAATTACTGCATAGGAGGCCCTGGATTTGGCCATTTTGCAAACGAACTCGGAATCAAGATTTTTTTTCGCCAATCTCTTCCAAATAATTTAAAAATGAGATTTGCCAAATTTCAGAATTTTTGGAGTCCATTTGCTATTTTTCTGGGATTTATCTTTTTGAATTACTGCATAAGAAGCCCGGGATTTGGCCATTTTGCAAACGAACTCGGAATCAAGATTTTCTTTCGCCAATCTCCTTCAAATGATTTAAGAATGAGATTGACAAATTTTCCATAATTTTTGGAGTCCATTTGCTATTTTTCCCAAATTTTTCCAATTTTGCCCTTTTACCTCCGAAACCCGGTTTTGCTCAAAACAAATCCGATTTTCAGATTTTCTTCAATCTGAGCCTTGGGCCATCCTTTTTAACCATTCTTCATCCATTGGGGGCTTTGGTCTTACCAAGTCGGGCCATTTATGTGATTCTTCCCGATTTCACCGAAATCCACTAGAAACCCTAATTCTCGGTTTTCTCCCGGATTGACTTTTCTTTCGGTTTTTCTTGCAAGTGACTTCTCCATTACCCGTAGTCAGTGCTTATCTTTCATTTGGAACCTTCAATTTCGACCAGTTTGATCGTTTAAGCACTTTTCCCCAAATTTCTTGGATTAGGGTTTCTTCTCTACTGAATCTCCAAATCCCAACTTCCGAACTCCATATCTTTCAATGTAGACCTCGGATTATCAAAATTCTTTCGCCATTTTTCAATTGAACTTAAAATCTTGATTTTGAAAGTGGGTTGACTTTTTCAGTAGTTGACTTTTTGGGGTTGACTTTTTCGGGGTTGACTTTTTTTCAAGTTTGTCTTTTTGTGCTCGCCCTCTTAAACTAAGTCTCGGAGTACCACCTGCAGGATGAAAACAGTCTTTTTATACTCGGAAACATCAATATGGGAAGAAAACATACCTGTTTAGTGGTCCGGACAAAATTAGGTGTCGGTTACTCCCGAACCCGCTTCTTTGATTTCTCTGGTTTAAAACGCAGACTTGAAATTGGTTTTTAAAATGTTTTAATTAATTTTTAAAATATTTTATAAAACCGGTTCTAATAGGTGGCCGATCACACCTAGCTAAAAAAGATTGGAGGCGACTCCATGTCTTTTTTAAAACCTTCATTTTTCTAGAGGAATTTTGTAGACTTTTCCTCGGTTTTTTTTAATGTCACGCTTAACGAATAATAAAGTCTTGCGATGAGACTCGTTATTTTTTAGGTTGCGACACTATGTAATTGTAAATATATTTATGTAATTGTAATATATCTATGTAATTCTAATATATTTATGTAATTGTAATATATCTATGTAATTATAATTGTAATATATATCTATGTAATATATCTATGTAATATATCTATGTAATATAACAATGTAATTCTAATATATCTATGTAATTGTAATATCTATGTAATTGTAATATATTTATGTAATGTATCTATGTAATATATCTATGTAATTGTAATATATCTATGTAATATATATATATATATATATCTATGTAATTGTAAATATATTTATGTAATATATCTTTGTATTTATAATATATCTATGTAATTGTAATATATCTATGTAATAGTAATAGTATATCTAATGTAATTGTAATATATCTATGTAATTGTAATATATCTATGTAATTTTAATATATCTATGTAATTCTATGTAATTCTATGTAATTGTAAAATATCTATGTAACAATAATATATCTTTGTAGTTGAAATATATCTATGTAATTGTAATATATTTATGTAATATACCTATGTAATATTACATAGATACATTACTAATTGTAATATATTTATGTAATTGTAATATATCTATGTAATTTTAATATATCTTTGTAATTCTAATGTATCTATGTAATATATCTATGTAATTGTAATATATCTATGTAACTGTAATATATCTATGTAATTGTAATATATCTATGTAACTGTAATATACAATTACATAAATATAATATATCTATGTAATTGTAATATATCTATGTAACTGTAGTATATCTATGTAATTGTAATATATATATGTAATTGTAATATATTTATGTAATATATGTATGTAATTTTAATATATTTAAGTAATTGTAATATATTTGTGTAATACATTGTAATATATCTATGTAGTTGTAATTATAATATACATGTAATTGTAATTGTAATATATTACAATAGATATGTAATTCTAATGTTTTCTGTAATTGTAATATTTCTATGTAATTGTAATATATTTATGTAATTGTAATATATCTATGTTATTGTAATATATTTATGCAATTGTAATATATCTATGCAATTATAATATGTCTATGTAATTGTAATATATCTATGTATTTGTAATATATTTGTGTATTGTAATATATGTATGTAATTGTAATATATCAATGTAATTGTAATATATTTTTGTAATTATATATTTGTGTAATTGTAATTGTAATATATGTATGTAATATATCTATGTTATTGTAATATCTCTATGTAATTGTAATATATATCTATGTAATATATTTATCTATGTAATTGTAATATATCTATGTAATTGTAATATATATATCTATGTAATATATTTATCTATGTAATTGTAATATATCTATGTATTTATTTAGATATATATTTGTGTAATTGTAATTGTAATATATACATATATTTATGTAATATATCTATGTAATTGTAAAATATATATATATATATGTAATTGTAATTATGTGATTGTAATATATGTAATATATCTATGTAATCATATATCTATGTAATTGTAAATATATTTATGGAATTGTAATATATCTATGTAATTCTAATATATTAATGTAATTGTAATATATCTATGTAATTGTAATTGTAATATATATCTATGTAATTGTAATATATTTATGTAATCTATCTATGTAATATATCTATGTAATTGTAATATATCTATGTAGTTGTAAATATATTTATGTAATATATCTATGTAATTATAATATATCTATGTAATTGTAATATATATATATATATGTAATTGTAATTATGTGATTGTAATATATGTAATATATCTATGTAATCATATATCTATGTAATTGTAAATTTATTTATGGAATTGTAATATATCTATGTAATTCTAATATATTAATGTAATTGTAATATATCTATGTAATTGTAATTGTAATATATATCTATGTAATTGTAATATATTTATGTAATGTATCTATGTAATATATCTATGTAATATATATATCTATGTAGTTGTAAATATATTTATGTAATATATCTATGTAATTATAATATATCTATATAATTGTAATAGTATATCGAATGTAAGTGTAATATATTACAATTGCACAAATATATTACATAGAATTATATAGATATAATTATAAGGTTTATGTAATTATATATATCTATGTAATAGTAATACAATTATAATAAATATATGCAATTGTAATATATCTATATAATCGTAATATATATATTAATAAATATATCTATGTAATTATAATATATCTATGTAATATATTATCTATGTAATTGTAATATATCTATGTAATTGTAATATATTTATGTAATTATAATATATCTATGTTATTGTAATATATCTATGTAATTGTAATATATATCTATGTAATATAATAAAATTACATAGATATATTACAATTACATATCTATTATAATATTACATAGATGTATTACAATTGCATATATGTATTATAATTGCATAGATATATTACAATTACATGTATTTTAATATATCTAATGTGTAATTGTAATGTATCTATGTAATTGTAATATATCTATGTCGTTGTAATTGTAATATTACATAAATATATTTATGTAATTGTAATATATCTATGTAATTGTAATATATATCTATGTAATTGTAATACATCTATGTAATTGTAATATATCTATGTAATTGTAATAGTATATGTAATTGTACTGTATTTATGTAATATATCTATGTAATATTACATAGATATATTTCATAAATATATTACAATTACATAGATCCATTACAATTACATAGATATATATATTACAATTACAATTACTTAAATATATTACAATTATATAGATATATATATATGTAATTGTAATATATATCTATGCAATTATAATATATCGATGTAATTATTTATGTAATATATCTATGTAATTATAATATATCTATGTAATTGTAATAGTATATCTAATTACATAGATACATAGATATATCAAATAGTAATTACATAGATACATTACAATTACATAGATAATATTACAATTGCAATTAAATAGATATATTACAATAACATAGATATATATTACAATTACATAGATATATTACAATAACATAGATATATATTACAATTACATAGATATATTACAATAACATAGATATATTACAATAACATAGATATATATTACAATTACATAGATATATTACAATAACATAGATATATTATAATTACATAAAAATATTACAATTACATAGATATAATATTACAATTACATAGATAATATATTACATTGATATATTATAATTACATAGATATATTTATTAATATCTATATTACAATGATATAGATATATTACAATTGCATATATTTATTATAATTGTATTACTAATACATAGATATACTACATAGATATATATAATTACATAAACCTATAATTATATCTATGTAATTCTATGTAATATATTTTTGTAATTTTAATATATTACAATTACATTAGATATACTATTACAATTACATAGATATACTATTACAATTACATGGATATATTACAATTACATAGAGATATTATAATTACATAGATATATTACATAAATATATTTACAATTACTTAGATATACTATTACAATTACATAGATATATTACAATTACATAGATATATTATAATTACATAGATATATTACATAAATATATTTACAATTACATAGATATATATATATATATATATATTACATAGATATATTACAATTACATAGATATATTACGTAGATACATTACATAAATATATTACAATTACATTGATATTACAATTACATAGATATATTAGAATTATATAGATATATTACAATTACGTAGATATATTACATAGATATATTACAATTACATAGATATATTACAATTACATAGATACATAGATACATTACAATTACAATTGCATAGATATATATTACAATTACGTAGATATATATCTTACAATTGCATAGATATATATTACAATTGCATAGATATGTATTACAATTACATAGAATTACATAGATATATTACAATTACATAGATACATTACAATTACACAAATATATTATCTATGTAATATATCTATGTAATATATTATCTATAGAATTGTAATATATTTAAGTAATTGTAATTGTAATATATATATCTATGTAATTGTTATTGTATCTATGTAATTGTAATATATTTATGTAATATATCTATGTAATATTACGTAGATATATTACATAAATACATTACAATTACATATATTATTACAATTACATAGATATATTACAATTACATAGATGTATTACAATTACATAGACAATTACATAGATATATTACAATTACATAAATATATATTTATGTAATATTACAATTACAATTACATAGATATATATTACAATTACATATGTAGACACCTAATTTTGTCCGGACCACTAAAATAGGTATGTTTTCTTCCTAAATTGATGTTTTCGAGTGTAAAAAGATTTTTGTCATTCTGCAGGTGGTACTCCGAGACATAGATATATATTACAATTACATAGATATTACAATTACTTATATATATATATATTACAATTACATAGATATATTACAATTACAAAAATATATTACAATTACATAGATATATTACAATTACTTAAAACATTAGAATTACATAGATATATTACAGTAATTGTAATTGTAATATATCTATGTAATGTATCTAATTGTAATAAATATATTTATGTAATTGTAATACATCTATGTAATATATGTAATATATCTATGTAATTGTAATATATCTATGTAATAGTAATATATCTATGTAATATATATATTACAATTACATAGATATGTAGTTGTAATATATCTATGTAATTGTAATATATTTATGTAACACCCTGTCCGGATAATCTACCTAAAATCCGGCAGAGTTTCCTTTCTATCTCAACTATAACCCTCCTGCAAATAACACTCAATTCATATCCTCAACCAGCAATATTCCTCAATACTATTATCACATATATCCATACATATTCAAAAATTATCCATGATCAATTTATGCTCAAATCAAAACATATTGATCTATTGTCTCATATCTTCAAATATATACAATATATCCAGAAGTAAACCTATCTCAGCAAGGTTTACTGATAAAAATATCAAGAGATCAAATCTTCTAGAAATTTAGATATGATGCCCACCACGTCAATATACTCTTGAAGCGAAAAGTAGAGGAAGGCAGCAATCCCGACACCTAACTGTGTCCTGAAAATGAGAAATAAGAAGAGGTGAGATATATGAATATCTCAATGAGTAGACAACATTTAAAGCGTGTGAAAACTATAATGGTAATCTGTAAAGCATAATTGACATTTTCAAAATAAATAATAATAAAACCATAATGAGTAATTCAAAGACGTAACAAGGTTTTCAAATGTATAACAATATTATAATATTAAATCAATGTATAAAATCTGTGAAGTAAATCAAGTTACGTATAGTTGGGCTCCAACTTACTGTCATGCATAAGAATACATCCATGAAATAACCAGGCAATATCCATGTAGGCATACTAGTAGCCGGCCCCAAAGGCCAATACCACCATAGGACGCACCAAAGGCATATGTGTCGCTATGATGTGCCCCCAAAAGGCAAATATAACGGGATAGGGACTCTGGAGATGGCTCCCACCATAAAGGCGTAGCACGCAGCTCCCATACCCCAATCTAATATCACGGAATTGGGACTCTGGAGGTGGCTCCCGCCACAAAGGCGTAGCACGCAGCTCCCGTATTCCGATCAAGTGTATAGTTTCATACATTAAGTCAGGTGGAGCCAAAACCATGTACGTCAAATTCTATGTATAATCATATTTCATAAATCAATCAACTTACTCGATATAATATTTCTTGAAATAAAAATACTTTAATAACAAATCAATTCAT
The DNA here is from genome assembly GCA_030761205.1 of Fremontodendron californicum. Lineage (NCBI taxonomy): Eukaryota > Viridiplantae > Streptophyta > Magnoliopsida > Malvales > Malvaceae > Fremontodendron > Fremontodendron californicum. Next base: position 14,054,055 of record JAULJL010000041.1, read on the forward strand.
ATGATTAAATATCGTATATACCTTTAATATGTAAAATAAATATTATGCTAAAAAAAATATATAATTATAATTAAAGAAATTTCAAATAACTATAGTTGTCGTCTACTCACAATCCTTGAGATGATCTCACTGTACACCTCGACCTGAAACTTCGGGATCCACAGGTGACGTCGGATCTACGTGGCCTAGAGATTAACAATAATTAGTATCTATACATGCTCAAAGCATTACACAATTTTGAATGCAACTTAAGTCCCATTAATCTACCCCATAGTCAATACTAATTTATCATACTCAAAACAACATATCCTTAATTTTTAATATCATTTCCATAATCATTTTCTCCATAATTAAACTCCATAATCATGTCCTTATCAAATTAATTTCTAGTATTCCATGCCTTAGAGATTTTCATAATCCATAACCATCTTTTGGTACTATATTTCTCTTAAGCAATAAATTCCTTAATATCAAGTTAGATTAGAAAATCATAACTTGAGTTTGGTAAGGAATTTGGAAGTGATTCCAATTGGTTTATTTCAACCAATATGTCTAATTTATGAAGAAAATAACTAACTTATACAATTAGAACAAAATTTTGATCAAATTTGATAAATCCCGAAACTATGCTGAAACAGGGGTCAAAACAGAACAGACAACTTCACCGAATTTTATTTTTTTAATCGCTTATCGGTTTTGGGTGATTCAAAAACCAAAATTCTCATATTGAAGTCTAGTTTCTAGGACAAATATCAAACAAATACAAACCCTGATGTGCCGAACCCAGAAAATCCGAACAGCAAGCATGCTCAACTTCCCCTATTTTGCATTTTCTTCCCATTTTCTTGTTCATGCTTTCAAATCCTTTTAATTCTTACCAAGTTGAGTAAAATTCATACTTAATAGATGGATTTCAGACCTTAACATGTTTATGGAGCTAAGATCTTAGCATGCTCACGTAGAATATCTAAAGAAAAGGAAGAATTTATCAAGAAATTAACCTTGGATGTAAATGTTGTTGAGATTTTGGTGGAGTTGTTTGAAGAGAATTTTGAGAGAGGGAGGATAGGAAGCCGGCTGCTACTTGGAGAATTGAATGAAAATTCTAGTGTTTTCGGGAGATAAAATGCACATAAGAGATATTTTTTGTTTTTGGTATAATTGCATATTGATCCCTCAACTTTTTATAAATAACCATTAAGCCCCTAAACTTTTTAATATGTTCAATTTGATCCTTTCTTCCTTTATTTCCTTCACTTATAACTTCTTACCCATTTCCAAGTTTGTCCTTAAAATTTTCGGAATTTAACTTTACATGATTATACGTAACCTCGATTGTTACAACTTACCCCCCTTAGAAAAATTTCGTCCTCGAAATTTACTTACCAACTTGATTGAACAAGTGAGGATATTGAGTCCGCATATCTTCCTCTCTTTCCCATGTAGCTTCTTCATATGAATGATTCCTCCAAAGAACTTTCAGCAATGGAATAGTCTTAGTCCTTAGAACTTGGTCCTTTCTATCCAAAATCTCAACCGGCTGCTCTTCATAAGTTAAATTTTCCTCAATTTCCATAGGCAAGTCCTTCAATATATGTGAAGAATCGAAAATTTACTTTCGGAGCATAGAAACATGGAACACATTATGAATTCGTGACAATTCTTTTGGTAAGTCCAATCTATAAGCAACTGGGCCAATCCGTTCAATGATCTCATACGGCCCTATATATCGAGGACCCAACTTTCCTCGTCTTCCAAACCGGATTACTCCCTTCCAAGGAGTAACTTTCAAAAATATCATATCACCAACTTCAAACTCTAAATCTTTTCTCCGATTATCTGCATAGCTCATTTGTCGATCTTGAGCTATTTTTATCTTTTCCCGAATTACCTTAACTTTGTCTGCAGTCATCATAACAATTTCTGGACCTAGTAATTTCCTTTCATCTGTATCATCCCAACACACCGGAGTTCTGCACTTCCTTCCATACAAAGCTTCAAACGGAGTCATATCGATGCTGGACTGATAACTATTGTTATATGCAAATTCTGCTAGAGGCAAGTGTTCATCCCAGATTCCTTTGAATTCCATAATACAAGATCTGAGCATATCTTCCAGAATTTGAATTGTCCGTTCAGATTGTCCATCCGTCTGAGGATGAAAAGCAGTACTGAACTTGAGTTTAGTGCCCATAGCATTCTGCAAACTTGGCCAAAATCGAGATGTGAATCGGGGGTCTCGATCAGATACAATCGATACTGGGGCACCATGTAACCTAACAATTTCGTTCACATAAAGTTTAGCCAGTCTTTCCATGGAAAAAGTCTTCTTGACTGGCAAAAAGTGAGCTGATTTTGTCAAACGATCAACAATCACCCAAATGCTGTCATAACCAGACTGTGTTCTTGGTAATCCCGAAACGAAATCCATAGCAATATCTTCCCACTTCCATTGAGGAATAGGTAGGGGGTTCAATTTCCCAGAAGGTTTTTGATGCTCGGCTTTAATTTGTTAGCATACCAAGCATCTAGAAACAAACTCAGCTATGTCCCGTTTCATACCTTGCCACCAATAATGTTCTCTTAAGGTTCGATGCATCTTCACACTACCGGGATGTAACGCGTATGGTGCATTATGAGCTTCGTCCAAAATCACCTTCCGGAGTTCTTCATCCTGAGGCACACAAAGCCTATTTTTCATTATCAGTACATCCTTATCCTTTATTTGAAAGTCAGTCCTCACACCATCCCTTACTTCTTGCTTTAACTTTACTAGCATAGGGTCATTATTTTGTGCTTCACGTATCCAATCAATATGAATCGGTTTAACCTTCAAGTGGGCTATTAGGAGATCATTCTCATCAATCATCAATTCTAAAGGTAAAGACTTCAACTCATTTTGTAAGGGTTTCTGAATTGCTCGGATATGAGCAAGAGAACTAGAAGACTTTCTACTAAGAGCATCGGCCACTACATTGACCTTTCCTGGGTGGTAGTCAATTACACAGTCATAATCTGTTATCAATTCCAACCATCTCCTTTGCCTCAAATTTAATTCTTTCTGATCCATCAAATATTTCAGACTCTTATGATCAGTGTAGATTGTACATTTTTCTCCAAATAAATAACGCCTCCAAATTTTCAGTGCAAACACCACTGCCGCCAACTCTAAATCATGAGTGGGATAGTTTTGCTCATGCTGTTTCAGTTGTCGAGAAACATAAGCTATCACCTTCCCATGTTGCATCAAAATGCAACCCAAACCTCGCCTCGAGGCATCACTGTATACCACAAAGCTTCCAGTCCCTGATGGTAGTGTAAGAACTGGTGCTGTGGTCAATCTACGCTTGAGCTCTTGGAAAGCTTGCTCACATTCGTCAGTCCACTCAAACTTAGCATGCTTCCTTGTTAGTTTTGACAAAGGAGAGGCAATCATGGAAAATCCTTCCACGAATCTTCGATAGTACCCTGCCAATCCGAGAAATCTCCTAACTTCTGTGACATTAGTGGGTCTTTCCCAAGAAACTACAGCTTCTATCTTTTGTGGATCCACAAAAATCCCTTCCTTAGATACTACGTGACCAAGGAATGCTACTTTGTCTAGCCAGAATTCACACTTGGAAAATTTAGCATAAAGTTGCTTTTCACGCATAGTCTGCAACACCGTTCTCAAATGGCTTACATGATCATCCTTATTCCTGAAATAAACTAGGATGTCATCGACGAAAACAATAACAAACTTATCTAAGTAGGGTCGAAACACCCTATTCATCAAATCCATAAAGACTGCAGGTGCATTAGTTAGCCCAAAAGGCATAACTAAGAATTCATAATGACCATATCGAGTTCTAAAAGCAGTCTTTGGAATATCAGATTCTTTAATCTTCAATTGATGATAACCCGATCTTAGGTCTATTTTGGAGAACACACTTGCACCTTGCAACTGATCAAACAAGTCATCAATCCTTGGCAAAGGATACTTATTCTTAATGGTGACCTTGCTCAGTTGCCGGTAGTCGATACACAATCGTAAAGATCCATCCTTTTTCTTTACAAATAAAATCGGTGCTCCCCACGGTGAAGTACTAGGCCGAATGAAACCCCTGTCAACTAGGTCTTGCAACTGCACTTTCAATTCCTTTAGCTCCAAAGGTGCCATTCTATAGGGTGCCTGAGAAATAGGAGCACTGCTAGGGATTAAGTCGATAGTAAACTCCAATTCCCTGTCAGGAGGTAAATCGACCAATTCTTCAGGGAAGATCTCAGGAAACTCTTTTACCACAGGTATAGTTCTCAACTTTGCCTCATGTATGTCCTTGTTAATCACATAAGCAAGGTAAGCAGAATACCCTTTTTGCAAGTATCTATTGGCTGTCATCTTGGAGATAAGGAAAAAAGGTAAAACTTTCCTTTCTCCTTGAAAGGTAAACTCCAAGTCTCCTGACTTCTTAAAAGTCACAGTCTTGGAAAAACAATCTATCACTGCATTGTGTTTAGACAACCAATCCATTCCCAAAATCACATCAAAATCATACATTCCTAATGGAAACAAATTAACTGATAATTCATGCTCCTGAACCATAACGGTACAATCCGGATAAACCACATCAATTTTCAAAGTTTCTCCCACTGGGGTACTAACGACCATAAGGATGTCTAACCTCCTAGACTCTCTACCAAAAGCATGACATATGAATTAGCAACAAAAGAATGAGTTACACCCGGATCTATTAAGATCCTAGCATTTGCCTTAGAAATTGGGAGAGTACCTGTAACCACTTCAGGAGTAGCCTGAGCCTGTTGTTGGGTCATAGCATAAATTCTGGCTGCAGTTCGAGGTCTACCAGGCTGTCCACTCTGTCGAGGGCCAGTAGATGAACCAACTTGAGATTGTATCCCAATTCTATCTCTAACTGCTGTCGGCTGATGTGCAGCAGTAGGTTGGGTCCTTTCCCTTTGACCCACTGACAACTGACTAGTAACTCCCTTGTTCTCCAGCTTGGGACAATCCCGTTTCATGTGTCCCGGTTCTTTGCAGTAAAAACACACACCCTGTGGTCTCCAACATTCACCAGGGTGATTCCTCCCATAATGGGGACACTGAGGATAAGTCAATGTACGAGGTCCTCCTGACCTCCCAGTAGCGATCTAGTCTGCTGTTGAGGCCCGATGATAAATCTGCTACAAGAGCCACTAATAGGTTTTATGCCTAATCCCTCTTGAAATCTCGAGGGTTTGTAACCACTGACACTGCTTTCTACATAACTTTTCTTAGGCCTCACATCCTCACTGGAGGACTGCCCTTTTCTTTTTCTGAACTTCTCTTCTCTATCTTTCATTTCTTTCAGATTCTGTTTAGCTTTGATTGCCATGTTGACCCATTTATTAAAGTCATCTGTATCCAGGGTCGTCAACCTATCTCGAATACTAACATGTAGCCCATCTTGGAATTTCTTGCATCTGTCAGCATCGTTGGCTACTATAGATGCAGCAAATTCTGATAGTTCACTGAATTTTTGCTCATACTCTGCTACTGACATACCACCCTGTTTTAAATTCATAAACTCAGTCCATTTCTTTTCCCACAAAGCCCGAGAATAGTATTTTTCTTCAAACTCTCTTCGAAAATCTGCGCAGGTTATGGCAGGACGTCCAGCATACCTTTGCACTGTAGTTTTCCACCATGTGTGTGCATGATCCTCCAAAAATTGCACCTCACATGGTAACCTCATAGGCTCGGGAATCTGAAGAGTAATGGAAGTAGTCTCAATTTTTTGTAGCCATGACCAGGCTAAATCTGATTCCAAAGACCCCGTGAAAATCTTGCAACCTATATTCTTCAAATCTTTACAGTAATCAACTATCCCCTTTTCAGCAGGGGCAGTCAAAGCGGGAATTACTCTTGCCAAGGCCGCAACTGCCTCAGCTAAATTAAGATCAGCTGCTGGAGGTGCTGCTGAGGGTGCAGCAACAGAAGATGAACCAGCAGCTGAAGCTTGTTCTCCAATTTGCTCATCAATATTCACATTTCTATTCCTATCCCTATTTTGTTGGTAGGGGATTGATTCTAGGCCTCCCTCTTCGACGTGGTGGCATCGTGTCTGATTTCCTGCACAAGTGACAATATTTTAATACTTCAACAAACAGTTTCTAAGTCTACAGGACCTATAACCTTTCTCTAATACCAAATTGTAACACCCTGTCCGGATAATCTACCTAAAATCCGGCAGAGTTTCCTTTCTATCTCAACTATAACATTCCTGCAAATAACACTCAATTCATATCCTCAACCAGCAATATTCCTCAATACTATTATCACATATATCCATACATATTCAAAAATTATCCATGATCAATTTATGCTCAAATCAAAACATATTGATCTATTCTCTCATATCTTCAAATATATATAATATATCCAGAAGTAAACCTATCTCAGCAAGGTTTACTAGATAAAAACATCAAGAGATCAAATCTTCTAGAAATTTAGATATGATGCCCACCACGTCAATATACTCTTGAAGCGGAAAGTAGAGGAAGAAAGCAATCCCGACACCTAACTGTGTCCTGAAAATGAGAAATAAGAAGAGGTGAGATATATGAATATCTCAAAGAGTAGACAACATTTAAAGCGTGTGAAAACTATAATGGTAATCTGTAAAGCATAATTGACATTTTCAAAATAAATAATAATAAAACCATAATGAAGAAATCTAGGTTGTGCCGATTCTCCGAAATACTAAATATCTTTCTATGTAATTGTAATATATTTAAGTAATTGTAATATATCTATTTAATTGTAATATATCTATGTAATTGTAATGTATATATCTATGTAATTGTAATATATCTATGTAATTGTAATAAATATATTTATGTAATATATCTATGTAATATTACATAGATATATTACAATTACATAGATAAATATATACATGTAATATATCTTTGTAATTACATTATCTAATGTTTTCAGTAATTCTAATATTTTCAGTAATATATCTATTACAATTACAATTACACAGATACATTACAATTACATAGATATATTATAATTACATAGATGTATTACAATTACATAAATATATTATAATTACATAGATATATTACAATTACTTAGATATATTAGAATTACATAGATATATATATTACAATTACATAGATATTACTATTACATTAGATATATATTACAATTGTAATATATTTAAAAAATCGATGTAATATATATATACATTGGATATATATATTACAATTACAGAAAAGCCTGATGTATTATCTAGACGGTCTGGGCGATCTGATCGATTCGATCGATTTGGGCGGTCCGAGCGGTCAGGTCAATTCTAATAGTCCAGTCGATCCGGTCGGTCCGAGCGGTCAGATCGATCCAGACGGTCCGGATGGTCCGGTTGGTCAAGCGAAGCCAAGCCTAGCCTATAGCTTATAGCCTTTCAAACTTGAGACGCCAAGGCTAGTCAAGTTTAGCCAAGCCAAGCCTAGCCTAGCCTAGCAGGTCGATCTAGGCGGTCCGGACAGTCTGGACGGTCTAGGCGCTCAGTTCAGTCTAGTCGGTCTGGGCGCTCCGGTCTAGCCAAGCCTATCCTATAGCCTATAGCCTTTCAAAGTTGAGACACCAAGGTTACATATATTATTACAATTACATAGATATATTACAATTACATAGATGTATTACAATTACATAGATATATTACAATTACATAGATATATTACAATTACTTAGATATATTACATAGATACAATAGATATATTACATATATATATATATATTACAATTACATAGATATACTACATAAATATATTAAAATTACATATATTACATAGATACAATACAATCACATAGATATATTACAATTACATAGATATATAATATTACAATTACAAAGATATATTACAATTACTTAGATATATTACATAGATACAATAGATATATTTCATAGATATATATTACAATTACATAGATATAATACATAAATATACTACAATTACATATATTACATAGATACATTACAATTACATAGATATATTACAATTACATAGATATATTTATGTAATTGTAATACATCTATGTAATTGTAATGTATCTATGTAATATATCTATTTAATTGTAATATATCTATGTAATTATAATATAATATAATTCTAATATATTTATGTAATATATCTATGTAATATTACATAGATACAATTATATAGATACATAGATATATTACAATTACATAGATATATTACATTAACACAATTACATAGATATATTACAATCACACAAATATATTACAATTACATAGATATATCTATGTAATTGTAATATATCTATGTAATTGTAATAAATATATTTATGTAATATATCTATGTAATTGTAATATATTTAAGTAATTGTAATATATTTGTGTAATACATTGTAATATATCTATGTAGTTGTAATTGTAATATACATGTAATTGTAATTGTAATATATTACAATAGATATATTACAATTACATATATGTAATGTATCTATGTAATTGTAATATATATATCTATTTAATTGTAATATATCTATGTAATTTTAATATATCTATGTAATTCTATGTAATTCTAATATATCTATGTAATTGTAATATATTTATGTAATTGTAATATATTTATATAATTGTAATATATCTATGTAATTACAATTATATATCTATTACACATTCATATATTATACATAGATATATTACACATTCATATAATACATAGATAAATTATATATAGATATATTACAATTACATAGATTTATATTACAATTACATAGATTTATTACAATTACAAAAATATATTACAAAGATATATTACAATTACATATATATATTATAATTACATAGATATATTACAATTACATAGATATAAATGTAGTATATATTACATAGATATAGATAATTACAATTACATATATATTTATTACAATTACATTAATATATATCTATGTTACATAGATATATATTACTATTACATAGATATATTACAATTACATTGATATATTACAATTATAATTACATAGATATTACATAGATATATTAAATACATGTAATATATAATGTTTTCGAATTACATTGATATATTAGAATTACATAGATACATTGGATATATATATATATATATATTACAATTACATAAATATATTACAATTACATAGATATATTACACTAACATAGATATACTATAATTACATAAATATATTACAATTACATAGATATATTAAAATTACATATATTATTACAATTACATAGATATATTACAATTACATAGATATAATACATAAATATACTACAATTACATAGATATATAATATTACAATTACAAGGATATATTACAATTACTTAGATATATTACATAGATACAATAGATATATTACATAGATATATATTATAATTACATAGATATAATACATAAATATACTACAATTACATATATGTAATAGATACATTACAATTACATAGATATATTTATGTAATTGTAATAGATCTATGTAATTGTAATGTATCTATGTAATATATCTATGTAATTATAATATAATATAATTGTAATATATTTATGTAATATATCTATGTAATATTACATAGATACAATTATATAGATACATAGATATATTACAATTACATAGATATATTACATAGATAATATATTACAATTAATAAATATATTAAAATTACATAGATATATTACATTAACACAATTACATAGATATATCTATGTAACTGTAGTATATTTATGTAATTGTAATATATTTAAGTAATTGTAGTATATCTATTTAATTGTAATATATCTATGTAACTGTAATATATATAAATATTTATGTAATTGTAATGTATCTATGTAATTGTAATAAATATATTTATGTAATATTACATAGATATATTACAATTACATAGATAAATATATACATGTAATATATCTTTGTAATTACATTATCTAATGTTTTCAGTAATTCTAATGTATTCATGTAATATCTAATGTTTTCAATTATTTTTCTAATATTTTCAGTAATATATCTAATACAATTACAATTACACAGATACATTACAATTACCTAGATATATTATAATTACATAGACGTATTACAATTACATAGATATATTATAATTACATAGATATATTACAATTACTTAGATATATTAGAATTGCATAGATATATATATTACAATTACATAAATATTACTATTACATATATATATATTACAATTACATAGATATATTACATAGATATATTACAATTACAAAAATATATTACAATTATATAGATATATTACATAGATATATATATATATTACAATTACATAGATATATTACAATTATATAGATATATTACAATTACATAGATGTATTTCAATTACATAGATGTATTACAATTACATAAATATATTTATTACAATTACATAGATATATTACATATATTACATAAAATTAGATAGATATAATTACAGAGATAATATATCTTTGTTGTTGTAATATATCTATGTAATTATAATATATTTATGTAATATATCTATGTAATATTACATAGATACATTATTAATTGTAATATATATATGTAATATATCTATGTAATTGTAATGTATCGATGTAATATATCTATGTAATTGTAATATATCTATGTAACTGTAGTATATCTATATAATTGTAATATATATATATATATTGATATATCCAATGTATCTATGTAATTCAAATATATCAATATAACTCGAAAACATTATATATTACATGTATTTTAATATATCTAATGTGTAATTGTAGTGTATCTATGTAATTGTAATGTATCTATGTAACTGAAAACTTTCGATATATTATTGTAATGTATCTATGTAATTATAATGTATCTTTGTAATTGTAATATATCTATGTAATAGTAATATATCTATGTAATTGTAATATATCTATGTACTTGTAATATATTTATGTAATATAAATATCTATGTAATTGTAATATATTTGTGTAATTGTAATAAATGTATGTAAATGTAATATACACAAAATATATTACAATTACATACATATATTACAACTAAATAGATATATTACAATTACATAAATATATGCAATTACATAGATATATTATACAAATATATTACCAATTATATAAATATTTTACAATTACATAGATATATTACAATTACAGAAAACATTAGATACAGTCATATAATATTTTCAGTAATTCTAATATATCTATGTAAAAGTAAGTTTTCAGTAATTGTAATATATCTATGTAATTGTAATATATCTATGTAATATATCTATGTAATTGTAATATATTACATATGATATATTACAATTACATAGATATATTACATATAATATATTTATGTATATATTACAATTACAATTACATAGATATATTACTATTACATGTAATATATTACAATTACATAGATATATTACAATTACATAGATATATTACAATTGCATAGATATATTACATATGATTAATGAAATGTATATATTACAATTACAATTACATAGATATATTAGAATTACATAGATATATTACATATTAGAATTACATAGATATATTACATATTATTAATGTAATTATAATTGCATAGTTGTATTACAATTACATAAATATATTACAATTACATAAATATATTACAATTACACAAATATATTACAATTACATAGATATATTACAATTACATAGATATATCATAATTACATAGATATATTACAATAACATAGATATATTACATAGATGTATTATAATTACATAGATATATTACAATTACAATTACATAGATACATTACTATTACATAGATATATTACAATTACATAGATATATTACAATTACATAGATACATTACTATTTCATAGATATATTATAATTACATAGATATATTTATGTATATATTAAAATTACAATTACATACATACATAGATATATTTATGTTTATATTACAATTACATAGATAGATAGATATATTTATGTATATTTTTCAATTACAATTACATAGATATATTACTATTACATGTAATATATTACAATTACATAGATATATTACTATTACATAGATATATAACAATTACAAATTGAATATATCTATGTAATTTTAATATATGTATGTATGTAATTGTAATATATCTATGTAATTGTAATATATCTATATAATTCTAATGTATCTATGTAATTGTTATATATCAATTTAATTCTAATGTTTTAAGTAATTGTAATATATCTATGTAATTGTAATATATCTATGTAATTGTAATGTATCTATATAATTGTAATATATCTATGTAATTCTAATGTTTTAAGTAATTGTAATATATCTATTTAATTGTAATATATTTAAGTAATTGTAATATATCTATGTAATTTTAATGTAATACAATAATTATGCAAATTCGAAAGCGAGGAAACTCTTCTTAAATTCTGCATAGATACATTACAATTAAACAAGTTACATAGATATATTACAATTACATTTATACATTAAACATTGATATATTACAATTACATAAACCACTTAAATAGATATATTTGATGCTGGTAGTGCTCCAAATTTGTCACCAATAATAAGGTCTTCAACTTCTAGTCATCAAGTTAATGAAAATGAAGATGGTAAACTACTTGATTATTTTATTCTTCTATATTGACTTCACTACTTAATTGCTTTTAATTGTATAATATTTGTCAATTTTATGCAGATGCTGCTCCATAGGAATATTTAAGAAATTTGGATTGCTTATTTCACTTTATGTATTTGGATTGCTTATTTACTTTGTGTTTTCATAATTCTAATATATCTATGTAATGTAATTGTAATGTATCTATGTAATATATTAATTGTAATATATTTATGTAATGTATCTATGTAATATATCTATGTAATTGTAATATATGTAATTGTAATATCTATGTCATTTTAATATATCTATGTAATATATCTATGTAATTGTAATATATCTATGTAATTGTAATGTATCTCTGTAATTGTAATATATCTATGTATAATATGAAAGATATTATAATTGCATAGATATATTACAATTACATAGATATATTATCGTTACATAGATATATATATATTAGAATTACATAGATATATTACAATTACATAGATAATTGATAATGTATACATCTATGTAATTGTAATATATCTATGTTATTGTAATATATATATGTCTATGTAATTCTAATATGTCTATGTTATTGTAATATATTTATGTAATATATCTATGTATCTATGTAATTGTAATATATCTATGTAATTATAATATATCTATGTAACTGTAGTATATCTATGTAATTGTAATATATATATATATATCTATGGAATTGTAAATATTAAAATTACATAGATATTACAATTAAATAGATATATTACATAGATATATTACAATTACATATATATGTATATTACAATTACATAAATATATTTATTACAATTACAGAGATATATTAGAATTACATAATTACAATTACATAGATATATTACTATGACATAGATATATCACATAGATACATTACAATTACATGGATATATTACAATTACATAAATACATTACAATTACAATTACATAGATATATTACAATTACATAGTTATATCTATGTAATTCTAATGTTTTAAGTAATTATAATATATCTATGTAATTGTAATATATTTTTGTAATTGTAATATATCTATGTAATAATATATCTATGTAATTGTAATATATCTATGTAATATATGTAATATATCTATTACATAGATATATCACTATAACATAGATACATATTTGTGTAATTGTAATTATAATTGTAATATATACATATATTTATGTAATATATCTATGTAATTGTAATATATCTATGTAAAAGTAATATATTTGTATAATGGTAATAATATATGTAATATATCTATTTAATTAGATAACTATGTAATTGTAATTGTAATATATATATCTATGTAATTGTAATATCTATGTAATTGTAATATATATATATATATGTGTAATTGTAATATATCTATGTAATTGTAATATATATTACAATTTCAATTACAAAGATATATTACAATTACATAGATATATGACAGTTACATAGATATATTTACAATTACATAAATATATTACAATTACATAGATATATTACATAGATATATTACAATTACATAGATATATTATACATAGATATATTACAATTACATAGATATTACAATTACATATATATATATATATTACAATTACATAGATATATTATACATAGATATATTATACATAGATATATTACAATTACATAGATATATATTACAATTACATAAATATATTTTTGTATTTATAATATATCTATGTAATTGTAATTGTAACATATATATGTAATTGTAATAATATATCTATATAAATGTAATATATCTATGTAATTGTAATATATTAGTTATTGTAATATATATGTAATTGTAATATAACTATGTAATATTTTTAATTATGTAATTATAATATATCTATGTTATTGTAATATATCTATGTAATTGTAATGTATCTCTGTAATTGTAATATATCTATGTATAATATAAAAGATATTATAATTGCATAGATATATTACAATTACATAGATATATTATCGTTACATAGATATATATATTAGAATTACATAGATATATTACAATTACATAGATAATTGATAATGTATACATCTATTGAATTGTAATATATCTATGTTATTGTAATATATATATGTCTATGTAATTGTAATATGTCTATGTTATTGTAATATATTTATGTAATATATCTATGTATCTATGTAATTGTAATATATCTATGTAATTATAATATATCTATGTAACTGTAGTATATCTATGTAATTGTAATATATATATATATCTATGGAATTGTAAATATTACAATTACATAGATATTACAATTAAATAGATATATTACAATTACATATATATATATTACAATTACATAAATATATTTATTACAATTACAGAGATATATTAGAATTACATAATTATAATTACATAGATATATTACTATGACATAGATATATCACATAGATACATTACAATTACATGGATATATTACAATTACATAAATACATTACAATTACAATTACATAGATATATTACAATTACATAGTTATATCTATGTAATTCTAATGTTTTAAGTAATTATAATATATCTATGTAATTGTAATATATTTTTGTAATTGTAATATATCTATGTAATAATATATCTATGTAATTGTAATATATCTATGTAATATATGTAATATATCTATTACATAGATATATTACTATAACATAGATATATATTTGTGTAATTGTAATTATAATTGTAATATATACATATATTTATGTAATATATGTAATACATCTATGTAATTGTAATATATCTATGTAAAAGTAATATATTTGTATAATGGTAATAATATATGTAATATATCTATGTAATTAGAAATCTATGTAATTGTAATTGTAATATATATATATATATATCTATGTAATTGTAATATCTATGTAATTGTAATATATATATATATGTGTAATTGTAATATATCTATATAATTGTAATATATATTACAATTACAATTACAAAGATATATTACAATTACATAGATATATGACAGTTACATAGATATATTTACAATTACATAAATATATTACAATTACATATATATATATATATATTATACATAGATATATTACATAGATATATTACAATTACATAGATATATTATACATAGATATATTACAATTACATAGATATTACAGTTACATATATATATATATTACAATTACATAGATATATTATACATAGATATATTACAATTACATAGATATATATTACAATTACAATTACATAAATATATTTTTGTATTTATAATATATCTATGTGATTGTAATTGTAACATATATATGTAATTGTAATAATATATCTATATAAATGTAATATATCTATGTAATTGTAATATATTAGTTATTGTAATATATCTATGTAATTGTAATATATATGTAATTGTAATATATCTATGTAGTATTTTTAATTATGTAATTATAATATATCTATGTTATTGTAATATATCTATGTAATTGTAATATATCTATGTAATATATCTATGTAATTGTAATATATCTATGTAACTGTAGTATATCTATGTAATTGTAATATATATATATCCAATGTATCTATGTAATTCTAATATATCAATGTATCTATGTGATTCTAACGTTTTCATAGATACAATTACATAAAACATTCAAATTACATAGATATATTAGATATGAATATATTACAATTACATAAATATATTACATAGATATATTACAACTACATAGATATATTACAATAACATAGATATATTCGTTATTGTAATATATATATGTAATTGTAATTGTAATATATCTATGTAATATTACATAGATACATTATTAATTGTAATATATTTATCTAATTGTAATATATCTTTGTAATTGTAATGTATCAATATAACATATCTATGTAATTGTAATATATCTATGCAATTGAAATACATCTATGTAATTGAAATACATCTACGTAATTGTAATATATCTATGTAATTATATACATGTAATATCTATGTAAACATTAGAATTACATAGATATATTACAATTACATAGATATATATTACAATTACAATTACCGAAATATATTTTTGTAATTATAATATATCTATGTAATATATATCTATGTAATTGTATGTAATTGTAATATATCTATGTATAATATATCTATGTAATTATAATATTCTATGTAATATATTTATATGTAATTGTAATATCTATGTAATTGTAATATATCTATGTGATTGTAATATATCTATGTAATTGTAATGTATCTATGTAATATATCTATGTAATTGGAATATATTTAATAGTGTTAATGTAATATATCTATGTAATCGTAATATATCTATGTAATTGTAATTATAATATATCTATGTAGTTTTAATATATTTATGTAGTATATCTATGTATACATAGATATATTACAATTACTTAGATATAATTACATAAATATATTACAATTACTTAGATATAATTACATAAATATATTACAATTACATAGACATATTATAATTACATAGATACATTACAATTACATAGATATATTACAATTATATAGATATATTACATAGATATTACAATTGCATAGATGTATTACAATTACATAGATGTATTTCAATTACATAGATAAATATTACAATTACATAGACATATTACATAGATATATTAGAATTACATAGATATAAATATTTTATTAATTTATAAAATAATAATTTTGATATAAAAAAATTTGAGTAAATAATATTAATAAGCTAAAATTATGTAAAATAATATTAATAAAATAAATTAAGTAAATAATATATTATTAATTTTACATTAAAGGGTATTATTATCAATGAGCTATTTTTCTTTTCCATTCCTACATTCATATTAACCTACCAAACATACTAATAGAATGGAATAGCCATTGCCTTCTTAACATTGCAATAGACTTAATGATTAGAGAAAAAAGATTCATGCTTTGTTAATGTTTAACTGTTTAAGATATATGTAATTCTAAAGAAAAAATTAGGAAATGATTGTAATAAAAAAACCTTGCTGTGCCATGCAATCTATATATAAGAGAATAATAGGTAACTATTTTGTTTGCACATATTTAAAATTATATTTATATTTTAATATATAAAATTTATTAATAATATTATTCTATATATTTTAATGAATCCCATCTTTTCTATATATTTTTGCCTAAAGCTTTTCCTTTTAAAGAACAAGTTAGATTATAATGGTAATATTACTTAGGACCAGATCAAGATATATTACAATTACATAGATATATTACAATTACTAAAAACATGTATACATTAGATATATATTACAATTGTAATATATTTAAAAAATATATGTAATATATATATATATATATATATACATTGGATATATATATATTACAATTACAGAAAAGCCTGATGTATTATCTGGACGGTCCGGGCGATCTGATCGATTCGATCGATTTGGGCGGTCCGGGCGATCAGGTCGATTCTGGTAGTCCAGTCGATCCGGTCGGTCCGAGCGGTCCGACCGATACGGACGGTCTGGTTGGTCAAGCCAAGCCAAGTCTAGCCTATAGCTTATAGCCTTTCAAAGTTGAGACGCCAAGGCTAGTCAAGTTTAGCCAAGCCTAGCCTAGCCTAGCAGGTCGATCTAGGCGGTCCGGACAGTCCGGACGGTCTAGGCGCTCAGGTCAGTCTAGTCGGTCTGGGCGCTCCGGTCTAGCCAAGCCTATCCTATAGCCTGTAGCCTTTCAAAGTTTAGACACCAAGGTTACATATATTATTACAATTACATAGATATATTACAATTACATAGATGTATGACAATTACATAGATATATTACAATTACTTAGATATATTACATAGATACAATAGATATATTACATAGATATATATATATATATTACAATTACATAGATATACTACATAAATATATTAAAATTACATATATTACATAGATACATTACAATCACATAGATATATTACAATTACATAGATATATAATATTACAATTACAAAGATATATTACGATTACTTAGATATATTACATAGATACAATAGATATATTACATAGATATATATTACAATTACATAGATATAATACATAAATATACTACAATTACATATATAACATAGATACATTATAATTACATAGATATATTACAATTACATAGATATATTATAATTACATAGATGTATTCATGTTTTCAGTAATTCTAATATATTCATGTAATATCTAATGTTTTCAGTAATTCTAATATTTTCAGTAATATATCTAATACAGTAATTGTAATATATTTACAATTACATAGATATATTACTATTACATAGATAAATATATACATGTAATATATCTTTGTAATTACATTATCTAATGTTTTCAGTAATTCTAATGTATTCATGTAATATCTAATGTTTTCAGTAATTCTAATATTTTCAGTAATATATCTAATACAATTACAATTACATAGATATATTATAATTACATAGATGTATTACAATTACATAGATATATTATAATTACATAGATATATTACAATTAATTAGATATATTAGAATTACATAGATATTACCATTACATATATATATATATATTACAATTACATAGATATATTACATAGATATATTACAATTACAAAAATATATTACAATTACAAAGATATATTACATAGATATATATATATATATATATTACAATTACATAGATATATTACAATTATATAGATATATTTCAATTACATAGATGTATTACAATTACATAGATGTATTACAATTACATAAATATATTATTACAATTACATAGATATATTTCTATTACATTGATATATTATAATTACATAGATATATTACATAAAATTAGATAGATATGATTACAGAGATAATATATCTTTGTAATTGTAATATATCTATGTAATTGTAATATGTTTATGTAATATATCTATGTAATATTACATAGATACATTATTGATTGTAATATATATATGTAATTGTAATATATCTATGTAATTGTAATGTATCTATGTAATATATCTATGTAATTGTAATATATCTATGTAACTGTAGTATATCTATGTAATTGTAATTGTAATATATATAAATATCCAATGTATCTATGTAATTCTAATATATCAATGTAATTCGAAAACATTATATATTACATGTATTTTAATATATCTAATGTGTAATTGTAATGAATCTATGTAATTGTAATGTATCTATGTTACTGAAAACTTTAGATATATTATTGTAATGTATCTATGTAATTATAATGTATCTATGTAATTGTAATATATCTATGCAATAGTAATATATCTATGTAATTGTAATATATCTATATACTTGTAATATATTTATGTAATATAAATATCTATGTAATTGTAATTGTAATATATTTGTGTAATTGTAATAAATGTATGTAAATGTAATATGTACACAAATATATTACAATTACATACATATATTACAACTAAATAGATATATTACAATTACATAAATATATGCAATTACATAGATATATTATACAAATATATTACCAATTATATAAATATTTTACAATTACCTAGATATATTACAATTACAGAAAACATTAGATATAGTCATATAATATTTTCAGTAATTCTAATATATCTATGTAAAAGTAAGTTTTCAGTAATTGTAATATATCTTTGTAATTGTAATATATCTATGTAATTGTAATATATACATAAATATATGTATGTATCTATGTAATTGTAATATATCTATGTAATATATCTATGTAATTGTAATATATTACATATGATATATTACAATTACATAGATATATTACAGATAATATATTTATGTATATATTACAATTACAATTACATAGATACATAGATATATTTATGTATATATTTCAATTACAATTACATAGATATATTACTATTACATGTAATATATTACAATTACATAAATATATTACAATTGCATAGATATATTACATATGATTAATGAAATGTATATATTACAATTACTATTACATAGATATATTAGAATTACATAGATATATTACATATTAGAATTACATAGATATATTACATATGATTAATGTAATTATAATTGCATAGTTGTATTACAATTACATAGATATATTACAATTACATAAATATATTACAATTACACAAAAATATTACAATTACATAGATATATTACAATTACATAGATATATTATAATTACATAGATATATTACAATAACATAGATATATTACATAGATGTATTATAATTACATAGATATATTACAATTACAATTACATAGATACATAGATATATTTATGTTTATATTACAATTACATAGATATATAGATATATTTATGTATATATTACAATTACAATTACAATTACAATTACAATTACATAGATATATTACTATTACATGTAATATATTACAATTACATAGATATATATTACTATTACATAGATATATTAGAATTACATAGATATATTACAGTTACATAGATATATTACTATTACATAGATATATAACAATTACATATTGAATATATCTATGTAATTTTAATATATGTATGTAATTGTAATATATCTATCTATGTATGTAATTGTAATATATCTATGTAATTGTAATATATCTATATAATTCTAATGTATCTATGTAATTGTTATATATTAATTTATTTCTAATGTTTTAAGTAATTGTAATATATCTATGTAATTGTAATATATCTATGTAATTGTAATGTATCTATATAATTGTAATATATCTATGTAATTCTAATGTTTTAAGTAATTGTAATATATCTATGTAATTGTAATATATTAAAGTAATTGTAATATATCCATGTAATTGTAATGTAATACAATAATTATTCAAATTCGAAAGCGAAGAAACTCTTCTTAAATTCTGCATAGATACATTACAATTAAACAAGTTACATAGATATATTACAATTACATATATATATTAAACATAATAATATTACAATTACATAAACCACTTAAATAGATATATTTAATGCTGCTAGTGCTGCAAATTTGTCACCAATAGTAAGGTCTTCAACTTCTAGTCATCAAGTTAGTGAAAATGAAGATGGTAAACTACTTGATTATTTTATTCTTCTATATTGACTTCACTACTTAATTGCTTTTAATTGTATAATATTTGTCAATTTTATGCAGATGCTGCTCCATAGGAATATTTAAGAGATCTGGATAGCTTATTTCACTTTATGTATTTGGATTGCTTATTTACTTTGTGTTTGGATTGCTAATTTTCAATTTTAAGACTGTATTATGACTTTAGCTTGCGACTTCTATTTAGCTTGTAAAAGTTATATAATTAACACAATTTATTTGTAATTTTATTTTTAATATTATGAAATATTTTGTACTTTCTTATAATGGTTTTTTTTATATATGAAATATCTTGGATTAAATTATAAATATATCAATATTAGTAATTGAAAAATATGATAAAATTTAATTTTTACCGACGCTCGGACCTCTATACTGACAGTTCATATAACAACAAAAAATGTGTAGTATACTGACGGAGTAATCCGTTAGTAAATTTACGACAAACTGTCGCTATAGGTTAATTGTATATTTTACATTTTAATCTATACCGATGATGCAACAAAAAAAAAAAAACCGTCGGTATATTTATATCTATGGTATCTATACCGACGGATACAAAAGCCGTCGGTATAGATACGATATCTATACCTATTGATACAAAAGCCGTCGGTATAGATGCGATATCTATACCGACGGATACAAAAGCCATCGGTATAGATACGATATCTATACCTACGGATACAAAAGCCGTCGGTATAGATGCGGTACCTATATTGACGGATATAAAATCCGTCGGTATAGGTAAAAGCAAAAGGGGCTACCCCAACATAGGCTATACCGATGGTAGTAACATTAGTGACGTCTAAAACCGTCGGTATAGGTTATACATCCTATTCCGACAGTCACCTTTTCCGTCGGTATAGGTCTATACCGACGAGGGTTTTACCGTCGCTTAATTTTTTGTCGGAATAGTCATTTTGACCGTCGGTATAGGGTTTTAGGACTTTTAGCGATGGATTTTGGAGTTTTACCAACACTTTTTGGACCGTCACTATATAGAAATTTGTTTGTAGTGTAGGTATACTACAGTTACATAGATATATTACAATTACATAGATATATTACAATGTATTACACAAATATATTACAATTACTTAAATATATTACAATTACATAGATATATTACATAGATATATTACAATTACGTATATATATTACAATTACATAGATATATTTACAATTACATAGATATGTAATTGTAATATACAATTCAATAGATATATTACATAGATACTTTACAATTACATAGATATATTACATAGATATTACAATTACATAGATATATTACAATTACATAAATATATTACAATTAATAATGTATCTATGTAATATTACATAGATATATTACATAAATATATTTATTACAGTTACACATTAGATATATTATAATTACAATTGCATAGATATATATTACAATTACATAGACATATTACAATTACATAGATACATTACAATTACATAGATATATTACATAGATATCTATGTAATATAATTGTACTACATAAATATATCAATGTAATTGTAATATATCTATGTAATATATTTATGTAATTGTAATAATATATCTATGTAATTGTATATATTCCCAGTTTTTACTTTTAATTCAAGCTTTCCAAAATTGTTTTCAAACAATCACAAAGTATTTTGGTTTTAGAATATTTAATTTGACATATTTTCCTAAGGTTGTCGGATATCTTTTTAGATATACGGATTTCCTTAATTAAAGGAAAAAATACATTTTCATGGATTGCATTTTCATATTCATGCATTTTTATATAATATGTGATTTTTGCTATGATAATTTCTATGATATTGTTATGATTTTAAGTTATGTTATATTGTTTATTATATGATTTGGAATATATCATGATATCCTATGCTTTTTATTTAGTTATTCTTTTTGTCATATTATTTAGCATATACTATGTTCATGCATTATTATTTTCATTTTTATTTTCATGCATATTATATGATAGCATTATTTTATATTTTATGTCATTTAAATTATATGCCATATCATCCATATTTGCCATGTCATTTAAATTTTGTGCATCTCATATAGAATATACTATGTTACCTAGGTCATTTCATTTTATTTATGATATGTCATATAACTTAGGATATTTCATTTCATTTAGAATATGCTAAGGCATTTATTTCATTTCATTTAGAATATGCTAAGGCATTTACATTATATCATATCATTTAGGAAGCATTATATTATTTAGATTTTTTCTATGTCATTTTATTATGTCATGCATATACATTCATATCTTTTAAAATGTTTTCAAAAGGATAATGATTTTTCAATAAAAAATAAAGATATTCCCGAGTTAAAATAATTCATGAGTTCTCTACCGGGTTTGCTGGAGGGAATATCATCAATTATCATTAATAAAGGAATATCTTTCTTTCAAAAAAAGAGAATGGTTCGGAACGTTTTCCAAAACTAATAAAAATTTCTATATTTTGCCACGTTTGTTGGGGAATATAGGAAAATTTTGAATTTATAAATTCCGGATCATTTTCAATTAAAAATGGAATTATTTTTCTTTAAATTGGGAATTAACTTGAAATACTAAATTTAAAACCAACTTTTTTACCGAGATTTGAGATAACACACGATTAATAAGGTACCGATTTATACGGGCGTTGTGGGGGTGCTAATCCTTCCCCGCACGTAACCGACTCCCGAACCCGTTTCTTTGATTTCTCTGGTTTATAACGCAGACTTGAAATTGGTTTTCAAAATGTTTTAATTAATTTTTAAAATATTTTATAAAACCGGTTTTAATAGGTGGCTGATCACACCTAGCTAAAAAAGATTGGTGGCGACTCCATGTCTTTTTCAAGGTCATTTTCAAAACCTTCATTTTTCTAGAGGAATTAAGTTGACTTTTCCTCGTTTTTTTTTTAAATGTCACGCTTAACGAATAATAAAGTCTTGCGATGAGACTCGTTATTTTTTAAGTTGCGACAGCTTGGCGACTCCGCTGGGGACACTAGAGAGTCAAGCCTAGAATTAGTCATGTGTTATCAAAGTCTCGATTTTGTTGGTTTAATTGGTATTTAATTTTAATTCCCACATTTTTAAAAAATTAAGAATAATTTTAAAAAAAAAATAAAATGTTTTTAAATATGTCCATATTCATGTGCATACATATTATAATTGTTCTCTGGTTATTTTGGTGCATATATTTATTTATTGATTAATTGATGATTTATGTTGTTTAATCTTGTTGGGGCATTTAGAATAAGGGGTGTAGAATAGGTGGTGACAGGTTTGTTTTGTTCCTCCGCACACACTGTATTTGCATTTGCATATCATGAATCCTATACCCGGGTTCCGTCCTTTTAAGTGGGAGTAAAGTAACTAAGCCTTCGTGATTGATCCTCCGTATGGGCTAGTGAAACACTTTCGGAGTATAAAGTACCTAATGCCTTCGTGATAATCCTTCGTATGGGCATAGGAAAATATACTCTAACGAATCGAACCCGCTTTTATCGGGGTGCCTTACTAGCCTTCACTGGCGACAGTGAGGAACAATTCGGGGCCTTAGAACCGATTCACCCTCATATAGTGAACCTAGGCGAAGCCATGCCGGATTTCCGTTAGATATACCGAAAATAGGAACACCTGGAGGGACATTTCTAAACCTTTTGTTACCTATTTTACACTCCGAATAAGTGTGGTAGATTGGGCAACGATGTACGTACATCGCCCGTAATAAATGTGATACTCCGCCTCGAAGGCATCGTGATGCCTAAATAAGCAGATATTGTTGGGGCAGATGTTCATTAGCTGTTTTAAAAATAAAAAAAAAAATCCATTTTCAAACATTTTTGCATGTTGCACATTTCATGCATGTGTGAATAGAGCATGTACATTTTTTGTTGTATTATTGATCTCATTCTTTGCAATAAACAGTTGGTAATTTCATTTGATAATTTCATAAAACCGATAGTCTCACATGAACATTTGAACATTGTACCATAGTAGGATCCACTACCCCGAAATTCTTTTGAAAATAATATGGTTGGTTTTTCATAAAAAAGAACATATTTAAAAAAAAATCATAAATTTGGAGGCAAATCTTGCATAATGAGATTTTTGAATAATCAATATTTAGGTCCCACCAATCATTGGTTAATTTATTTGTATCATTTTGACATCATGCCAAAGTCCTAACATGCATGGTTCTTCATTGTAGAATACATTTGTGATATACATGGTCATTCTTTGTACCTACCTTTGTATTAATTCATTTATTCTTAGCATGTATCATTTTGACATCATAGCATGCATGGTTCTTCATTGTAGAATACATTTGTGATATACATGGTCATTCTTTGTATCTACCTTGGTATTAATTCATTTATTCTCCGCATGTATTCATTTTGACATCATAACATGCATGGTCATTAGTTGTAGAATACATACATGGTCATTATTTGTATATACTTGTGCATCAATTTATTCATTTTTTTAAATGCATCATGTTGGCATTAGATTGCATCCATAGCATACATAGTCATCATAATTTCTCTGTATATGTTCATGCATTAATCATCAGTATATTCATGCACATAGGAATAGAGCATGTACATTCATAATTGTATTCTTAATCTCATGACATTTCCATTTGCATGAAAGGGGTTCGAGATATGAGGAATGAATCGGAGGAACGATTGGGTGTTTTGGAACGCAACCAAGATGAATGTAGACATGAAATTCGGGAAGTGAAAGAAAAACTTGCCAAATTGCTGAAAATGGTTGAGGATATGGGTAAAAGTAAAAAGGAACTTTCTCAGGGCTCAGTATTGTCTTCGGATCAACCAAAACCATTAGGTCCAGAACATACAATCCTTGCTGGATCCTGCACTTGTCAATGCCACAAAGGTTGCAATCCTGATGAAATTATGGACAAAATCGTGAAAATGATTAAACCTAAGAGCCTGATACCAAAGATAGAAACCTTGGATCTTGTACCATACCTGCAAACTGTTCTAGGTCCAAACCAGTATCCCCACCCTACTATGGTCCAATCGTCCATTGGGATGACCACTACGGGATTCTTGAATCCCACTCCATCACCAACAACTGCCAGTTCATACTATTTCCCTCATCAATCACCTTATCCAGTATCTGGGGTAGGAACCTCGAGCTATGTACAACCTCCAAAGGCCCCGTGTTCAAATCCATACCCTTACCATGCGTTTCCGCCACATCTCCATGTAAACACTCCGGTTCGAATCTTAGTGCCACCACCAAGTGCCCCAACTCCTAGGCTCAGTGTGACTAAGAAACGACAAAGGCCTTTTGATCCCCTTCCAATTAGCTACAGAGAGCTTCTCCCTATACTGATCCAAAATCACATGGTTGCCTGTATCCCATTGAAACCCCTATTACCACCATATCCAAATGGGTATAATCCAAATGCAAGATGTGATTATCACTGTGGAATTGTTGGCCATAACATTGAAGACTGTATAGCATTCAAAAAGAAAGTGCAAACTCTTATAAATGCCAAGTGGTTGGATCCAACGACACTGATTGATAAAGAACTGGGAAAGCGCCATTAGGATTGGGAGATTTACAGCATTGAGGTGGAAAGACTTCGGTCTTATATGATGTAATAGGATTTTACTTTTTCAATAGCCGGCTCTTATAGCCTTAGGATGCTAGGAAGAATAAAGTGCTTGTAAAGACAGTTTTAACCACTGTTCAAATTTTGTAAAACATGGTTTATACCATTGTGAATGTTGATATGGGAATGAATTGATTATGTTTCAAATTTATGAGAGGTTGATGATTAAGTTCCTCCAATTTTTATTTCCTCCGTGATATCTTCCTTTTTTGCATTTTGCATCCGATCAATTAGTGGTCATACCATACATTCATACATGTATCATGTTAGCATCAGGTTGCATTTATGCATTCATAATCAGCATGATTTTTCTGTATATATCCATGCATTAATTTGCTTATTACATACATCATGATTAGCATTAGGTCGCATTCATGACACACATGGTTAGCATGATTTTCTTTGTATATACTCTGCATCAATCATTCATTGTTTGCATGTATCATAATTAACACCGTGTTGCATTCATAGGATATATGATCATTCATTGGGAAATATGCTAAAATGCACATGATCAGTCATTGCATATATCCATGTGTTGATTTGTTTATTCTTTGTTTGCAACATGTTGGCATTGTGATTGCATTTATTACATACATGGTCAGCATGTTTCCACTATATATGTCCATACATCATATTGTTTAGGCTTCACATGCATCAAATTGCATTCATGGCTGATTCATCATGACATACATTTGGGGAAAATAAAACAGAAGTTGGCTTGGCTTTAGGAGTCTTTGAAAGAATTTCCATTTCAAATCAGAAGAAGTACTGAGTACCCTTTTACTACAGGCTAGTGCTATGGAGGATGAACAAGTTGCCCGAATGGAAAAAATGGAAAGGGAACAGAAAGAATTGCGAGAACAGCTGGCAAAGTCTCAAGCAGAATCTAAGGATCAGATGACTAAATTGATGGAGCTAATGTCTACCGTAATCAAGAGAAAAGGATACACAGAAAACTTTGTCGCCAGGAAAGGGTTAGATGCACAAAAAGGTCAGAATGAGGTCGTAATGATTGATGCCCAGAGCACAGTCAATGTCCTAAACTCAGATGATCCAGCTGAACAGGCAAAGTTGAAAAGGGTTGCAGTAAATGAGGTTGAGTTGGCAGATTCCCAAGGGAAATATCAGTTGTTAGATGAAAGGCTCTGGGCAATAGAAACTACAGATGTATTTGGAAGTTTAGATGCGAAAGAACGATGTTTGATCCTCGATTTAGTCATTCCTCCTAAGTTCAAGATCCCTGACTTTTTGAAATATGACGGGACGACTGATCCATCAGCCCACATCACTATGTTCTGTCGAAAGATGACAAGTCATAGAGATAATGATAAGCTTTTGATTCACTGCTTTCAGGATAGCCTCAGCGAATCTGCAATTAGGTGGTATAGTCAGTTGAGCAAGGATCAGATTCGCTCTTGGAATGGCCTGGCTAGGGTTTTTCTAAACCAGTACAAGCATATGACCGACACGGCGCCTGACCGTACCGATATATTACAATTACATAGATATATTACAATTACATAGATATATTACAATTACATAAATATATGTATTACCGATCAAATTCAATTGCTGGAAGGAATATCATCAATTTTAATATATTTATGTAATTGTAATAATCTATCTATGTAATTGTAATATATCTATGTAATTGTAATATATCTATGTAATTGTAATATATTACATTAAATGTATGTATTTGATGGAGACTCAATTAAGAGTTGTAAACCCAAGTGCAGGTTATGTTCAAGTAATAAATTCTCGGGTGTCCGAGGTCGAACCACAGGGAAGCGTATTAGTAAGTATAAGTTTATAAATATATAAGACAAAGAAAGTAAACAAGATATTAGGGAATCAACAATAAAATAAGATAAACAAGATATTAGAGAACAAAATAAACAAAATATAAAAGAAATTAAACAAGATATAAAAAACAATAAGAAAAGATGTTGAGGTTAGAGAATCCACTCTTGGTGTTATGCTAAGATTAATCTTGTTTTATTACACAATTGAAATTCACACATAAGGGAGATTCCAATCGGAAGGTTTAGCAATTCAGTCCAAATTGTCCAACGTCCATAGCATATGATATTATGTTCATTTGGTGTCCTCAAAACTCATAAAAAGAGTCCAAGCATTCCTTATGCCAAGGTATATGTCTACAACAAATCAAGGTTATGAAACCAAGCATTTACTGTGCCATTTTCATTGTCAATAATGAATCAAGATCCCTACTTTGCAAGTATGATTTTAAACCAAAAGAAAATATTATCTATACTAGTGTTTATAAATGATGATTCATTTTAGCTCATGTTTAAGAGACTAACCTTAGCATTTACCAAAAGCTTCACCTCATCACCTCAACAATATGATTAGCAACACATACTAGATATGAATAAAATGAAAAGAAATGTAAGAAGCATAAGTAAATAAAGAAAAAGAAAACTAGAGAAAGGAAAGAAGAAGAAAACTTAGAGAATTTTATTACAATGGCTAATATCCTACCAATGTATAATCTATCCCAATACTCATCCAAGGCCCTCTATTTATACACATTTTGGAGGGCTAAATGACAAGAGACAAGCTTTACAAATTTCAAAGGTAGGTATAATAGGTGGGTGCATTTTTCTAACAATTTTCGTCATATTGTATGACAATTCTGATCAGCCAGCTTGATGGTCGATTTTGTCAATGTTGGAGGCTCGATCTGATAAAATGGTCTTCTAGAAAAATATACCCCTATCAGTTACGGATCCATAGCCGTTGGAATCAGATCATTTGCGCACGTGGATCGGGAGATATGGTCAAAATACCAAAACGGTGCAGAACAGACGTCATTGCACATCAGCCAACTTGATGGTCGATTTCGCTAGGGAAAACGACTCCGTTTCAAGAAGTGTAAAACATGAAAAAGATAGATATGCCTCTTAGCTTTGCAGGGATACAAAGTTCATCCTTATTGCTTCAGTGAAACTCGAGATATAGCTGATATGGCAAAAGGTGTCGGAACTGGAACTGAACTGGATTTGCCCTTAATTCTAGTAATCTGAAATCACTCAAAGAAACTTGTGAAAAACACCAAATTACATAAAAATATAAAAGATCATAAACACAATTAGACTAAACAATAATAACTCGTATTTGACACAAAACAATAATAAAACATAACTAAAAACTATATAATTATACGAGTTATCACACCCCCATACTTAGATTGTTGCTAGTCCCTAGCAACGACTCAATAAAAATAAAATAAGAAAATCTAATCTAATCCATTTTCGTAGGAAATCACGGTGGCACTTAGCATGTGACACAAGCCTTTAAACCCCTAGGTGTCCCTAGTGGATGAGTTTAGTCTCGTGAGGGTTTACTAGGACGATACCCACAAACATTGAAGACATAAGAAAAACTAAAAATAATAATTATAACTAATCCTTCCAATATAAATTAGAGATAATCATTGGACAAGTCTTAAAAACTAATCAATAGCTTAAAGAAATTCACAAAAAATCTTGCTTGAATGTAAATAAATGAGTTAAGCCAATAATAACATAACATATTTCAATCAAAATAGTGCATATTCAACTTAATCTCAACTTCTCACTATACTCTCATGATTTTCACTCTTTAAAGTAGTGGTAAAGTGTTTACACTCAATCAATCTCATGAAAACAGTTCTACCATATGCTTGCTTGTCCACCTATTCTCCACTATTTAGATCATACAACTTCATAAATCAAGAGGTCTTTTTTCAAGGTTGTAATGGGGCCAAAGGGTTATAATGTGGTTAAAGAACAAAAGGATAAAGATATCACAAAGGTTCCAAAGAGTTCATAGATTTTAGAGACATAATAAGATCATACAAATAAAACTTCTCAAAACTCTTATAAAGCACATAATAACATAGGCTAAATATTCATGTTGAGCCTTTGCATCATTCTAACCAACTTTGTAACATCTTTTTCTAGAAGTTCAAGAGAAGATTTTTTTTTTTTTTTTTTTTTTTTTTTTTTTTTTTTAATATGGGAATGTATTTGACAATGATCCCTTTCTTTTTCTCTTGACTTTTTCTTTTCTTTTCTTCCCCCACACTTATCTTTTGTTTCTAACCCAAATTTTCAAATAAAAATATCCCTTGTTTTTTTGCAATATGTCTCAAAATATAAAATTCATCTTTAGAACAAGGGTAAGGATATAAGCATATTTAGGCTAGGTGTAAGTTGTGGTTACCAATAAAACATCATATTTAATGTAGGCTCAAATTGGCTCACTAGTGGGGATGTTCTCGTAGAACATTAATAATGGATGGCTGTTTGGCTCTGGTTATAATCCTAATGCCTCTATCATATTCATGTTGTCACATGTATCAATATAGTCTCAAACGGTTTAAAGCAAGTTCTAGAGAATAATGTAATCATAAGAGCACTCAAGAAAGAAATTAGATTGATTTGTATAATGCATCAATCATTATAGGCTCAAAAACTCACAAAGATGATTATACAAGTCAGATTAAGTCTAAACATGCTTCTTTCTCAATCAACATATCATATTAACATTGGCTCATAAAAAGGTTGACATCAAGCTCAATTCTCATGAAAATCTTCTCACTAATAAATC
Source organism: Fremontodendron californicum (assembly GCA_030761205.1). Classification (NCBI taxonomy): domain Eukaryota; kingdom Viridiplantae; phylum Streptophyta; class Magnoliopsida; order Malvales; family Malvaceae; genus Fremontodendron; species Fremontodendron californicum. The sequence goes on from JAULJL010000041.1 coordinate 14,085,972, forward strand.
TGTTTTAGACTTATGCAATTCATATCTCATCATTGTATTGAAAGTAACTAAAAAAAAAAAAAAACACACTAAGTCTAAACATGCTTTTTTTTTTTTTTTTTTTTTGAAGAAGAAGATTAAATCAAACTGACAAGGTATGTCTCAAGTCTCCCTTACTCAGACCTTGTTCAGAATGAATACTTCTAAATGTCTTAAAACACAACAATTTTTTTTTTTTTTTTAGCAAAATATGTCCCTTACCCCCTACTAAAATATGACATTGTCCCCAATGTCAAATTTTAAAGGTAGAATTTAGGAGATATTACCTGCAGAGGTTGCTAACCACTTATTATAACTGAGACACAACAAACAAAATGTTAGATAATGTCACAAAGACAAAGTGCAATCCACTCCTTGCTCGTCCATATCTCTTTTTTTTTTCCGAGCGTTTGCGAAACAACCGTAGCAGATAAATACTCATAAGCTTGGAGCTTTTTGAGTAAATCTTCAATGGTTGTAGCAGAAATTATGGTTCTCCTTGCCTCTGAAAACATGAATCCATTATCCACAGTATTATCTAAATATGAAAGCAAATTACTAAAATAACCATTAATATTAAGCAAACCAATGGGTTTCTTATTTGTGACCAAAGATGACCAAGAAGCCACGCAAGCTATTTCTTCCAATGTACCCAGACCTCCTGGTAAAGCAATGAATGCATCGGCAGAATGGTACATGATTGTTATCCGTTCAGGGATACTCCAGACTTGTATTTCCTTACCCACGGTAGGTCCACAAAAATCTGTGAATAGTTTTGGCACGATTCCTAGAACTGGACTTCCTCCGGCGTGTGCTGCTGTAGCGACTGCTCCCATTAAACCCGTACTACCGCCTCCATAAATCAAGTGGATCTTTTGTTGGGCAAGTATTACTCCAACTCTTATGGCTTCATCAGCGAATATGTTATTTTTCCCTGGATAAGCACCTCCAAAGACACAAATTTTTTTAATGCGCTGGGACGAAGTGCTTTCCATTTTTTTTTTCTTTTTCGAGTGCCTGAAAGAGAATGAGTACATGGTGTAATATATAGAGGACTGAGTAGTGAATCAGACAAGAGTAATAATGTCGCCGAAAGTGTATTTGACCTGTCAGAAGAAAATGTTAACCTAACAAAAGATTTTTGCGTGATTTCAGGAAGAAAATCAAAAAGAGAAGAAAAATCAACCGTAAAAGACCAATGCAAAAAAAAAGAGAATAATTACACAAATCGAACAACACGTAAACTAAACCGAAATAAAATTATTGCAAATCAAACCAAAAGCTGAGAAGTCATTTATTGTAGTTGTGATTGTGGCTCACATCTTCCTCTGGTTTTACGTCCAGAAACGGCTTAAACGCCTTCTATGAGTCGAGGATATGCTTCCCATCCAGTTTTCTTACAAGCTGGCAAACAGGGTCTTTTAACATCAGATTCCCAAGATGTTGCCATTCCCTTTGGAATTGCGGCCATAAATCAAGAATTTCTCTTTGTACGTCTCCACTAGGATGCGTCTCAAGAGAAAGTTGGATATTACCCAAATTCTCCTTACTCAGTCCATCCTTAATGAATTCAATTTTATCATCTCGATTAGAGGACGGAATCCCAATAGAACGACATTTACCGTTACACGTCCATCGTGCACATTTGTGGCAATTTGAACTCATGCGCTTTGCTCGTCGCTTCTTTGCATAAGTGCTTCTACCTGTACCTGGTAAATGCAAAACAGGAAGATATTCATCTTCACGTACCTTGGCTTCAATTATCCAACGTATGTCTTCAGGAATCCCTTTGTGCATAAGCATTCTTAATCTTTCAAATCGAACTTGGTAAAGCTTCAGTAAAATATTTCGAGGAAAAGGAGGAAATCGTTTCTGCAATCTTGTGAGAATATCATCCATCTTGAAAAAAAAATGAAAAAGAAATTGAAAGGAAAATTTATATACAATATCAGTTTTGTGGGTAGCTGATGGAACCGACTTAAATAATCACGGAGTACCGTTATCCGCCATTTAACCGGGAAAAAAATGAATTTTTTTTTTTTTTTTTTTTTTTTTTTTTTTTGAAGATTAGTAAAAGTTATATTTACATCTAGTTATTTTCAAAACAAGGATCAGAAAGAAAAACAACCTCTTCTTGAGTAACATGATTTTCCAAAAAGAGTTTGAGTCTTTGTCCATTTACCTTGAATACGTTACCATTTTGAGGATTCTCAATGTCAACTGCTCCATAATGATACACATGCTTAACCACAAATGGGCCAGTCCATCTTGATCTCAACTTACCAGGAAATATGTGAAGTCTAGAATTATAAAGTAGAACTTTTTGCCCAACATCAAATGTTTTTCTTGAAATTAACTTGTCATGAAATGCTTTAGTTCTTTCTTTATGAATTTTAGAATTCTCATATGCATCATTTTTGAGTTCCTCAAACTTTTGTTTCCAACAATGCTTAACCTGAAAAGAATTTAACAAAGAATCAGTGTGTGAAATTTTTGAAGCATTATCAAACTCACATTCAATTAAATAAGCTTCTAAAGGATCATGGAATGTGGTAGTGGTGAGATGTTCATGAACAAGTTCTTCAATGAAATCCACTTCATGTACTTCTGAATCATCACCAGGTTGCTTGCAAGTGTTGAACACATTTAATTCTAAAGTCATATTTCCAAAAGAAATGTTCAACATACCATTCCTGCAATTTATCAGAGCATTAGAAGTTGCAAGAAATGGACGGCCTAATATAACAGGAATTTGAACATTTGGATTTGAAACAGGATGTGTGTCCAAAACAATAAAATCAACAGGGAAGTAAAAATTATCAATTTGAACCAAAACATCTTCAACTATCCCTCGAGGAATTTTTACAGAACGATCAGCTAGTTGAAGTGTAACAGGTGTTTCCTTGAGTTCACCTAAACCTAACTGTTGATAAACAGAAAAAGGCAAAAGATTAACACTAGCACCAAGATCAAGCAATGCACGTTCTATTCTAGTGTTTCCAATGATGCATGAGATTGTTGGACATCCAGGATCTTTGAATTTTGGTGGAGTAAGGTGCTGAATGATTGAGCTCACACTTTCCGTCAGAAATGCTTTCTTTTGTACATTATGTTTCCTTTTAACTGTGCACATGTCCTTCAAAAATTTAGCATAAGATGGAACTTGTTTGATTGCATCCAATAAAGGAATGTTAATCTTAACTTGTTTGAAAAGTTCATAAATTTCTGCATTTTGATTCAAATTCTTTATTGTTTGCAACCTTTGAGGAAAAGGAGCAAGATGCATACCTTTTTCTTTGTCCAAATTTTCAAGAAGTTCAGACTTACCATCATCCTTACCATTACTTTTCGGAGGGGAAAGAGGATCTTGGTCTTTTGATGGAATCTTTTTGTCAATTGCCTTTCCACTTCGAAGAGTTGTGATAGAACTGGCATTTTCCTGTTGAGTTTCATTGGAGCAAGAAACAAGACATTGAGTAGAAGGGTTAGGCTGAGGTTGAGCAGGAAACTTACCTTTTTCTTGAGTGCGTAATGAAGCTGTCAATGTGGACAAGGTGTTTTTGATCTCATTGATGTCCTGTGAAGTCCGGTTATTCACATTTGCTTGTGTTTGCATGAATGCTTGCAATGTCTCTTCCAAGGTTTGTACACGTGAAGGTTGATAGGAAAAATTGTTGCCTGGCTTTTGAGATTGTGGTACCTGAACATGATTATTATTCTGCCAACTGAAGTTGGGATGATTTCTCCATTCAGGGTTATACGTTTCAGAGTAAGGAGAAGGAAAAGGCTTTTTAAATGTGTTTATGGAATTTACTTGATCATGCAACGCTTCTTTAAGAATTGGAATGTTTGGACATTCAGAAGTGGGGTGTCCCATGATTTCACAAATTCCACAACTTTCTTCATTTTTAACCGTTTTGACTTCTTTTACTTCTCTAAGTTCCATGGCTTCAATCTTTTTAGCCAAATTAGCTACTTTAGCTTTTATCTCATCTTCTTGACTAAAATGATATTTTCCTCTGTTAGAAACAAGATTAGATCTATTGGAACTTTCAGAGGAATTATCTGTGTGCCAGGCTTGAGAGTTATCTGCCAAATGGTCTAAGTAGTCAAAGGCTTCTTCAGGTTCTTTTTCTAGAAACTCACCGTTACACATTGTTTCAACAAATTGTTTAGTTTCGGGAGTTAAACTTTCATAAAAGAAACTAATAAGACGCCATTTTTCAAAACCATGATGTGGACAAGAACTTAACAAATCTTTAAAACGCTCCCAGCACTGAAAAAATGCTTCATTTTGATTTTGATTGAAATTTTGAATCTGTCTTTTCAAAGCAGTAGTTTTATGTGCTGGGAAACATTTCTTTAGAAACTCAGTTTGTAATTCTTGCCATGTGCCAATTGACCTTGGTTTTAAATTATGAAGCCAAATTTTTGCTTTATCTTTTAAAGAAAAAGGAAATAATTTTAGCTTGACAATTTCATTTGTACATTGTTGGTCATTAAAGGTGACACATACATCTTCGAAGTCTTTTAGAAACGAGTAAGCACTTTCTGATTCTAACCCATGGAAATTTGGAAGCAAAGCTATCATACCTGGTTTAAAACGAAAGTTGTTTGCATTGAGAGGAAAAATAAAACAAGAGGGTGATGAGCTTCGAGTTGGTTGCAAGTAGTCACGCATGGTGCGTACTTGTCTGTTCTCATCTTCAGCATGAACACTTTCATTGTCAACCATGGTAGGAGTTGTATTAGAAAGATTACCTGAAAAAGTTTCACAATAAAATCTAACTAAACGACGAGATCTAAAATCACGTCGCCAAACAAGCATAAAACAAAGTTAATATACAGATTAGGCGGTATAACCAGCCAATATAAATAAAACAAAGTTAATATACAATATAAATATAAATATATAGAAAATTAGGCGGTATAACCAGCCAATAAAAATAAATATAGGCGGTATAACCAGCCAATAAAAATAAATATACTTATAAACTTATATACTTAGTATTGCTTCCCCGGCAACGGCGCCAAAAACTTGATGGAGACTCAATTAAGAGTTGTAAACCCAAGTGCAGGTTATGTTCAAGTAATAAATTCTCGGGTGTCCGAGGTCGAACCACAGGGAAGCGTATTAGTAAGTATAAGTTTATAAATATATAAGACAAAGAAAGTAAACAAGATATTAGGGAATCAACAATAAAATAAGATAAACAAGATATTAGAGAACAAAATAAACAAAATATAAAAGAAATTAAACAAGATATAAAAAACAATAAGAAAAGATGTTGAGGTTAGAGAATCCACTCTTGGTGTTATGCTAAGATTAATCTTGTTTTATTACACAATTGAAATTCACACATAAGGGAGATTCCAATCGGAAGGTTTAGCAATTCAGTCCAAATTGTCCAACGTCCATAGCATATGATATTATGTTCATTTGGTGTCCTCAAAACTCATAAAAAGAGTCCAAGCATTCCTTATGCCAAGGTATATGTCTACAACAAATCAAGGTTATGAAACCAAGCATTTACTGTGCCATTTTCATTGTCAATAATGAATCAAGATCCCTACTTTGCAAGTATGATTTTAAACCAAAAGAAAATATTATCTATACTAGTGTTTATAAATGATGATTCATTTTAGCTCATGTTTAAGAGACTAACCTTAGCATTTACCAAAAGCTTCACCTCATCACCTCAACAATATGATTAGCAACACATACTAGATATGAATAAAATGAAAAGAAATGTAAGAAGCATAAGTAAATAAAGAAAAAGAAAACTAGAGAAAGGAAAGAAGAAGAAAACTTAGAGAATTTTATTACAATGGCTAATATCCTACCAATGTATAATCTATCCCAATACTCATCCAAGGCCCTCTATTTATACACATTTTGGAGGGCTAAATGACAAGAGACAAGCTTTACAAATTTCAAAGGTAGGTATAATAGGTGGGTGCATTTTTCTAACAATTTTCGTCATATTGTATGACAATTCTGATCAGCCAGCTTGATGGTCGATTTTGTCAATGTTGGAGGCTCGATCTGATAAAATGGTCTTCTAGAAAAATATACCCCTATCAGTTACGGATCCATAGCCGTTGGAATCAGATCATTTGCGCACGTGGATCGGGAGATATGGTCAAAATACCAAAACGGTGCAGAACAGACGTCATTGCACATCAGCCAACTTGATGGTCGATTTCGCTAGGGAAAACGACTCCGTTTCAAGAAGTGTAAAACATGAAAAAGATAGATATGCCTCTTAGCTTTGCAGGGATACAAAGTTCATCCTTATTGCTTCAGTGAAACTCGAGATATAGCTGATATGGCAAAAGGTGTCGGAACTGGAACTGAACTGGATTTGCCCTTAATTCTAGTAATCTGAAATCACTCAAAGAAACTTGTGAAAAACACCAAATTACATAAAAATATAAAAGATCATAAACACAATTAGACTAAACAATAATAACTCGTATTTGACACAAAACAATAATAAAACATAACTAAAAACTATATAATTATACGAGTTATCAGTATTTATATTAAATATATCTATGTAATATATTTATGTTGTAATTTATCTATGTAATTTTAATGCATCTATGTAATTGTAATATATCTATTAATTGTAACGCTTTCTTTAATAATATATATATATATATATATGTAATTGCAATGTATGAATTTATATTAAATATATCTATGTAATTCAAATATTTATTTCCTACATAGATATATTACAATACATGTAACATCTATGTAATTGTAATGTATCTAATGTAATATATTACATGTATCTATTTAATTGTAATATATCAATGTCATTGTAATTGTATCTATGTAATTCTAATATATCTATGTAATTGTAATATTTTTTCTAATATATCTTTGTAATTGTAATTAATAAAAACAAATATATTCAAAAATAGATATATTACAGTTACTTAGATATATTACAATTACATAAATATATTACAATTACATATTTATATTACAAAACAATGGATATTACAATTAAATAGATATATTACATAGTACATTATATTAGACATTACATAGATATATCTATTTAATGTAACGTATATATATCGATGTAATTCTAATGTATCTATGTCATTGTAAATATATTTATGTAATTGTAATATATCTATGTAATTGTAAATATTTGTGTAAATATGTAATATATTTTTCAAATATATCTATGTAATTGTAATATATCTATGTAATTCTAATATATAACCCGTCCGGACTTGATCCTATATACATTACAATTACATAGATACATTACAATTACATAGATATATTACAATTACATAGATATATTATAATTACATAGATATATTAGACAAATATATTTGTAATTTTAAAATTTTCAGTATTATATCTATGTAGTTGTAATGTATATATCAATGTAATTGTGTATTACATGTGATATATCTATGTAATTCTGATGTATCTATGTAGTTGTATTATATCTAAGTAATTGTAATAAATCTATGTAATTGTAATATTATACGATTACATAGATTGATAATTGTAATGTATCTATGTAATTGTAATATATCTGTGTAATTGTAATATATCTATGTAATTGTAAAATATCAATGTAATTATATCTATGTATATTCATATCTAATATATCTACGTAATTTGAATGTTTTATATAATTGTATCTAAGAAAACATTAGAATTACATAGATATATTACAATTACTTAAAACATTATATTTGGTAATGTATACATTACAACTACATAGATATCTAATGTAATGTATCTATGTAATTCTAATATATCTATTTAATTGTAATATACCTATGTAGATATATTGCACTTACTAAAAACATTAGATATTACAAACATATATTACAATTACATAGATACATAGATATATTACAATTGCATAGATATATATATATTACAATTAAATAGATACATAGATATATTACTATTACATAGATATATTACAATTACAAAGATATATTACATATATTACATAAATATATGTATATATTACAATTACATAGATATATTACAATTACTTAAATATATTATAATTACATAGATATATTACATAGATATATTACAATTACATAGATATATTACAATTACTTAAATATATTATAATTACATAGATATATTACAATTACATAGATATATTACATAAATATATTTACAATTACATAGATATATATTACAATTGTAATTGTAATATATCTATGTAATTGTAATATCTATGTAATTGTAATATATCTATGTAATTGTAATATCTATGTAATAAATTATCTATGTTATATATCTATGTAATTGTAATATATCTATGTAATTATAATTGCATAGTTGTAATATATCTATGTAATTTAATAAATCTATTTATGTAATTATATATATCAATGTAATTGTTATATATCTATGTAATTGTAATATATCTATGTAATTGTAATATATCTATGTAATTATAATATATTTATGTAATTTTAATATATCTATGTAATTGTAATATATCTATGTAATTGTAATATATTTATGTAATTGTAATATAACTATGTAATTGTAATATCTATGTAGTTGTAATAAATCTATGTAAAAGTAATATCTATCTAATTGTAGTATATCTATGTAATTGTAATATATCTATGTAATTGTAATGTATTTATGTAATTGTAATTGTATTAGATATATTACATAAAATATTAGAATTACTGAAAACATTAGATAATGTAATTACAAAGATATACTACATGTATATATTTATCTATGTAATTGTAATATATCTATGTAATATTACATAGATATATTACAATGTATTACACAAATATACATTACAATTACAATATATAATTACATAGATATATTACAATTACATATTAGATATATCTATGTAATTGTAATATATATTACATAGATATATTATAATTACATAGATATATTATAACTACAAAAATACATAGATATATTACAATTACATAGATATATTACAATTACTTAAATATATTACAATTACATAGATATATAACAATTACATAGATATATTACAATTACATATATATATTCTAATACCGATGAAATCCGTATAAATTATAGTATGCTCTCGTACAATACAATTGAATTTGGTCTCGAGAAATAGAAAAATGAGCAAGTTCAATGTTTTAAAAATCATGAAAAAAAAGAAGAAAAAACTAAAATTAATAGCCTAAACGATATTTTTTTGGACAAAATCGGCGACAAACCGCCTTCGGCAGTTTACCAGCGCGTAGATCTCGAACAGTTACAGGAATTAAAAAAAAAAACAGCTCAAACGGACAACCGAGCGCAAAGTTTTGACGTTTCGCAGTTGAGGCACCAAGGCTAGTGAAGTATAGCCTAGCCTTGCCTAGCCGGTCATGCGGTACGGACGGTCTAGGCGGTCCAGGCTGTCCGGTCGATCCGGGCGGTCCGATCGGTCCTGTCGATCCGGACGTTCCGAGCAATAGCCATATCTACTGTAATATTACATAGATAGAGATATATTACATAGATAAATATTACAATTGTAATGTATCTATGTAATATATCTATGTAATTGTAATATATCTATGTAACTGTAGTATATTATGTAATTGCAATATATATATGTAATTGTAATGTATCTATGTCAATTTTTCAATATTTTCAGTAATTCTAAAACATTATATATCTATGTTATTGTAATATATCTGTGTAATTGTAATATATATTATCTATGTTATTTATATAGATATATCTATGTAACTGTAGTATATCCATGTAATTGTAATATATATATGTAATTGTAATATATCTATGTAATTGTAATATATCTATGTAATTGTAATATATATATCTATGTAATTGTAATAAATATATTTATGTAATGTATCTATGTAATATTACATAGATATATTACAAATACATAGATAGATATATACATGTAATATATCTTTGTAATTACATTATCTAATATTTTCAGTAATTCTAATGTATTCATGTAATATCTAATGTTTTCAGTAATTCTAATATTTTCAGTAATATATCTAATACAATTACAATTACATAGATACATTACAATTACATAGATATATTACAATTACATAGCTGTATTACAACTACATAGATATATTATAATTACATAGATATATTACAATTACATAGATATATATATATATATATATATATTACAATTACATATATATATATTACAATTACATATATATATATATTACAATTACATAGATATATTACAAATACAAAAATATATTACAATCACATAGATATATTACAATTACTTAAAACATTAGAATTACATGGATATAACTATGTCTATGTAACTGTAATATATATATGTAATTGTAATTGTATCTATGTAATTGTAATATACTAATGTAATTATTTAAAACATTAGAATTATTTAAAACATTAGAATTACATAGATACATTAGAATTACATAGATATATATTACAATTACATAGAATTACATAGATATATTACAATTACATAGATACATTACAATTACACAAATATATTATCTAGGTAATATATCTGTGTAATATATTATCTATGTAATTGTAATATATTTAAGTAATTGTAATTGTAATATATATATATATCTATGTAATTGTAATGTATCTATGTAATTGTAATATATTTAAGTAATATATCTATGTAATATTACATAGATATATTACATAAATACAGTACAATTACATATATTATTACAATTACATAGATACATTACAATTACATAGATGTATTATAATTACATAGATATATATTACAATTACATAGATATATTGCAATTACATAGATATATTATAATTACAAAGATATATTACATAAATACATTTACAATTACATAGATATATATATTACATAGATATATTACAATTACATAGATATATTACATAGATACATTACATAAATATATTACAATTACATAGATAATACAATTACATAGATATATTAGAATTACATAGATATATTACAATTACATAGATATATTACAATTACATAAATATATTAAAATTACATAGATATATTACAATTATATAAATGTATTACAATTACATAGATATACTATTAGAATTACATAGATGTATTACAATTACATAGATATATTACAATTACATAGATAACATTACAATTACATAGATACATTAGATATATTACAATTACATAGATACATAGATATGTACTGTTATATATATTAAAATTACTGATATTCTAAATATCAATGTAATTGTAATATATCTATGTAAGTCTAATGTTTTAAGTAATTGTAATATGTTTATATAATTGTAATATATCTATGTAACTGTAAAATATCTAGGTAGTTCTAATATTTTATGTAATTGTAATATATCTATGTAATTCTAATATATCTTTGTAATTGTAATGTATATTTATGAAATTGCAATATATCTATATAATTCTAATGTATCTATGTAATTAAAATATATTTTTGTAATTGTAATATATTAAATACATGTAATTCTAATGTGTAATTGTAATATATCTATGTAATTCTAATGTATCTATGTAAAATATTTATGTGTAATATATTGTAATAAAACTATATATATATATATATAAATTACAGTAATTGTAATATATCAATGTAAGTGTAATATATTTATGGAATTGTAATATATCTATGTAATTCTAATGCATCTATGTAATTGTAAAATATATCTATGTAATTGTAACGCTTTCTTTAGTAATATATATATATATATATGTAATTGCAATGTATGTATTTATATTAAATATATCTATGTAATTCTAATATTTATTTCCTACGTAGATATATTACAATACATGTAACATCTATGTGATTGTAATGTAACTAATGTAATATATTACATGTATCTATTTAATTGTAATATATCAATGTAATTGTAATTGTATCTATGTAATTTTAATATATCAATGTAATTGTAATATTTTCTAATATATCTTTGTAATTGTAATTAATAAAAACAAATATATTCAAAAATAGATATATTACAGTTACATAGATATATTACAATTACATAAATATATTACAATTACATATTTATATTACAAAACAATGGATATTACAATTAAATAGATATATTACATATTACATTATATTAGACATTACATAGATATATCTATTTAATGTAACGTATATATATCGATGTAATTCTAATGTATCTATGTAATTGTAAATATATTAATGTAATTGTAATATATCTATGTAATTGTAAATATTTATGTAAAATATGTAATATATTTTTCTAATATATCTATGTAATTCTAATATATCTATGTAATTCTAATATATAATCCGTACGGACCTGACCCTATATACATTACAATTACATAGATACATTACAATTACATAGATATATTACAATTACATAGATATATTATAATTAAATAGATATATTAGACAAATATATTTGTAATTTTAAAATTTTCAGTATTATATCTATGTAGTTGTAATGTATATATCAATGTAATTGTATATTACATGTGATATATCTATGTAATTATAATGTAACTATGTAATTGTTTTATATAAATGTAATTGTAATAAATCTATGTAATTGTAATATTATACGATTACATAGATTGAAATTGTAATGTATCTATGTTATTGTAATATATTTGTGTAATTGTAATGTATCTATGTATTTGTAAAATATCAATGTAATTATATCTATGTATATTCGCATCTAATATATCTATGTAATTTGAATGTTTTATGTAATTGTATCTATGTAAACATTAGAATTACATAGATATATTACAATTACTTAAAACATTATATTTGGTAATGTATACATTACAACTACATAGATATCTAATGTAATATAGCTATGTAATTCTAATATATCTATGTAATTGTAATATACCTATGTAGATATATTACACTTACCAAAAACATTAGATATTACAAGCATATATTACAATTACATAGATACATAGATATATTACAATTACAAATATATATTATAGTTACATAGATAGGGAATTGTAAATATATTACAATTACAAAGATATATTACAATTACATAAATATATTACAATTGCATAGTTGTATTACAATTACATAGATATATTACAATTACTTAAAACATTAGAGTTACATTGTAATATACCTATATAGTTGTAATATGTCTATGTAATTGTAATATATCTAGGTAATTGTAATATATTTGTGTATTGTAATATATCTATGTAGTTGTAATATACCTATATAGTTGTAATATGTCTATGTAATTGTAATATATCTATGTAATTGTAATATATTTGTGTAATTATAATATATCTACGTAATTGTAATATATCTATGTAATTCTAATGTATCTATGTAATTGTAATATATCTATATAATTCAATTAGATAATACATGTATTGTTATATATCTAATGTGTAATTGTAATATATCTATGTAATTCTGATGGTTTATGTAATTGTAATGTATCTATGTAATTGTAATATATTTGTGTAATACATTTTAATATATCTATGTAGTTGTAATTGTAATATACATGTAATTGTACTTGTAATTGTAATTGTAATATATTACAATAGATATGTAATTCTAATATTTTCATTAATTGTTATATATCTATGTAATTCTAATGTTTTCAATAATTGTAAAATATTTATGTAATTGTAATATATCTATGTTATTGTAATATATTTATGTTATTGTAATCTATTTATGTAATTGTAATATATTTGTGTAATTGTAATATATCTATGCAACTGTAGTATATCTATGTAATTGTAATATATATATCCAATGCATCTATGTAATTGTAATATATCAATGTAATTCGAAAACATTATATATTACATGTATTTGTTATATATCTAATGTGTAATTGTAATGTATCTATGTAATTGTAATGTATCTATGTTACTGAAAACTTTAGATATATAATTGTAATGTATCAATGTAATTATAATGTATCTATGTAACTGTAATATATCTATGTAATTGTAATATCTCTATGTAATTGTAATATACTACAATTACACAATGTTTTTAATAATTGTAATATATCTATATAACATATTTATGTAAATGTAATATATCTATGTAACTGTAATATGTCTATGTAATTGTCATGTATTGTTATATATCTAATGTGTAAGTGTAATAAATATATTTATGTAATATATCTATGTAATATTACGTAGATACATTACTAATTGTAAAATATTTATGTAATTGTAATTATTATAATGTGTAATTATAATGTTTCTATTTAGTTGTAATATATTATATGTAATTGTAATATATCTATGCAATTGTAATATATTTGTGTATCTTTGTAATTTGTAACATATCTATGTAATTGTAATATATTACAATACACAAATATCTATTACAATTTAATAGATATATTACAATAGATACACAAATATATTACAATTAAATAGATACATTACAATTAGATAGATATATTATAATTACATAGATATATTACAATTACATAAATACATTACAATTAGTTAAACATAATATAATTACATAGATTTATTACAATTACAAAAATATATTACAATTACAGAATAGAATTACATAGATGTATTACAATTACATAGATATATTGTTTATCTATGTAATTGTAATATATAACAATTTATACTACATAGATATATTTGTTGTAATGATAATGTATCTATGTAATTATAATATATTTATGTAATTGTAATATATCTATGTAATTTTAATCTATTTGTGTAATTGTAGTATATCTATATACTTGTAATATATTTCTTTAATTGTAATAAATGTATGTAGTTCTAATATATTTATGTCACTGTAATATATCTATATAATTGTAATAAATTTGTGTAATTGTAATGTATCTATGTAATTGTAGTATATCTATGTAGATATATTACACATTACATAGATACATTACAATAGATATTACAATTGTAATATATTTTTGTATTACGTAGATACATTAGAATTACATAGATATATTACATTACATAGTTATATCTATGTAATTCTAATGTTTTAAGTAATTGTAATATATCTATGTAATTGTAATATATTTTTGTAATTGTAATATATCTATGTAATATATTTTTGTAATTATAATATATCTATGTTGTTTTAATATATCTATGTAATTGTAATTTATTACAATTACACATTAGATATATATCTATGTAATTGTAATATATCTATGTAATTCTAATATATTTATGTAATTCTAATATTTTCAATTAAATAAATATATTACAACTACATACATATCTTATAATTACAAAAATTTATCTATGTAATTGTTATTTATCTATGTAATGGTAATATATTTGTGTAGTTGTAATATATCTAATGTGTAATTGTAATATATTACATAGAATTACAATTACTATTACATAGATATATTACAATTACGTAAAACATTAGAATTACATAGATACATTACAATTACATAATATATTACTCCATATTACATAGATATATATTACAATTACATAGATATATTATAATTACGTAGATATTTTACATAGATATTTATACATAAATATCTATGCAATTGTAATATATTATAATTACAATTACATAGATACATTACAATTATATAGATATATTAAAATTACATAGATATATTACAATTACATATTTATATTAAAATTACATAGATTCATTACAATTGTATAGATATTACAATTATATATGTAATTGTATTGAATCTGTAATTGTAATATATTTATTTATACATTACAAGAATGATACATTTCGTACATATGTAATTCTAATGTAATCGTAAAATATCTATGTAATTGTAATATATCTATGTAGATATATTATGATTCTATTAATTACAATTACATAGATATATCTATGCAAGTCTAATGTTTTATGTAATTGTAATATATTTATGTAATTATAATATATCTAATATAATATATCTATGTAATTGTAAAATTTCAGTAATTATATATATATTACAATTTCCTAGATATATTACATATATATTTTCAGTAATTGTAATATATCTAATATTTACCATAGATATATTTGTGTAATTGCAATTG
Organism: Fremontodendron californicum; assembly: GCA_030761205.1. NCBI lineage: Eukaryota > Viridiplantae > Streptophyta > Magnoliopsida > Malvales > Malvaceae > Fremontodendron > Fremontodendron californicum. Next base: position 14,102,027 of record JAULJL010000041.1, read on the forward strand.
TAATTACACATATTTATGTAATATATCTATGTAATTATAATACATCTATGTAATATATCTATGTTATTGTAATATATCTATGTAATTATAATATATCTATGTAATTGTAATATATCTATGTAATTATTAAAATTATTTACTCAAATTTTGTTATATCAAAATTATTATTTTATAAATTAATAAAATATTTATGTTATTGTAATATATCTATGTAATTGAAATACATCTATGTAATTGTAATATCTATGTAATATATCTATGTAATTGTAATGTATCTATGTAATTATAATATGTCTATGTAATTGTAATATATTTATATAATTATATCTATGCAATTGTAATATATCTATGTAATTGTAATATATCTATGTAATAGTAATATATCTATATAATTGTAATTGTAATATATATCTATGTAATATATCTATGTAATTGTAATATCTATATAACTCTAATATATTTATGTAATGTATCTATGTAATATATCTATGTAATTGTAATATATCTATGTAACTGTAGTATATCAATGTAATTGTAATATATATATATATATATATATATGTGATTGTAATATATTTATGTAATTATAATATAACAATTACATAAATATATTGCATAGATATATTACAATTACATAGATATATTATTACAATTACATAGATGTATTAAAATTACATAGATATATTACAATTACATATATACATAGATATATTACAATTGCATATATATATTACATAAATATAATACAATTACATAGATATATTACAATTATATAGATATATTACAATTACATAAATATATCTATGTAATTGTAATGTGTCTATGTAATATATCTATGTAATTGTAATGAAATTTATGTAATTGTAATATATTATCTATGTAATTATATCAATGTAATTATAATATCTATGTAATTGTAATATATCGATGTAATTGTAATAAATATATTTATGTAATTGTAATATATATATATATATGTAATTGTAATATATCTATGTATAATATATCTATGTAAGTGTAATTGTAATATATATCGATGTAATTGTAATATATTTATGTAATTGTAATATATCTATGTAATTGTATTATATCTATTTAATATATATTACAATTACATAGATATATTACAATTACATAGATACATTGGAATTACATAGATATATTGGATATATATATATTACAATTACATAGATATATTACAATTACATAAATACAATATAATTACATAGATATAATATAATTACATAAATACATTACAATTACATAGATATATTATAATTACATAGATATTTTGCAATTACATAAATATATTATAATTACATTGATATATTGGATATATATAAATGTATTACAATTACATAGATATATTACAATTACATAAATACATTACAATTACATAGATATATTATAATTACATAGATAATATATTACCATTACATAAATATATTACAAGTACATAGATATATTACATTAACACAATTACATAGATATAATACAATTACATAGATATATTACAATTACAAAGATATATTATTACAATTACATAAATATATTACAATAACATAGATATTATAATTACATAAATATATAGATATATTACATATATACATAAATATATTACATATATGTATTACAATTATACATATATATATATATTACAATTACATAAATATATTACAATTACATAGATATATTACAATTACATAAATTATTACAATTAGATAAATATATTACAATTACATAGATGTATTACAATTACATAGATATATTACAATTACATAGATATATTACAATTACATAGATATATTAGAATTACATAGATATATATATTACAATTACATATATATATATATATTACAATTACATAGATATATTACAATTACAAAAATATATTACAATTACATAGATATATTAGAATTACTTAAAACATTAGAATTACATAGATATATTACAGTAATTGTAATTGTAATAAATATATGTAATATATTAATGTATCTAATTGTAATAAATATATTTATGTAATTGTAATACATCTATGTAATATATGTAATATATCTATGTAATTGTAATATATCTATGTAATAGTAATATATCTATGTAATATATATTACAATTACATAGATATATAATTACGTAGATATGTAGTTGTAATATATCTATGTAATTGTAATATATTTATGTAATATATATTACAATTACATAGATATACTACATAAATATATTACAATTACATACATACATTACAATTACATAGATATTACATAGATATACTACAGTTACATAGATATATTACAATTACATAGATATATTACAATGTATTACACAAATATATTACAATTACTTAAATATATTACAATTACATAGATATATTACAGTTATATATTACAATGACATAGATATGTTACAATTACTCAAATATATTACAATTAATATATCTACTAAATATATCTATGTAATTGTAATTGTCATTATCTATATCTATATCTATGTAATTGTAATATATTTATGTAATAGTAATGTAATATATTAATGTAATTGTAATATATGTAATATATCTATGTATTAGATATCTATGTTATTGTAAATATATTTATGTAATTGTAATATATCTATGTAATATACTATCTATGTAATTGTAATATATATCTATGTAATATATATTGTAATTTTAATATATCTACGTAATATATTATCTATGTAGTTTTAATATATCTATGTAATTATATTACAATTACATAGATATATTACAATTACATAGATATATTACATAGATATATATTTATTACATAGATACATTACAATTACATATATATGGATAATATATTACATTAATACATCTATGTAATTGTAAGATATATAATGTAATTGTAATAATATAAAATTGTAATAATATGCCTATGTAATTGTAATATATCTATGTAATATATTAATATATCTATGTAATTGTAATATATCTATGTAATATATATCTATGTAATTTTAATATATGTAATATCTAATGTTTACAATTACATAGATATATTAAAATTACATAGATAATATATTACATAGATATATTACAATTACATAAATATATTTACAATTACATAGATATATTACATAGATATATGCCGAAGATTTTCATTATCTATGTAATATATCTATGTACAATTACATAGAGGTTGCAAGAAAGATAAGTTTGGTTTCACACTTGTGAATTTTTCACATCTAGCCCACAGTGGAACTAATTTGGTTCATGATCCTTTTATTTTGGCATCACAAGCTAAGAAAGTATACTATGTTAAGGATGAAGGTTATCAAGGTTGGGTTCTTGTAAAGCATGCAAAACTTAGGGATGTATTTGATATGGGTGATCTATTATCCTTCGTTAGAGAGCAAGGGAATGGAGAAATGCATGATGATGAATTTGATGATAAGCATAGTGCTTCAAATTGGGTTAGAAATGAATCTGATGATGAAGGAGTGGACGTCACACTAGAGATGGAGAATGAGCATGTAGAAGAAGATTCCCATAGATGAACATAATGGGGAGGACATTTTTTAATTCTATAGAAAATAGTTTAATTATATGTAATGGATTTGGATTATAAACATTGTGACTTTGTATTTTCCTGTTCTTTCCTTTTCCATTTCCCATAGATGAACATATTTCATTCTTGCTTAGCTTGGCTTGGATTTCACTGAATGTTATTGAGTGCCTAATGTTATTGCATTCTTGCTTAGCTTGTATTCTCTGTCATTGAGTGTCTACTGTTGTATTATCTATGTAATTGTAATATATCTATGTAATTGTAATATCTATGTAATTGAGATACATCTATGTAATTGAAATACATCTATGTAATTGTAATATATCTATGTAATTGTAATATATCTATGTAATTATATACATGTAATATCTATGTATCTATGTAATTCTAATATATCTACGTAATTATACTATATCTATGTTATTGTAATATATTTATGCAATTGTAATATATCTATGTAATTATAATATATCTATGTAATATTACATATATATATATATATACATATTACATGTATTTTAATTGTAATATATCTATGTAATTGCAATGTATCTATGTAATATATCTATGTAATTATAATAGATATTACATAGATATAATACATAGATGTATTACAATTACATAGATGTATTTCAATTACATAGATGTATTACAATTACATAAATATATTTATTACAATTACATAGATATATTACTATTGTAATTGCAAAATTACAATTACATAGATGTATTAGACAAATATATTTGTAATTTTAAAATTTTCAGTATTATGTCTATGTAGTTGTAATGTATAATTCTATTTATGTAATTGTAATATATCTATGTAATTGTAATGTATCTATGTAATTATAATATATCTATGTAATTGTAATATATCTGTGTAATTGTAATATATTTATGTAATTGTAATATATCTATGTAATTGTAATACAACTATGCAATTATAATTACATTAATCATATGTAATATATCTATGTAATTAGAATATATCTATGTAATTGTAATTGTAATCTGTAATATATCTATGTAATTCTAATAGATCTATGTAATTGTAATTGTAATATATACATATATTTATGTAATATATCTATGTAATTGTAATATATCTATGTAATTGTAATATATACATAAATATATTTGTGTAATTGTAATATATTACAATTATATAGATATATTACAATTACGTAAATAGAATTATAATATATCTATGTAATTGTAATTATGTGATTTTAATATATGTAATATATCTATTACATAGATATATTACTATAACATAGATATATATATTTGTGTAATTATAACTGTAATATATACATATATTTATGTAATATATGTAATATATCTATGTAATTGCAATATATCTATGTAATAGCAATATATCTATGTAATTGTAATATATCTACGTAATTGTAATATATCTTTGTAATTGTAATTGTAATATATACATATATGTATATATTACAATTACAGAGTTACATTACAATTACATAGATATATTACAATTACATAGATATATTACAATTACAATTACATAGATATATTATAATTCTATTTATGTAATCGTAATATATCTATGTAATTGTAATATATCTATATAATATATTATCTATGTAATTATAATATATCTATGTAACACCCTGTCCGGATAATATACCTAAAATCCGGTAGAGTTTCATTTCTATCTCAACTATAACCCTCCTGCAAATAACACTCAATTCATATACTCAACCAGCAATATTTCTCAATACTATTATCACATATATCCATGCATATTCAAAAATTATCCATGATCAATTTATGCTCAAGTCAAAACATATTGATCTATTGTCTCATATCTTCAAATATATATATAATATATCCAAAAGTAAACTTTCTCAGAAAGGTTTACTAGATAAAAACATCAAAAGATCAAGACTTCAAGAAATTTTTAGTATGATGCCCACCACGTCAAAATACTATTTGAAGCAGAGAATAGAGGAAGGTTGCAATCCCGACACCTAACTGTCACCTGAAAATGAGAATATGAAAAGGTGAGATATATAAATATCTCAGTGAGTAGACAACTTTTAAAATGAAAACTATTATTATAATCCTTTAAAACATAATAGACGTTCTCAAAATAAATAATAGTAAAACCATAATGAATAATTCGAAGATGTAGCGAAGTTTTCAAATGTATATCAGTATTATAATACCAAATCAATGTATAAAATCTGTAAAGTAAATCAAGTTTCGTATAATTGGGCTCCAACTTTCTGTCATGCACAAGAGTGCATCCATGAAATAACCAGGTAATATCCATGTAGGCATACTAGTAGCCGGCCCCAAAGGCCAATACCACCATAGGACGCCCCAAAAGCATATGTGTCACTATGATGTGCCCCCAAAAGGAAAATATAACGGGATAGGGACCCTGGAGGTGGCTCCCACCACAAAGGCGTAGCACGCAGCTCCCTTACCCCAATCTAATATCACGGAATTGGGACTTTGGAGGTGGCTCCCGCCACAAAGGCGTAGCACGCAGCTCCCGTATTCCGATCAAGGGTATAATCTCATACATTAAGTCAGGTGGAGCCAAAACCATGTACATCAAATTTTATGTAAAATCATGTTTCATAAATCAACCAACTTACTCGATATAATATTTCTTGAAAAATATGTACTTTAATAACAAATCAATTCATATGATTATATATCGGATATACCTTTAATACGTAAAATAAATATCATGCAAAAAAATTATAATTATAATTAAAGAAGTTTCAAATAACTATAGTTGTCGTCTACTCACAACCCTTGAGATGATCTCACTGTACACCTTGATCTGAAACTTCGGGATCCACAGGTGATGTCGGATCTACGTGGCCTAGAGATTAACGATAATTAGTATCTATACATACTCAAAGTATTACACAATTATGAATGCAACTTAAATCTCATAATCTTCCCTCAAGGTCAATACTAATTTCTCATACTCAAAACAACATATCCCAAATTTTTAATATCATTTCCATATTCATTTTCTCCAAAATTCAACTCCATATTCATGTCCTTATCAAATTCCTTTCTAGTACTCCATGCCTTAGAGATTTTCATAATCCATAACCATCATTTAGTACTATATTTATCTTAAGCAATAAATTCCTTACTATCAAGCTAGATTAGAAAATCATAACTTGAGTTTGGTAAGGAATTTTGAAGTGATTTCAATTGGTTTATTTCAAACAATAAGTATAATTTATGAAGAAAATAACCAACTTAGACAATTAGAACAAAATCTTGATTAGATTTGATAAATCCCGAAACTATACTGAAACAAGGGTCAACACAGAACAACCAACTTCACCGAATTTTATCTTTTTAACCACTTATCGGTTTTAGGTGATTCAAAAACCAAAATTCTCATTTTGAAGTCTAGTTTCTAGGACAAATATCAAAAAAAATACAAACCCTGATGTACCGAACCCAAAAAATCCGAACAGCAAGCATGATCAACTTCCCCTGTTTTGCTTTTTCTTCCCATTTTCTTGTTCATGCTTTCAAATCCTTTTAATTCTTACCAAAGGTAAGTAAAACTCATAATTAATAGATGGATTTCAGAACTTAACATGTTTATGGAGCTAAGATCTTAGCATGCTCATGTAGAATATCTAAAGAAAAGGAAGAATTTATCAAGAAACTAACCTTGGATGTAATTGTTGAAGAAATTTTGGTGTAGTTGTTTGAAGAGAATTTTGAGAGAGGGAGGATAGGAAGCCGGCTGCCACTTGAAGAATTGAATGAAAAATTCTAGAGTTTTCAAGAGATAAAATGAACTTAAAGATATTTTTGAATTTTTGGTATAATTGCACATTGGTCCCTCAACTTTTTATAAATAACCATTAAGCCCCTAAACTTTTTAATAAGTTCAATTTGATCCTTTCTTCTTTTATTTCCTTCACTTATAACTTCTTACCAATTTCCAAGTTTGTCCTTAAAATTTTCGGGATTTAACTTTACATGATTGTACGTAACCTGGGTTGTTACAACTTACCCCCCTTAGAAAAATTTCATCCTCGAAATTTACCTACCAACTTGATTGAACAAGTGAGGATATTGAGTTCGCATATATTCGTCCCTTTCCCATGTAGCTTCTTCATATGAATGATTCCTTCAAAGAACTTTCACTGATGGAATAGTCTTAGTCCTTAGAACTTGGTCCTTTATATCCAGAATCTCAATCGGTTGCTCTCCACGGTGAATTACTAGGCCGAATAAAACCTCTGTCAACTAGGTCTTGCAACTGCACTTTCAATTCCTTTAGCTCCGAAGGTACCATTCTATAGGGTGCCTGAGAAATAGGAGTACTGCCAGGGATTAAGTCGATAGTAAGCTCCAATTCCCTGTCAAAAGGTAAACCGACCAATTCTTTAAGGAAGATCTCACGAAACTCTTTGACCACAGGTATAGTTTCCAACTTTACCTCATGTATGTCTTTGTTAATCACATAAGCAAGGTAAGAAGAATACCCTTTCTGTAAGTATCTATTGGCTGCCATCTTGGAGATAAGGCAAGAAGGTAAAACTTTCCTTTCTCCTTGAAAGGTAAACTCCAAGTCTCCCGACTTCTTAAAAGTCACAGTTTTGGAAAAACAATCTATCACTGCATTGTGTTTAGACAACCAATCCATTCCTAAAATCACATCAAAATCATACATTCCTAATGGAAACAAATTAACTGGTAATTCATGCTCCTGAACCATAACGGTACAATCCGGATAAACCACATCAACTTTCAAAGTTTCTCCCACTGGGTAACTAACGAACATAGGGATGTCTAACCTCCTAGACTCTCTACCCAAATGCATGACATATGAATTAGCAATAAAAGAATGAGTTGCACCCGGATCTATTAAGATCCTAGCATTTACCATAGAAATTAGGAGAGTATCTGTAACCATTTCAGGAGTAGCCTGAGCTTGTTGTTGGGTCATAGCATAAATTCTGGCTGCAGTTCGAGGTCTACCAGGCTGTCCACTCTGTCGAGGGCCAGTAGATGAACCAACTTAAGATTGTGCCCCAGTTCTATCTCTAACTGCTATCAACTGAGGTGCAGCAGTAGGTTGGGTCCTTTCCCTTTGACCCACTGATAACTGACTAGTAACTCCCTTGTTCTCCAGCTTGGGACAATCCTGTTTCATGTGTCCCAGTTCTTTACAGTAAAAACACACACCCTGTAGTCTCCAACATTCACCAGGGTGATTTCTCCCACAATGGGGACACTGAGGATGAGTCAATGTACGAGGTCCTCCTGACCTCCCAGGTAGCGATCTAGTCTACTGTTGAGGTCCGATGATAAATCTGCTAGAAGAACCAATAATAGGTTTTCTATCTAATCCCTCTTGAAATCTCGAGGGTTTGTAACCACTGACACTGCTTTCTACATAACCTTTCATAGGCCTCACGTCCTTACTGGAGGACTGCCCTTCTCTTTTTCTGATCTTCCACTGGAGGACTGCCCTTTTCTTTTTCTGAACTTCTCTTCTCTATCTTTTATTTCTTTCAGATTCTGTTCAGCTTTGATTGCCATGTTGACCCATTTATTAAAGTCATCTGTATCCAGGGTCGTCAACCTATTTCGAATACTAACATGTAGCCCATCTTGGAATTTCTTGCATCTGTCAGCATCGTTGGCTACTACTGATGGAGCAAATTCTGATAGTTCGCTAAATTTTTGCTCATACTCTGCTACTAAGAGCATATATATATCCTAAGTTATATGATATATTCTAAATGGAATTAAATGACCTATGTAACATAATACATTCTATATGAAATGCAATATCCTAAGTCATATGATATAATCTAAATGAAATAAAATATTCTAGATGACACAATATATCCTAAATGAAATTAAATGATTTAAATGACATGACAAATATGAATGATATGGCATATAATTTAAATGACATGGAATAAGATAATGCTATCATATAATATGCATGAAAATAAAAATAATAATGCATGAACATAGTATATGCTAAATAAAAATAACTAAATAAAAGCATAGGATATCATAAAATATTCAAAGCCATATATATAACATCAAAAAAAATATAAATCAAAATAATAACAATATCATAGAAATTGTTATAGCAAGAATCACATATTATATAAAATGCATGAATATGAAAAATGCAATGCATGAAATGTACTTTTTCCTTTAATTAAGGAAATCCGTATATCTAAAAAGATATCCGGCTACCTTAGGAAAATATGTCAAATTAAATATTCTAAAACCGAAATACTTTGTGATTGTTTGAAAACAATTTTGAAAAGCTTGAATTAAAAGTAAAAACTGGGCTAAATCTTTTTTAAATGGCTCTAATTTCCTAAGTTTAAAAATCCGGACTTGACTACCCTTAACCCGGGACTTGAAAAACCATTTTTAGAGTTTAAAAAGGCTTAGAAACTACCCTAAGTCAGTAGCTAACCCTCCTAATCAGCCCACTCTAAGTAACTTAACCAAAACAGAAAAATGATTTTTCTTTAAATTCAATTCTGACTCCACTGTCCAGTTTCAAGCCACGATTTTTTACCCTATTTTTAAAGATTCAAAAAATTCTGAAACAAATACTGGAGATTCAGGACATGTAAAACTACACGGAAAAAAATCGGCTTAATTTTCTGATTAAAGATGAATTCCCAGAAAAATCAGAAATGTACGAGTACTGGGTGAAAAAACTGCTTTACCAAAATACATTTTTGCCTTTGATAAAATCATTTAAAAATCAAAGTAAAAATATTTAAAACTCAAAAATGACTCACAAACAGTAGCTACGACTTTTTTAAAGTTAGATAAAAATTGGCTAAGTAAAAAAAAATCACAAAGGTAGAATAATCAATTTGACAAACTTTAATTTTCCATAAGTGTGCTCAAGAGAGCATGACTTTGAACCATTAATTGGCTCAAGTCATTATTCAAGTGGCAGGAACATGAAATGCATGAAACAATACAGCAAACATAGTGCATGAAATGCATAAGCTTAAACCTAAATGTCATGAAAAAATGCATGGCATTCATAAAGTGACCTAGACCTAAATGAACTTGCATGGCATTTAATGCAACCTAGACCTAAAATGCAAGAACATGCATGGCAAATGAACCAAACCTAATAACTAAAATATGCATGGCATTTTGACAAACACAAAGCATGCTTAAACCAAAAACTCAACCAAATATCATGCAAATGCTAACCTATCAACTAACATGGCAAGAATGCACATAAAATGCAAAAATTCCAAGGGTGGCCGAATGGAATAATGTAACTAGCAAACATGGCATTTTCACAAACACTTGGTATACTAGCATGCAAAACTAAATCAAATGTCATGCAAATGCAAAAACCTACCAACTAACATGGCAAAAAATGCAACACACAATGCAAAACACATGGAGTAGCCAAATGGCCTCAAGCTCCAACAAGCATAGCATTTTCACAAACACTTGGTATACTAACATGCTCAACTAAAATATAACACTCAAATCATGCAAAAACCACACAATCATTTTCACAAACACTTAATATACTAAATCTAAAACATGCTCAACTAGGATATAAAACTCAAATCATGCAAAGACCACACAAGCATTTTCACAAACACTTGATATACTAAATCTAAAACATGCTCCAATTAAAACATTATGAAAACAGAAAATTAAACATGATATTTAAAACATAAATGACTACAAACAAAGCAACCAAATTAAAATATAACTCAAGAATATGAAGTAAAATAACATTTAAAACACCAAGATCAAAGAAAATAACATAAACGATATGGTAAAATAAACCAAAACAGCAACTTAAATAAATAATGTAGGCCATTTGGCCATGGTGAGTATATTGTAAAAAAAAATGTAAAAAATATATTTAAGAAAGAGATGAAGGAAGAACTTAAGAAGAACAATAAAAAAACATTTATTTAAAATGGAAACTCACCAAATAGTAATCAAAATAGCAAAAAGAAGAATGGAAAATCAAGAAAGTGCAAGAGTTGGTGCTCAAGAGCAACCTCAAGAAGCTATATTTCAAGCTTTATCTCTTCAAACTTTCCTTTCTTTTCTAAACTTTTCTTTTTTGCTTTCAACCAAGGAGAGAAAAACTAAGTAAATACCAAAAGAACTCAGCAAAATGAAATGTAAAAATGAATTTTCTGCCCCCCTCCAACATGTTGGCCGAATGGCCCTTCATATTCTCAAGGTGTTGTCATTTTTTTGTAACCAATTTTCCATCAAATGGCTAATAATTCAAGGTGAAAAAATCATGAAATTACCACCTTTAGATTAGCATATCAGCTATCTCAAATTATAGCTATTCAAGAATAATCTTGACATCTCTCTTGGCCTATGTGGCTTAATCACCATGGCTTGATCAAAGAGAATCTCTAACTAACTCTTGATTTTTAACCATTTGATTGAAAACTCAGAAGCTTCCTCCTTCCTTTGGGCCTGGGCAGGCCAGCACTTCTCTTTTTTGTTTAGGTGTGATTGATATATTACAATTACAAAAATATATTACAATTATAATACATAGATAAATATATTACATAGATATATTACAATTACATAGATATAATAGAATTACATAGATATATATATTACAATTACATAGATATTATAATACATATATATACATATTACAATTACATAAATATATTACATAGATATATTACAATTACATTGATATATAGATTATATTACAATTACATAGATATATTACATAGATACATTACAATTACATAGATATATTACAATTACATTGATACATTATAATTACATAGATACATTACAATTACATAGATATATTACAATTACATAAATATATTAAATTGATATATTACATAGATATATTACATAGATATTAAAATTACATAGATATATTACAATTACATATATATATATATTACAATTACATAGATATATTACAATTACATAGATATTACAATTACATAGATATACTACAGTTACATAAATATATTACAATTACATAGATACATTACAATTACATAGATATATTACAATTACATAGATATATTACATAGATACATTACATAAATATATTACAATTACATAGATATATTAGAATTACATAGATATTACAATTACATAGATATATTAGAATTACATAGATATATTACAATTACATAGATATATTACATAGATACATTACGGACGGTCTGGGCGGTTCGGATGATTTACATAGATATATTATAATTACATAGATAAATATTACAATTACATAGACATAATATAATTACATAGATATATTACAATTACATTGATATATTAGAATTATATAATACATAGTTATATTAAAACTATTACACAGATATATTATATAGATATATTACAATTACATAGATATATTACAATTATAATACATAGATAAATATATTACATAGATATATTACAATTACATAGATATATTAAAATTACATAGATATATATATTACAATTACATAGATATTATAATTACATATATTTATATTACAATTATATAGTTATATTACAATTACAATTACATAGATATATTACAATTACATTGATATATAGATAATATTTCAATTGCATAGATATACTACAATTACATAGATATATTACATAGGTACATTACAATTACATAGATATATTACAATTACATAGATATTACAATAACATAGATACATTACAACTACATAGATATATTACAATTACATAGATACATTACAATTACATAGATATATGACAATTACATAGATATATTACAATTACATAGATACATTACAACTATGCAATTATAATTACATAGATATATTACAATTACATAGATATATTACATAGATATTACAATTACATAGATATATTACAATTACATATATATATATATTACAATTACATAAATATATTACAATTAATAATGTATCTATGTAATATCAGATAGATATATTACATAAATTTATTTATTACAGCTACACATTATATATATAACAATACACGACAATTACATAGATACATTATTAATTGTAATATATTTATGTAATTGTAATATATCTATGTAATTGTAATATATCTATGTAATTTTAATGCATGAAGAGGGAGAGTGTCAACATTATTCTTGAACAACTGTAATTATGGACAGCTGATACCCTAATCTTGTGGTGATAATTTCATAATTTTTCACCTTGAATCACTAGCCCTTGGATGGAAGTTGGTTGGAATCAAAATGACAACATCCTAGGGGAGAAGAGAGGTAAAGTTCTGCCAGAATTAAGGGGAGGTGCAGAATTTTCATTTTCAGACTTCATTTTCAGATTCTTCTTAGTTTTTCTTAGTTTTTTCTCTCCTTGGTTGAAGGTAAAAAGAAAAAGTTTAGAAAAGAAAGGAAAGTTTGAAGAGATAAAGCTTGAAATATAGCTTCTTGAGGTTGCATTTAGCACCAACTCTTGCACTCTCTTGATTTTCCATTCTTATTTTTGCTATTTTGATTATCATTTGGTGAGTTTTCTTTTAAAATAAGTGTTTGTTTTTTAATATTCTTTTTAAGTTCTTTCTTCATCTTTTTCTTAAACAAAGTTTTCTTACATTTTTTTCTTATTTTCCTCACCATGGCCAAATGGCCTATATTATTTTTTTAATGATGCTGTTTTGTTTGATTTCTCATGTTATTCATGTTGTTTTCTTTAGTCTTGATGCTTTAAATATTCTCCTACTTCATATACTTGAAGCATGTTTTAATTTCGTTGCTTGTTTGTTGTTATTTATGAGTTTAAATATCATGTTCTTGCATTTTTAATTTTCTGTTTTCATAATGTTTAAATTTGTTTTATATTTAGTATATCAAGTGTTTGTGAAAATGCTTGTTAGTTTTAATATCTCTACTTTGTGTTTGCATGATTTGAGTGTTATATTTTAGTTGAGCATGTTAGTATATCAAGTGTTTTTGAAAATGCTTGTTAGTTTTAGTATCTTTACTTTGTGTTTGCATGATTTGAGTGTTATATTTTAATTGAGCATGTTAGTATATCAAGTGTTTGTGAAAATGCTTGTTAGTTTTAATATCTCTACTTTGTGTTTGCATGATTTGAGTGTTATATTTTAGTTTTGCATGTTAGTATATCAAGTGTTTGTGAAAATGCCATGCTTGTTTGGAATCATAGGTCATTCAGCCACTCCATGTATTCTAGCATTATGTGTGCATTTTTGCTATGTTAGTTGATAGGTAGGCATTTGCATGATATTTGGTTGAGTTTTTGGTTTAAGCATGCCTTGTGTTTGTGTTATTGCCATGCATATTTTAGATGTTAGGTTAGGTTTATCTTGCCATGCATGTTCATGCATTTTAGACCTAGGTTACATTAAATGCCATGCAAGTTCATTTAGGTCTAGGTCACTATAATAAATTTAGGAAATTAGAGCCATTTTAAAAAAGGTTTAACCCAGTTTTTTTCATTTTTAATCTAAGCTTTTTTTCAAAATTGTTTTCAAACAATCACAAAGTATTTTGGTTTTAGAATATTTAATTTGACATATTTTCCTAAGGTAGTCATCTTTTAAGATATACGGATTTCTTTAATTAAAGGAAAAAATACATTTTCATGCATTGCATTTTTCATATTCATATATATATATATGTAATTGTAATTGTAATATCTATGTAATTGTAATATATCTATGTAATATATCTATGAATAATATATCTATGTAATTGTAATATATTTATGTAATTGTAAATATATCTATGTAATTGTAATATATCTATGTAATTGTAATATATCTTTGTAATTGTAATTGTAATATATATTACAATTACATAGATATATTACAATTACATATATATATATATTACAATTACATAGATATACTACAATTATATAGATATATTATACATAGCTATATTACAATTACATAGATATATATATATATATATTACAATTACAATTACATAGATATCTAATTACATAGATATATTACATATATTATTACCATTATATAAATATATTACAATTACATAGATATCTAATTACATAGATATATTACATATATTACAATCACATAATTACAATTACATAGATATATTACTATTACATAGATATATTACAATTACATAGATAAATACATATATTACATAAATATATGTATATATTACAATTACAATTAGAATTAGAATTACAATTACAATTACAATTACAATTACACAAATATATATCTATGTTATAGTTATTTATCTATGTAATAGATATATTACAATTACATAGATATATTACATAGATATATTATAATTACTTAAAACATTAGAATTACATAGATATAACTATGTAATTGTAATATATCTATGTAATTGTAATGTATCTATGTGATATATCTATGTAATAGTAATATATCTATGTAATTGTAATTATGTAATTGTAATATATCTATGTAATTGTAATAAATATATTTATGTAATTGTAATATATATGTATATGTAATTGTAATATATCTATGTATAATATATCTATGTAATTGTAATATATCTATGTATATATGTAATTGTAATATTTCTATGTAATTGTATACATGCAATATCTATGTATCTATGTAATTCTAATATATCTATGTAATTATAATGTATCTATGTAATTGTAATATTTACAATTATATAGATATATTATAATTACATAGATATATTACAATTACATAGATACATTATAATTACATAGATATATTAGAATTACATAGATACATAGATATTGCATGTATACAATTACATAGAAATATTACAATTACATATATACATAGATATATTACTTAAATATATTACAATTACATAGATATATTACAATAACATAGATATTTTACAATTACATAGATATATATATATATATATATTACAATTACATAGATATATTGTAACACCCTATCCGGATAATCTACCTAAAATCCGGCAGAGTTTCCTATCTCAACTATAACTCTCCTTGAAATAACACTCAATTCATATCCTCAACCAACAATATTTCTCAATACTATTATCACATATATCCATGCATATTCAAAAATTATCCATGATCAATTTATGCTCAAGTCAAAACATATTGATCTATTGTCTCATACCTTCAAATATATATAATATATCCAGAAGTAAACCTATCTCAGCAAGGTTTACTAGATAAAAACATCAAGATACCAAATCTTCTAGAAATTTAGATATTATGCCCACCACGTCAATATACTCTTGAAGCGGAGAGTAGAGGAAGGCAGCAATCCCGACACCTAACTGTGTCCTGAAAATGAGAAATAAGAAGAGGTGAGATATATGAATATCTCAATGAGTAGACAACATTTAAAGCGTGTGAAAACTATAATGGTAATCTGTAAAGCATAATTGACATTTTCAAAATAAATAATAATAAAACCATAATGAGTAATTCAAAGACGTAGCAAGCTTTTCAAATGTATAACAATATTATAATATTAAATCAATGTATAAAATCTGTGAAGTAAATCAAGTTACGTGTAGTTGGGCTCCAACTTACTATCATGCATAAGAATACATCCATGAAATAACCAGGCAATATCCATGTAGGCATACTAGTAGCCGGCCCCAAAGGCCAATACCACCATAGGACGCCCCAAAGGCATATGTGTCGCTATGATGTGTGCCCCCAAAAGGCAAATATAACGGGATAGGGACTCTGGAGGTGGCTCCCACCACAAAGGCGTAGCACGCAGCTCCCATACCCCATTCTAATATCACGGAATTAGGACTCTGGAGGTGGCTCCCGTCACAAAGGCGTAGCACGCAGCTCCCGTATTCAGATCAAGGGTATAGTCTCATACATTAAGTCAGGTGGAGCCAAAACCATGTACGTCAAATTCTATGCATAATCATATTTCATAAATCAACCAACTTACTCGATATAATATTTCTTGAAATAAAAATACTTTAATAACAAATCAATTCATATGATTAAATATCGTATATACCTTTAATACGTAAAATAAATATTATGCTAAAAATATATATATAATTATAATTAAAGAAATTTCAAATAACTATAGTTGTCGTCTACTCACTATCCTTGAGATGATCTCACTGTACACCTCGACCTGAAACTTCGGGATCCACAGGTGACGTCGGATCTACGTGGCCTAGAGATTAACAATAATTAGTATCTATACATGCTCAAAGCATTACACAATTTTGAATGCAACTTAAGTCCCATTAATCTACCCCATAGCCAATACTAATTTCTCATACTCAAAAGAACATATCCTTAATTTTTAATATCATTTCCATAATCTTTTTCTACATAATTCAACTCAATAATCATGTCCTTATCAAATTCCTTTCTAGTATTCCATGCCTTAGAGATTTTCATAATCCATAACCATCCTTTAGTACTATATTTCTCTTAAGCAATAAATTCCTTAATATCAAGTTAGATTAGAAAATCATAACTTGAGTTTGGTAAGGAATTTGGAAGTGATTTCAATTGGTTTATTTCAACCAATATGTCTAATTTATGAAGAAAATAACTAACTTATACAATTAGAACAAAATTTTGATCAAATTTGATAAATCCCGAAACTATGCTGAAACAGGGGTCAACACAGAACAGCCAACTTCACCGAATTTTATCTTTTTAACCGCTTATCAGTTTTGGGTGATTCAAAAACAAAAATTCTCATATTGAAGTCTAGTTTTTAGGAAAAATATCAAAAAAAATACAAACCCTGATGTGCCGAACCAAGAAAATCCGAACAGCAAGCATGCTCAACTTCCCCTGTTTTGCTTTTTCTTCCCATTTTCTTGTTCATGCTTTCAAATCCTTTTAATTCTTACCAAGTTGAGTAAAATTCATACTTAATAGATGGATTTCAGACCTTAACATGTTTATGAAGTTAAGATCTGAAACTTCGAGAACCACAGGTGACGTCGGATCTACGTGGCCTAGAGATTAACGATAATTAGTATCTATACATACTCAAAGCATTACACAATTATGAATGCAACTTAAATCTCATAACCTTCCCTCAAGGTCTATACTAATTTCTCATACTCAAAACAACATATCCCAAATTTTTAATATCATTTCTATAATCATTTTCTCCAAAATTCAACTCCATATTCATGTCCTTATCAAATTCCTTTCTAGTACTCCATGCCTTAGAGATTTTCATAATCCATAACCATCATTTAGTACTATATTTATCTTAAGCAATAAATTCCTTACTATCAAGCTAGATTAGAAAATCATAACTTGTGTTTGGTAAGGAATTTGGAAGTGATTCCAATTGGTTTATTTCAATCAATAAGTCTACTTTATGAAGAAAATAACTAACTTAGACAATTAGAACAAAATCTTGATCAAATTTGATAAATCCCGAAACTATGCTGAAACAAGGGTCAACACTAAACAGCCAACTTCACCGAATTTTATCTTTTTAACCGCTTATCGGTTTTGGGTGATTCAGAAACCAAATTCTCGTATTGAAGTCTAGTTTCTAGGAAAAATATCAAAAAAAATACAAACCCAGCTGTGCCGAACCCAGAAAATCCGAACAGCAAGCATGCTCAACTTCCGCTGTTTTGCTTTTTCTTCATATTTTCTTGTTCATGCTTTCAAATCCTTTTAATTCTTACCAAAGGTAAGTAAAACTCATACTTAATAGATGGATTTCAGACCTAGCATCTTTATGGAGCTAAGATCTTAGCATGTAATTGTAATATATCTATGTAAATGTAATATATCTTTGCAATTGTAATATATATTACAATTACACATAGATATATTACAATTACATAGATATACTACAATTACATAGATATTACAATTACATAGATATATTACAATTACATAGATATATTATACATAGATATATTTCAATTACATATATATATATATATTACAATTACAATTACATAGATATCTAATTACATAGATATATTACATATATTATTACAATTATATAAATATATTACAATTACATAGATATCTAATTGCATAGATATATTACATATATTCCCCCACACATAATTACAATTACATAGATATATTACATATATTACATAAATATATGTATATATTACAATTACAATTACAATTACACAAATATATATCTATGTTATAGTAATATATCTATGTAATAGATATATTACAATTACATAGATATATTACAATTACAAAAATATATTACAATTACATAGATATATTATAATTACTTAAAACATTAGAATTACATAGATATAACTATGTAATTGTAATATATCTATGTAATTGTAATGTATCTATGTGATATAACTATGTAATAGTAATATATCTATGTAATTGTAATAAATATATTTATGTAATTGTAATATATATATATATATATGTAATTGTAATATATCTATGTATAATATATCTATGTAATATATCTATGTAATTTTAATATTTACAATTACATAGATATATATATATATTACAATTACATAGATATACTACAGTTACATAGATATATTATAATTACATTGATATATTACAATTACATAGATACATTACAATTACATAGATATATTAGAATTACATAGATATTGCATGTATACAATTACATAGATATATTACAATTACATATATACATAGATATATTACATAAATATATTACAATTACATAGATATATTACAATAACATAGATATATTACAATTACATAGATATATTACAATTACATATATATATATTACAATTACATAGATATATTACAATTGCATAGATATATATTACAATTACATAGATATATATTACAATTACATAGATATATTACAATTACATAGATGTATACATTATCAATTATCTATGTAATTGTAATAACATAGATATATATATATTACAATTACATAGATATATCTATGTAATTGTAATACATTTGTGTAATTGTAATATATCTATGTAATTGTAATATAATGGTGTAATTTATTTATTATCTATGTAATTGTATTATATCTATGTAATTGGGTTAATGTAATATATCTATGTAATTGTAATATATTTATGTAATTGTAATATATTATCTATGTAATTATAATATATCCATGTAATTGTAATGTATTTATGTAATTGTAATATATCGATGTAATTGTAATACATTTATGTAATTGTAATATATATAAGTAATTGTAAATATATCTATATAATTGTAATATATCTATGTAATTGTAAATATATCTATGTAATTGTAATATATATATGTAATTGTAATATATCTATGTAATTGTAAGTATATTTATGTAATTCTAATATATCTATGTAATTCTAATATATTTATGTAATATATGTTTTCGAATTACATTGATATATTAGAATTACATAGATACATAGATATATTTATGTAATTGCAATATATCTATGTAATATATCTATTACAATTACAATTACATAGATATAATATATCTATGTATCTATGCAATAGTATCTATGTATTACAATTATATCTATGTAATTGTAATATATATATATATATCCAATGTATCTATATAAATGTAATATATCTATGTAATTGTAATATACTAGTTATTGTAACATATCTATGTAATTGTAATATATATATATATGTAATTGTAATATATCTATGTAATTGTAATATATCTATGTAACTGTAATATATTTATGTAATATATATTACAATTGCATAGATACATAGATATATTACTTAGATATATTATAATTACATAAATATATTACCATTACATATATATATATATTACAATTACATAGATATACTATTACAATTATACAATTACACAAATATATATTACAATTACATAAATATATCTATATATATTAGAATTACATAGATAATATATTACATAGATATATATTACAATTACATAAATATATTAGATGTATTACAATTACATATATATTACAATTACATAGATATATCCAATGTATCTATGTAATATATTTATGTAATTGTAATATATCTATGTAATTGTAATATATATATTACAATTACATAGATATATTACATATATTATATAGATGTATTACAATTACATAAATATATTACAATTATCTATGTAATATATATCTATGTAATTGTAATGTATCTATGTAATATATCTATGTAATTGTAATATATCTATGTAACTGCAGTATATCTATGTAATATATCTAATATATCTATGTAATTCTAATATATCTATGTAATTCTAATATATCTATGTAATTGTAATATATTATAATTACATAAATATATTACAGTTAAATATATATATTACAATTACATAGATATACTACAGTTACATAGGTATATTACAATTACATAGATATATTACAATTACATAGATATATTACAATTACATAGATATATTACAATTACATAGATATATATGACAATTACATAGATATAATTACATAAATATATTACAATTACATAGACATATTATAATTACATAGATACATTACAATTACATAGATGTATTACAATTACATAGATGTATTTCAATTACATAGATAAATATTACAATTACATAGACATATTACATAGATATATTACAATTACATAGATATAAATATTTTATTAATTTATAAAATAATAATTTTGATATAACAAAATTTGAGTAAATAATATTAATAAGCTAAA
The DNA here is from genome assembly GCA_030761205.1 of Fremontodendron californicum. Lineage (NCBI taxonomy): Eukaryota > Viridiplantae > Streptophyta > Magnoliopsida > Malvales > Malvaceae > Fremontodendron > Fremontodendron californicum. Next base: position 14,124,180 of record JAULJL010000041.1, read on the forward strand.
ATTATGTAAAATAATATTAATAAAATAAATTAAGTAAATAATATATTATTAATTTTACATTAAAGGGTATTATTATCAATGAGCTATTTTTCTTTTCCATTCCTACATTCATATTAACCTACCAAACATACTAAGAGATTGGAATAACCATTGCCTTCTTAACATTGCAATAGACTTAATGATTAGAGAAAAAAGATTCATGCTTTGTTAATGTTTAACTGTTTAAGATATAGGTAATTCTAAAGAAAAAATTAGGAAATGATTGTAATAAAAAAAACCTTGCTGTGCCATGCAATCTATATATAAGAGAATAATAGGTAACTATTTTGTTTGCACATATTTAAAATTATATTTATATTTTAATATAAAAAATTTATTAATAATAATATTATATATATTTTAATGAATCCCATCTTTTCTATATATTTTTGCCTAAAGCTTTTCCTTTTAAAGAGCAAGTTAGATTATAATGGTAATATTACTTAGGACCAGATCAAGATATATTACAATTACATAGATATATTACAATTACTAAAAACATGTATACATTAGATATATATTACAATTGTAATATATTTAAAAAATCTATGTAATATATATATACATTGGATATATATATATATTACAATTACAGAAAAGCCTGATGTATTATCTGGACGGTCCGGGCTATCTGATCGATTCGATCGATTTGGGCGGTCCGGGCGGTCTGGTCGATTCCGTTAGTCCAGTCGATCCGGTCGGTCCGAGCGGTCCGATCGATCCAGGCGGTCCGGATGGTCCGGTTGGTCAAGCCTAGCCTATAGCTTATAGCCTTTCAAAGTTGAGACGCCAAGGCTAGTAAAGTTTAGCCAAGCCAAGCCTAACCACCTAGCCTAGCAGGTCGATCTAGGCGGTCCGGACGGTCTAGGCGCTCAGATCAGTCTAGTCGGTCTGGGCGCTCCGGTCTAGCCAAGCCTATCCTATAGCCTATAGCCTTTCAAAGTTGAGACACCAAGGTTACATATATTATTACAATTACATAGATATATTACAATTACATAGATATATTTACAATTACATAAATATATTACAATTACATAGATATATTACAATTACATAGATACATTATTAATTGTAATATATTTGTGTAATTGTAATATATCTATGTAATTGTAATATATCTATGTAATTTTAATGCATGAAGAGGGAGAGTGTCAACATTATTCTTGAACAGCTGTAATTATGGACAGCTGATACACTAATCTAATGGTGATAATTTCATAATTTTTCACCTTGAATCACTAGCCGTTGGATGGAAGTTGGTTAGAATCAAAATGACAACATCCTAGGGGAGGAGAGAGGTAAAGTTCTGCCAGCATTAAGGGGAGGTGCAGAATTTTCATTTTCAGACTTCATTTTTAGATTCTTATTAGTTTTTCTTAGTTTTTTCTCTCATTGGTTGAAGGCAAAAAGAAAAAGTTTAGAAAATAAAGGAAAGTTTGAAGAGATAAAGCTTGAAATATAGCTTCTTGAGGTTGCATTTAGCACCAACTCTTGCACTTTCTTGATTTTTCATTCTTATTTTTGCTATTTTGATTATCATTTGGTGAGTTTTCTTTTAAAATAAGTGTTTGTTTTTTAATATTCCTTTTAAGTTCTTTCTTCATCTTTTTCTTAAACAAAGTTTTCTTACAGTTTTTTCTTATTTTCCTCACCATGGCCGAATGGCCTATATTATTTTTTTAATGTTGCTGTTTTGTTTGATTTCTCATGTTATTCATGTTGTTTTCTTTAGTCTTGATGCTTTAAATATTCTCCTACTTCATATACTTGAAGCATGTTTTAATTTCGTTGCTTGTTTGTTGTCATTTATGAGTTTAAATATCATGTTCTTGCATTTTTAATTTTCTGTTTTCATAATGTTTAAATTTGTTTTATATTTAGTATATCAAGTGTTTGTGAAAATGCTTGTTAGTTTTAATATCTCTACTTTGTGTTTGCATGATTTGAGTGTTATATTTTAGTTGAGCATGTTAGTATATCAAGTGTTTGTGAAAATGCTTGTTAGTTTTAGTATCTCTACTTTGTGTTTGCATGATTTGAGTGTTATATTTTAATTGAGCATGTTAGTATATCAAGTGTTTGTGAAAATGCTTGTTAGTTTTAATATCTCTACTTTGTGTTTGCATGATTTGAGTGTTATATTTTAGTTTTGCATGTTAGTATATCAAGTGTTTGTGAAAATGCCATGCTTGTTTGGAATCATAGGTCATTCAGCCACTCCATGTATTCTAGCATTATGTGTGCATTTTTGCTATGTTAGTTGATAGGTAGGCATTTGCATGATATTTGGTTGAGTTTTTGGTTTAAGCATGCCTTGTGTTTGTGTTATTGCCATGCATATTTTAGATGTTAGGTTAGGTTTATCTTGCCATGCATGTTCATGCATTTTAGACCTAGGTTACATTCAATGCCATGCAAGTTCATTTAGGTCTAGGTCACTATAATAAATTTAGGAAATTAGAGCCATTTTAAAAAAGGTTTAACCCAGTTTTTTTCATTTTTAATCTAAGTTTTTTTTTCAAAATTGTTTTCAAACAATCACAAAGTATTTTGGTTTTAGAATATTTAATTTGACATATTTTCCTAAGGTAGTCATCTTTTTAGATATACGGATTTCTTTAATTAAAGGAAAAAATACATTTTCATGCATTGCATTTTTCATATTCATGCATTTTATATAATATGTGATTTTTGCTATGATAATTTCTATGATATTGTTATGATTTTGAGTTATGTTATATCATTTATTATATGATTTGGAATATTTCATGATATCCTATGCTTTTTATTTAGTTTTTTTTTTTTTTGTCATATTATTTAGGATATACTATGTTCATGCATTATTATTTTCATTTTTATTTTCATGCATATTATATGATAGCATTATTTTATATTTTATATCATTTAAATTATATGTCATATCATTCATATTTGCCATGTCATTCAAATTATTTCATCTCATATAGAATATATTATGTTACCTAGGTCATTTCATTTAGGATATATATATTATGTCATTTAGGATATTTTATTTCATTTAAAATATATCATATGATTTAGGATATTACATTCCATATAGAATATATTATGTTACCTAGGTCATTTCATTTCATTTAGAATATGTCATATAACTTAGGACATTTCATTTCATTTAGAATATGCTAAGGCATTTAAATTATATCATATCATTTAGGATGCATTATATCATTTAGATTTTGCTATGTCATTTTATTTATGTCATGCATATACATATTCATATATTTTAAAATGTTTTCAAAAGGATAATGATTTTTTCAATAAAAAATAAAGGTATTCCCGAGTTAAAATAATTCATGAGTTCTCTACCGGATTTGCTGGAGGGAATATCATCAATTATCATTAATAAAGGAATATCTTTCTTTCAAAAAACGAGAATGATTCAGAAAGTTTTCCAAATTAATAAAAATTTCTATATTTTGCCACGTTTGTTGGTGAATATAGGAAAATTTTGAATTAATAAATTCCGAATCATTTTCAATTAAAAATGGAATTATTTTTCTTAAAATTGGGAATTAACTTGAAATACTAAATTTAAAATCAATTTTTTACCGAGACTTGAGATAACACACGATTAATAAGGTACCGTTTTATACGGGCGTTGTGGGGGTGCTAATCCTTCCCCGCATGTAACCGAGTCCCGAACCCGTTTCTTTGATTTCTCTGGTTTAAACGCAGACTTTAAATTGGTTTTAAAAATGTTTTAACTAATTTTTAAAATATTTTATAAAACCGGTTGTAATAGGTGGCCGATCACACCTAGCTAAAAAGGATTGGTGGCGACTCCATGTCTTTTTCAAGGTCATTTTCAAAACCTTCATTTATTTAGAGGAATTAAGTTGACTTTTCCTCGGTTTTCTAATGTCACGCTTAACGAATAATAAAGTCTTGCGATGAGACTCGTTATTTTTTACGTTGCGACAACAATTACATAAATATATCTATATAATTACATAAATATATATTATCTATGTAGTTTTAATATATATATATATATATATATATATATATGTAATATATTACATAGATATATTACAGTTACATAGATATATCACATAGATATATTATAATTACATATATATATTTCAATTACATAAATGTATTACAATTACATAGATATATTATAACATAGATACATTTATGTAGATTTATTATAGTTAATGTAATATATATTTGTGTAATTGTAATATATTCATTTGTGTAATTGTAATATATTACATAGATATATTACAATTACATAGATATATATATTACAATTACATAGATACATTACATAGATATATAATTACATAAATATATTACAATTACATAGATATATTACAATTACATAAATATATTACATAGATATATTACAATTACATAAATATATTATAATTACATAGATATATTACAATTACATAGATATTACAATTACATATATATATTACAATTACATAGATATATTACAATTACATAGATGTATACATTATCAATTATGTAATTCAGTAATTCTAATGTATACATGTAATATCTAATGTTTTCAGTAATTGTAATGTATACATGTAATATCTAATATTTTCAGTAATTGTAATATATCTATATAATTGTAATATATTTAATAGTGTTAATGTAATATATCTATGTAATTGTAATTGTATTATACAAATATATTACAATTACTTAAATATATTACAATTACATAGATATATTACAATGTATTACACAAATATATATTACATATATTACATAGATATATTACAATATATCTATGTATATAATTACATAGATATATTACAATTACATATATATTGTAATTACGTAGATATATTACAAATTTATTACAATGTAATTGTAATATATCTATGTAATTGTAATATATTTATCTATGTAATATATCTATGTAATATTAGAATTACATAGATATATTACAAATTTATTATAATATATCTAATATATCTATGTAATTATTATATATCTATGTAATTGTAATGTATATCTATGTAATTGTAATATATCTATGTAATTGTAATATATTTATGTAATTGTAATATATCTATGTAATTCTAATATATTCAATGTATTACAATTACAGTGACATAGATATATTACAGTGACATAGATATATTAAAATTGTAATTACATAGATATATTACAATTGTTATTGTCGCAACCTAAAAAATAACGAGTCTCATTGCAAGACTTTATTATTCGTTAAGCGTGACATTAAAAAAAACCGAGGAAAAGCCGACTTAATTCCTTTAGAAAAATGAAGGTTTTGAAAATGACCTTAAAAAAGACATGGAGTTGCCACCAATATTTTTTAGCTAGGTGTGATCGGCCACCTATTAAAACTGGTTTTATAAAATATTTTAAAATTAATTAAAACATTTTTAAAACCAATTTCAAGTCAGCGTTTTAAACCAGAGAAATCAAAGAAACGGGCTCGGGACTCGGTTACGTATGGGGAAGGATTAGCACCCCCAAAACGCCCGTATAAAACGGTACCTTATTAATCGTGTGTTATCTCAAAGCTCGGTGTAAAAGTTGATTTTAAATTTAGTATTTCAAGTTAATTCCCAATTTAAAGAAAAATAATTCCATTTTTAATTAAAAATGATCCGGAATTTATAAATTCAAAATTTTCCTACATTCCCCAACAAACGTGGCAAAATATAGAAATTTTTATTAATTTGGAAAACTTTCTGAATCATTCTCGTTTTTTGAAAGAAAGATATTCCTTTATTAATGATAATTGATATAGATATATTACATTAGAATCACTGAAAACATTAGATAATGTAATTACAAAGATATATTACATGTATATATTTATCTATCTAATAGTAATATATCTATGTAATTGTAAATATATTACAATTACTGTATTAGATATATTACTGAAAATATTAGAATTACTGAAAACATTAGATATTACATGAATACATTAGAATTACTGAAAACATTAAATAATGTAATTACAAAGATATATTACATGTATATATTTATCTATATACTTGTAATATATCTACGTAATTGTAAATATATTACAATTAATGTCTTAGATATATTACTGAAAATATTAGAATTACTGAAAATATTAGATATTACATGAATACATTAGAATTACTGAAAACATTAGATATTGTAATTACAAAGATATATTACATGTATATATTTATCTATGTGATTGTAATATATCTATGTAATATTACATAGATATATTACATAAATATATTTATTACAATTACATAGAAATATTACAATTACATAGATATATTACAATTACATAGATATACTACAGTTACATAGATATATCTATGTAATTGTAATATATTTGTGTAATTGTAATATATCTATGTAATTGTAATATAATGGTGTATTTATTTATTATCTATGTAATTGTATTATATCTATGTAATTGTGTTAATGTAATATATTTATGTAATTGTAATATATTATCTATGTAATTATAATATATCTATGTAATTGTAATGTATTTATGTAATTATAATATATCTATGTAATTGTAATACATTTATGTAATTGTAATATATATATCTATGTAATTGTAAATATATTCAAGTAATTGTAATATATCTATGTAATTCTAATATATTTATGTAATATATCTATGAAATATATGTTTTTGAATTACATTGATATATTAGAATTACATAGATACATAGATATATTTATGTAATTGTAATATATTTATGCAATTGTAATATATCTATGTAATATATCTATTAAAATTACAATTACATAGATATAATATATCTATGTATCTATGCAATTGTATCTACGTATTACAATTATATCTATGTAATTGTAATATATATATCCAATGTATCTATATAAATGTAATATATCTATGTAATTGTAATATATTAGTTATTGTAATATATCTATATAATTGTAATATATCTATGTAATTGTAATATATCTATGTAACTGTAATATATTTATGCAATATATATTACAATTGCATAGATACATAGATATATTACATAGATATACTATAATTACATAAATATATTACAATTACATATATATATATATTACAATTATATATATTACAATTACATAGATATACTATTACAATTATACAATTACAAAAATATATATTACAATTACATAAATATATCTATATATATTACAATTACATAGATAATATATTACATAGATATATTACAATTACATAGATATATTACATAGATATTACAATTACATAGATATATCCAATTATATCTATGTAATATATTTATGTAATTGTAATATAACTATGTAAATGTAATATCTATGTAATTGTAGTATATATCAATGTTACAATTACATAGATATATTACAGTTACATAGATATATTACATAGATGTATTACAATTACATAGATATATTACAATTATCTATGTAATATATATCTATGTAATTGTAATGTATCTATGTAATATATCTATGTAATTGTAATACATCTATGTAATATATCTATGTAACTGTAATATATCTATGTAATATATCTATGTAATTGTAATGTATCTATGTAATATATCTATGTAATTGTAATATATTTATGTAACTGCAGTATATCTATGTAATATATCCAATGTAACTATGTAGTATATCTATGTAATATATTATAATATAATATATCTATGTAATTATAATGTATCTATGTAATTGTAATATATCAATGTAATAGTAATATATCTATGTAATTGTAATATATCTATGTACTTGTAATATATTTATGTAATATAAATATCTATGTAATTGTAATTGTAATATATTTGTGTAATTGTAATAAATGTATGTAATTGTAATATATACACAAATATGTTACAATTACATACATATATTACAACTAAATAAATATATTACAATTACATAAATATATGCAATTACATAGATATATTATACAAATATATTACAATTATATAAATATTTTACAATTACATAGATATATTACAATTACAGAAAATATTAGGTATAGTCATATAATATTTTCAGTAATTCTAATATATCTATGTAAAAGTAAGTTTTCAGTAATTGTAATATATCTATGTAATTACTAAATACAAATATATTACAATTACAAATATATATTAGATATTACATGTATACATTAGAATTATATAGATATATTATAATTACACAAATATATTACAATTACATAGATATATTACAATTACATAGATATATATTACAATTACATAGATACATTACAAATATATCTATGTAATTGTAGTACATTTTTGTAATTATAATATATCTATGTAATTGTAATATAATAGTGTAATTTATTTATTATCTATGTAATTGTATTATATCTATGTAATTGTGTTAATGTAATATATCTATGTAATTGTAATATATTTATGTAATTGTAATATATTATCTATGTAATTATAATATATCTATGTAATTGTAATGTCTTTATGTAATTGTAATATATCTATGTAATTGTAATACATTTATGTAATTGTAATATATATATGTAATTGTAATATATCCATGTAATTGTAATGTATCTATGTAATTGTAATATATCTATGTAATTGTAATGTATCTATGTGATATATCTATGTAATAGTAATATATCTATGTAATTGTAATTATGTAATTGTAATATATCTATGTAATTGTAATAAATATATTTATGTAATTGTAATATATATATATATGTAATTGTAATATATCTATGTAATTGTAATATCTATGTAATTGTAATATTTACAATTACATAGATATATATATTACAATTTTAATATATCTATGTAATTTTAATATATATCTATGTAATATAATACAATTACATAGATATATTACAATTACATATCTATTGTAATATTACATAGATATAGATATATTGCATAGATATGTTACAATTACATAGATGTATTACAATTGCATAGATATATTACAATTACATGTATTTTAATATATCTAATGTGTAATTGTAATGTATCCATGTAATTGTAATGTATCTATGTAACTGTAATATATCTATGTAATTACAAAAATATGTAATTGTAATATATCTATGTAATTGTAATATATCTATGTAATTGTAATTGTAATATTACATAGATATATTTATGTAATTGTAATATATCTATGTAATTGTAATATATATCTATGTAATTGTAATATATCTATGTAATTATAATAAATCTATGCAATTGTAATATATCTATGTAATTGTAATAATCTATGTAATTGTACTGTATTTATGTTATATATCTATGTAATATTACATTGATATATTTCATAAATATATTACAATTACATAGATACATTACAATTACAATTACATAGATAATATATTACATCGATATATTACATAGATATATTACATAGATAATATATTTGTGCAATTGTAATGTATCTATGTAATTGTAATATATCTATGTAATTGTAATATATCTATGTAATTGTAATATATATATATATCTATGTAATATATTTATCTATGTAATTGTAATATATCTATGTATTTATTTAGATATATATTTGTGTGATTGTAATTGTAATATATACATATATTTATGTAATATATGTAATATATCTATGTAATTGTAATATATCTATGTAATAGTAATATATCTATATAATTGTAATATATATATATATGTAATTGTAAGTATGTAACTGTAATATATGTAATATATCTATGTAATCATATATCTATGTAATTGTAATTATATAGATATATTTCAATTATATAGATGTATTACAATTACATAGATGTATTACAATTACATAGATGTATTTCAATTACATAGATGTATTACAATTACATAAATATATTTATTACAATTACATAGATATGTTACTATTACATAGATATATTACAATTACATAGATATATTACATATATTACATAAAATTACATAGATATAATCACAGAGATAATATATCTTTGTAGTTGTAATATATCTATGTAATTGTAATATATTTATGTAATAAATCTATGTAATATTACATAGATACATTATTAATTGTAATATATTTATATAAATGTAATATATCTATGTAATTGTAATATATCTATGTAATATATCTATGTAATTGTAATGTATCTATCTAATATATCTATGTAATTGTAATATATCTATGTAACTGTAGTATATCTATGTAATTGTAATATATATATCCAATGTATCTATGTAATTCTAATATATCAATGTAATTCAAAAACATTATATATTATATGTATTTTAATATATCTAATGTGTAATTGTAATGTATCTATGTAATTGTAATATATAATATAATATATCTATATAATTGTAATAATATATCTATGTAGTTTTAATATATCGATGTATTTGTAATATATCTATGTAATTATAATATATAATATAATATATCTATATAATTGTAATAATATATCTATGTAGTTTTAATATATCGATGTATTTGTAATATATCTATGTAATTCTAATATATTTATATAGATACATTAATATATATGTAATTGTAATATATCTAAGTAAATATAATATATTTATGTAATTGTAATGTATCTATGTAATATATCTATGTAATTGTAATATATATCCAATGTATCTATGTAATTCTAATATATCAATGTAATTCGAAAGCATTATATATTACATGTATTTTAATATATCTAATGTGTAATTGCAATGTATCTATGTAATTGTAATATATAATATAATATATCTATATAATTGTAATAATATATCTATGTAGTTTTAATATATCTATGTAATTGTAATATATCTATGTAATTGTAATGTATCTATGTAATATATATATGTAATTGTAATGTATCTATGTAATATATCTATGTAATTGTAATATATCTATGTAACTATAGTATATCTATGTAATTGTAATATATATATATATCCAATGTATCTATGTAATTTTAGTATATCAATGTAATTCGAAACATTATATATTACATGTATTTTAATATATCTAATGCGTAATTGTAATGTATCTATGTAATTGTAATGTATCAATGTTACTGAAAACTTTAGATATATAATTGTAATGTATCTATGTAATTATAATGTATCCATGTAATTGTAATATATCTATCTAATAGTAATATATCTATGTAATTATAATATATCTATGTACTTGTAATATATTTACGTAATATAAATATCTATGTAATTTTAATTGTAATATATTTGTGTAATTGTAATAAATGTATGTAATTGTAATATATACACAAATATATTACAATTACATACATATATTACAACTAAATAGATATATTACAATTACATAAATATATTCAATTACATAGATATATTACACAAATATATTACAATTATATAAATATTTGACAATTACATATATATATTACAATTACAGAAAACATTAGATATAGTCATATAATATTTTCAGAAATTCTAATATATCTATGTAAAAGTAAGTTTCCAGTAATTGTAATATATCTATTACAATTACATAGATATATTACAATTACTTGTATTTTAATATATCTAACGTGTAATTGTAATGTATCTGTGTAATTGTAATGTATCTATGTAATTGTAATATATCTATGTAATTACAAAAAATGTAATTGTAATATATCTATGTAATTGTAATATATCTATGTAATTGAAATTGTAATATTACATAGAAATATTTATGTAATTGTAATATAGCTATGTATTGTAATATATATCTATGTAATTGTAATACATATATGTAACTGTAATATATCTATGTAATTGTAATAATATATGTAATTGTAATATATTTATGTAATATATCTACGTAATATTATATATCTATTACATATATATTACAATTACATAGATATATGTATCTATGTAATTGTAATATATTTACGTAATTATAATATGTCTACGTAATTGTAATATATCTATGTAATTGTAATAGTATATCTAATGTAATTGTAATATATTACAATTACACAAATATATTACATAGAATTACATAGATATAATTATAGGGTTTATGTAATTATATATATCTATGTAATAGCAATACAATTATAATAAATATATGCAATTGTAATATATCTATATAATTGTAATATATATATTAATAAATATATCTATGTAATATATTATCTATGTAATCGTAATATATCTATGTAATTGTAATATATTTATGTAATTATAATATATCTATGCTATTGTAATATATCTATGTAATTGTAATATATATCTATGTAATATAATACAATTACATAGATATATTACAATTACAAATCTATTTTAATATTACATAGATATAGATATATTACATAGATATATTACAATTACATAGATGTATTACAATTGCATAGATATATTACAATTACATGTATTTTAATATATCTAATGTGTAATTGTAATGTATCTATGTAATTGTAATATATCTATGTAATTGTAATACATCTATGTAATTGTAATAATATATGTAATTGTACTGTAATTGTAACATATCTATGTAATTGTAACATATCTATGTAATTGTAATATATCTATGTAAAGTATCTATGTAATATATCTATGTAATTGTAATATATCTATGTAATATATATATCTATGTAATTGTAAATATATTTATGTAATATATCTATATAATTATAATATATCTATGTAATTGTAATATATCTATGTAATTGTAATAGTATATCTAATGTAATTGTAATATATTACAATTACACAAATATATTACATAGAATTACATAGATATAATTATAGGGTTTATGTAATTATATATATCTATGTAATAGTAATACAATTATAATAAATATATGCAATTGTAATATATCTATATAATTGTAATATATATATTAATAAATATATCTATGTAATTATAATATATATATTACAAATCTATGTAATTGTAACATATCTATGTAATTGTAATATATCTATGTAAAGTATCTATGTAATATATCTATGTAATATATATATCTTTGTAATTGTAAATATATTTATGTAATATATCTATATAATTATAATATATCTATGTAATTGTAATATATCTATGTAATTGTAATAGTATATCTAATGTAATTGTAATATATCTATGCAATATATATATATATATCTATGTAATTGTAAATATATTTATGTAATATATCTATGTAATTGTAATGGTATGTAACACCCTGTCCGGATAATCTACCTAAAATCCGGCAGAGTTTCCTTTCTATCTCAACTATAACCCTCCTGCAAATAACACTCAATTCATATCCTCAACCAGCAATATTTCTCAATACTATTACCACATCTATCCATGCATATTCAAAGATTATTCATGATCAATTTATGCTCAAATCAAAACATATTGATATATTGTCTCATATCTTCAAATATATACAATATATTCAGAAATAAATCTATCTCAGCAAGGTTTACTAGATAAAAAAACATCAACAGACCAAATCTTCTAGAAATTTAGATATGATGCCCACCACGTCAATATACTCTTGAATCAGAGAGTAGAGGAAGGCAGCAATCCCGACACCTAACTGTGTCCTGAAAATGAGAAATAAGAGGAGGTGAGATATATGAATATCTCAATGAGTAGGCAACATTTAAAGCGTGTGAAAACTATAATGGTAATCTGTAAAGCATAATTGACATTTTCAAAATAAATAATAATAAAACCATAATGAGTAATTCAAAGACGTAGTAAGCTTTTGAAATGTATAACAATATTATAATATTAAATCAATGTATAAAATATGTGAAGTAAATCAAGTTACGTATAATTGGGCTCCAACTTACTGTCATGCATAAGAATACATCCATGAAATAACCAGGCAATATCCATGTAGGCATACTAGTAGCCGGCCCCAAAGGCCAATACCACCATAGGACGCCCCAAAGGCATATGTGTCGCTATGATGTGCCCCCAAAAGGCAAATATAACGGGATAGGGACTCTGGAGGTGGCTCCCACCACAAAGGCGTAGCACGCAGCTCCCATACCCCAGTCTAATATCACGGAATGGGGACTCTGGAGGTGGCTCCCGCCACAAAGGTGTAGCACACAGCTCCCATATTCCGGTCTAATATCACGGAATGAGGACTCTGGAGGTGGCTCCCGCCACAAAGGCGTAGCACGCAGCTCCCGTATTCCGGTCAAGGAAATAATCTCATACATTAAGTCAGGTGGAGCCAAAACCATGTACGTCAAATTCTATGTAAAATCATATTTCATAAATCAACCAATTTACTCGATATAATATTTCTTGAAATAAAAATACTTTAATAACAAATCAATTCATATGATTAAATATCGTATATACTTTTAATACGTAAAATAAATATTATGAAAAAAATATATATAATTATAATTAAAGAAATTTCAAATAACTATAGTTGTCGTCTACTCACAATCCTTGAGATGATCTCACTGTACACCTCGACCTGAAACTTCGGGATCCACAGGTGACGTCGGATCTACGTGGCCTAGAGATTAACAATAATTAGTATCTATACATGCTCAAAGCATTACACAATTTTGAATGCAACTTAAGTCCCATTAATCTACCCCATATACTAATTTCTCATACTCAAAACAACATATCCTTAATTTTTTTAATATCATTTCCATAATCATTTTCTCCATAATTCAACTCCATAATCATGTCCTTATCAAATTCGTTTCTAGTATTCCATGCCTTAGAGATTTTCATAATCCATAACCATCCTTTGGTACTATATTTCTCTTAAGCAATAAATTCCTTAATATCAAGTTAGATCAGAAAATCATAACTTGAGTTTGGTACCAATAAGTCTAATTTATGAAGAAAATAACTAACTTATACAATTAGAACAAAATCTTGGTCAAATTTGATAAATTCCGAAACTATGCTGAAACAGGGGTCACACTGAATAGCCAACTTCACCGAATTTTATCTTTTTAACCACTTATCGGTTTTGGGTGATTCAAAAACCAAAATTCTCGTATTGAAGTCTAGTTTCTAGGAAAAATATCAAAAAAATACAAACCCTAATGTTCCGAACCCAGAAAATCCGAACAGCAAGCATGCTCAACTTCCCCTGTTTTGCTTTTTCTTCCCATTTTCTTGTTCATGCTTTCAAATCCTTTTAATTCTTACCAAGTTGAGTAAAATTCATACTTAATAGATGAATTTCATACCTTAACATGTTTATGGAGCTAAGATCTTAGCATGCTCAAGTAGAATATCTAAAGAAATAGAAGAATTTATCAAGAAACTAACCTTGGATGTAATTATTGTAGAGATTTTTGGTTGAGTTGTTGAAGAGAAATGTTGGAGGAGATGAAAAAATTTGAGAGGGGAGGGTGCCGGCTAGCTCATTTAGAAATGAAGATGTCTAGAGTTTTCGGGAGAAAAATATGAACATAAGAGATATTTTTTTTTGTTTTTGGTATAATTGTATATTAGTCCCTCAACTTTTTATAAATAACCATTAAGCCCCTAAACTTTTTAATATGTTCAATATGGTCCTTTCTTCTTTTATTTCCTTTACTTAAAACTTCTTACCAATTTCCAAGTTCGTCCTTAAAATTTTCGGGATTTAACTTTACATGATTATACGTAACCTCGGTTGTTACAACTTACCCCCCTTAGAAAAATTTCGTCCTCGAAATTTACTTACCAACTTGATTGAATAATTGAGGATATTGAGTCTGCATATCTTCCTCCCTTTCCCATGTAGCTTCTTCGTATAAATGATTCCTCCAAAGAACTTTCACTAATGGAATAGTCTTAGTCCTTAGAACTTGGTCCCTTCTATCCAAAATCTCAACCGGCTGCTCTTCATAAGTTAAGTTTTCCTCAATTTCCATAGGCAAATCCTTCAATATATGTGAAGAATCGAAAATGTACTTTCGGAGCATGGAAACATGAAACACATTATGAATTCGTGACAATTCTTCTGGTAAGGCCAATCTATAAGCAACTGGGCCAATCCGTTCAATGATCTCATACGGCCCTATATATCGTGGGCCCAACTTTCCTCGTCTTCCAAACCGGATTACTCCTTTCCAAGGAGTCACTTTTAAAAACACCATATCGCCAACTTCAAACTCTAAATCTTTTCTCCGATTATCTGCATAGCTCTTTTGTCGATCTTGAGCTATTTTTATCTTTTCCCGAATTACCTTAACTTTGTCTGCAGTCATCATAACAATTTCTGGACCTAGTAATTTCCTTTCATCTGTATCATCCCAACACACTGGAGTTCTGCACTTCCTTCCATACAAAGCTTCAAACGGAGCCATGTCGATGCTAGACTGATAACTATTGTTATACGCAAACTCTGCTAGAGGCAAGTGTTCATCCCAATTTCCTTTGAATTCCATAATACAAGATCTGAGCATATCTTCCAAAATTTGAATTGTCCGTTCAGATTGTCCATCTGTCTGAGGATGAAAAGCAGTACTGAACTTGAGTTTAGTGCCCATAGCATTCTGCAAACTTAGCCAAAATCGAGATGTGAATCGGGGGTCTCGATCAGATACAATCGATACTGGGGCACCATGTAACCTAACAATTTCGTTCACATAAAGTTTAGCCAATCTTTCCATGGAAAAAGTCTTTTTGACTGGCAAAAAGTGAGCTGATTTTGTCAGACGATCAACAATCAACCAAATGCTGTCATAACCAGACTGTGTTCTTGGCAATCCCGAAACGAAATCCATAGCAATATCTTCCCACTTCCATTGAGGAATAGGTAGAGGGTTCAATTTCCCAGAAGGTTTTTGATGCTCGGCTTTAATTTGTTGGCATACCAAGCATCTAGAAACAAACTCAGCTATGTCCCGTTTCATACTTGCCACCAATAATGTTCTCTTAAGGTTCGATACATCTTCACACTACCGGGATGTAACGCATATGGTGCATTATGAGCTTCCTCCAAAACCACCTTCCGGAGTTCTTCATCCTGAGGCACACAAAGCCTATTTTTCATTATCAGTATATCATCATCCTTTATTTGATAGTCAGTCCTCACACCATCCCTTACTTCTTGCTTTAACTTTACCAGCATAGGGTCATTATTTTGTGCTTCACGTATCCAATCAATAAGAATCGGTTTAACCTTCAAGTGGGCTATCAGGAGATTATTCTCATCAATCATCAATTCTAAAGGTAAAGACTTCAACTCATTTTGTAAGGGTTTCTGAATTGCTCGGATATGAGCAAGAGAACTAGAAGACTTTCTACTAAGAGCATCGACCACTACATTGGCCTTTCCTGGGTGGTAGTCAATTACACAGTCATAATCTTTTATCAATTCCAACCATCTCCTTTGCCTCAAATTTAATTCTTTCTGATCCATCAGATATTTCAGACTCTTATGATCAGTGTAGATTGTACATTTTTCTCCAAATAAATAATGCCTCCAAATTTTCAGTGCAAACACCACTGCCGCCAACTCTAAATCATGAGTGGGATAGTTTTGCTAATGCTGTTTCAGTTGTCGAGAAGCATAAGCTATCACCTTCCCATGTTGCATCAAAACGCAACCCAAACCTTTCCTCGAGGCATCACTGTATACCACAAAGCTTCCAGTCCCTGATGGTAGTGTAAGAACTGGTACTGTGGTCACTCTACGCTTGAGCTCTTGGAAAGCTTGCTCACATTCGTCAGTCCACTCAAACTTAGCATGCTTCCTTGTTAATTTTGACAAAGGAGAGCCAATCATGGAAAATCCTTCCACGAATCTTCGATAGTACCCTGCCAATCCGAGAAAGCTCATAATTTCTGTAACATTAGTGGGTCTTTCCCAAGCAACTACAGCTTCTATCTTTTGTGGATCTACAAAAATCCCTTCCTTAGATACTACGTGACCAAGGAATGCTACTTTGTCTAGCCAGAATTCACACTTGGAAAATTTAGCATAAAGTTGCTTTTCACGCATGGTCTGCAACACCGTTCTCAAATGGCTTACATGATCATCCTTATTCCTGGAATAAACTAGGATATCATCGATGAAAACAATAACAAACTTATCTAAGTAGGGCCGAAACACCCTATTCATCAAATCCATAAAGACTGCAGGTGCATTAGTTAGCCCAAAAGGCATAACTAAGAATTCATAATGACCATATCGAGTTCTAAAAGCAGTCTTTGGAATATCAGATTCTTTAATCTTCAATTGATGATAACCCGATCTTAGGTCTATTTTGGAGAACACACTTGCACCTTGCAACTGATCAAACAAGTCATCAATCCTTGGCAAAGGATACTTATTCTTAATGGTGACCTTGTTCAATTGCCGGTACTCGATACACAATCGTAAAGATCCATCCTTTTTCTTTACAAATAAAACCGGTGCTCCCCACGGTGAAGTACTAGGCCGAATGAAACCTCTGTCAACTAGGTCTTGCAATTGCACTTTCAATTCCTTTAGCTCCGAAGGTGCCATTCTATAGGGTGCCTGAGAAATAGGAGCACTGCCAGGGATTAAGTCGATAGTAAACTCCAATTCCCTGTCAGGAGGTAAACCGACCAATTGTTCAGGAAAGATCTCAGGAAACTCTTTGACCACAGGTATAGTTTCCAACTTTGCCTCATGTATGTCCTTGTTAATCACATAAGCAAGGTAAGCAGAATACCCTTTTTGCAAGTATCTATTGGCTGCCATCTAGGAGATAAGGCAAGAAGGTAAAACTTTCCTTTCTCCTTGAAAAGTAAACTCCAAATCTCCTGACTTCTTAAAAGTCACAGTTTTGGAAAAACAATCTATCACTGCATTGTGTTTAGACAACCAATCCATTCCCAAAATCACATCAAAATCATACATTCCTAATGGAAACAAATTAACTGGTAATTCATGCTCCTGAACCATAACGGTACAATCCGGATAAACCACATCAATTTTCAAAGTTTCTCCCATTGGGGTACTAACGACCATAGGGATGTCTAACCTCCTAGACTCTCTACCCAAATGCATGACATATGAATTAGCAACAAAAGAATGAGTTGCACCCGGATCTATTAAGATCCTAGCATTTGCCTTAGAAATTGGGAGAGTACCTGTAACCACTTCAGGAGTAGCCTGAGCCTGTTGTTGGGTCATAGCATAAATTCTGGCTGCAGTTCGAGGTCTACCAGGCTGTCCACTCTGTCGAGGGCCAGTAGATGAACCAACTTGAGATTGTACCCCAATTCTATCTCTAACTGCTGTCGGCTGATGTGCAGCAGTAGGTTGGGTCCTTTCTCTTTGACCCACTGACAACTGACTTGTAACTCCCTTGTTCTCCAGCTTGGGACAATCTCGTTTCATGTGTCCCGGTTCTTTGTAGTAAAAACACACACCCTGTAGTCTCCAACATTCACCAGGGTGATTCCTCCCACAATGGGGACACTGAGGATAAGTCAATGTACGAGGTCCTCCTGACCTCCCAGGTGGCAATCTAGTCTGCTGTTGAGGTCCAATGATAAGTCTGCTAGAAGAACCACTAATAGGCTTTCTGTCTAATCCCTCCTGAAATCTCAAGGGTTTGGAACCACTGACACTGCTTTCTACATAACTTTTCTTAGGCCTCACGTCCTCACTGGAGAACTGCCCTTTTCTTTTTCTGAACATCTCTTCTCTATCTTTCATTTCTTTCAGATTTTGTTCAGCTTTAATTGCCATGTTGACCCATTTATTAAAGTCATCTGTATCCAGGGTCGTCAACCTATCTCGAATAATAACATGTAGCCCATCTTGGAATTTCTTGCATCTATCAGCATCGTTGGCTACTATCGATGGAGCAAATTCTGATAGTTCACTGAATTTTTGCTCGTACTCTGCTATTGACATACCACCCTGTTTTAAATTCATAAACTCAGTCCATTTCTTTTCCCGCAAGGCTCGAGAATAGTATTTTTCTTCAAACTCTCTTCGAAAATCGGCCCAGGTTATGGAAGGACGTCCAACATACCTTTGCACTGTAGTTTTCCACCATGTGTGTGCATGATCCTCCAAAAATTGCACCGCACATGGTAACCTCATAGGCTCGGGAATCTGAAGAGTAATGGAAGTAGTCTCAAATTTTTGTAGCCATGACCAGGCTAAATCTGATTCCAAAGACCCCGTGAAAATCTTGCAACCCATATTCTTCAAATCTTTACAGTAATCAACTATCCCCTTTTCAGCAGGGGCAGTCAAAGTGGGAATTACTCTTGCCAAGGCCGCAACTGCCTCAGCTAAATTAAGATCAGCTGCTGGAGGTGCTGCTGAGGGTGCAGCAGCGGAAGATGAACCAGCAGCTGAAGCTTGTTCTCCAATTTGCTCATCAATATTCACATTTCTATTCCTATCCCTATTTTGGGGTAGGGGATTGATTCTAGGCCTTCCTCTTCGACGTGGTGGCATCGTGTCTGATTTCCTGCACAAGTGACCATATTTTAATACTTCAACAAACAGTTTCTAAGTGTACAGGACCTATAACCTTGCTCTGATACCAAATTGTAACACCCTGTCCGGATAATCTACCTAAAATCCGGCAGAGTTTCCTTTCTATCTCAACTATAACCCTCCTGCAAATAACACTCAATTCATATCCTCAACCAGCAATATTTCTCAATACTATTACCACATATATCCATGCATATTCAAAGATTATTCATGATCAATTTATGCTCAAATCAAAACATATTGATATATTGTCTCATATCTTCAAATATATACAATATATTCAGAAATAAATCTATCTCAGCAAGGTTTACTAGATAAAAAAACATCAACAGACCAAATCTTCTAGAAATTTAGATATGATGCCCACCACGTCAATATACTCTTGAATCAGAGAGTAGAGGAAGGCAGCAATCCCGACACCTAACTGTGTCCTGAAAATGAGAAATAAGAGGAGGTGAGATATATGAATATCTCAATGAGTAGACAACATTTAAAGCGTGTGAAAACTATAATGGTAATCTGTAAAGCATAATTGACATTTTCAAAATAAATAATAATAAAACCATAATGAGTAATTCAAAGACGTAGTAAGCTTTTGAAATGTATAACAATATTATAATATTAAATCAATGTCTAAAATCTGTGAAGTAAATCAAGTTACGTATAATTGGGCTCCAACTTACTGTCATGCATAAGAATACATCCATGAAATAACCAGGCAATATCCATGTAGGCATACTAGTAGCCGGCCCCAAAGGCCAATACCACCATAGGACACCCCAAAGGCATATGTGTCGCTATGATGTGCCCCCAAAAGGCAAATATAACGGGATATGGACTTTGGAGGTGGCTCCCACCACAAAGGCGTAGCACGCAGCTCCCATACCCCAGTCTAATATCACAGATTGGGGACTCTGGAGGTGGCTCCCGCCACAAAGGCGTAGCACGCAGCTCCCGTATTCCGGTCTAATATCACGGAATGGGGACTCTGGAGGTGGCTCCCGCCACAAAGGCGTAGCACGCAGCTCCCGTATTCCGGTCAAGGAAATAATCTCATACATTAAGTCAGGTGGAGCCAAAACCATGTACGTCAAATTCTATGTAAAATCATATTTCATAAATCAACCAACTTACTCGATATAATATTTCTTGAAATAAAAATACTTTAATAACAAATCAATTCATATGATTAAATATCGTATATACTTTTCATACGTAAAATAAATATTATGAAAAAAATATATATATAATTATAATTAAAGAAATTTCAAATAACTATAGTTGTCGTCTACTCACAATCCTTGAGATGATCTCACTGTACACCTCGACCTGAAACTTCGGGATCCACAGGTGACGTCGGATCTACGTGGCCTAGAGATTAACAATAATTAGTATCTATACATGCTCAAAGCATTACACAATTTTGAATGCAACTTAAGTCCCATTAATCTACCCCATATACTAATTTCTCATACTCAAAACAACATATCCTTAATTTTTTTAATATCATTTCCATAATCATTTTCTCCATAATTCAACTCCATAATCATGTCCTTATCAAATTCGTTTCTAGTATTCCATGCCTTAGAGATTTTCATAATCCATAACCATCCTTTGGTACTATATTTCTCTTAAGCAATAAATTCCTTAATATCAAGTTAGATCAGAAAATCATAACTTGAGTTTGGTACCAATAAGTCTAATTTATGAAGAAAATAACTAACTTATACAATTAGAACAAAATCTTTGTCAAATTTGATAAATCCCGAAACTATGCTGAAACAGGGGTCACACTGAATAGCCAACTTCACCGAATTTTATCTTTTTAACCACTTATCGGTTTTGGGTGATTCAAAAACCAAAATTCTCGTATTGAAGTCTAGTGTCTAGGAAAAATATCAAAAAAATACAAACCCTAATGTTCCGAACCCAGAAAATCCGAACAGCAAGCATGCTCAACTTCCCCTGTTTTGCTTTTTCTTCCCATTTTCTTGTTCATGCTTTCAAATCCTTTTAATTCTTACCAAGTTGAGTAAAATTCATACTTAATAGATGAATTTCAGACCTTAACATGTTTATGGAGCTAAGATCTTAGCATGCTCAAGTAGAATATCTAAAGAAATAGAAGAATTTATCAAGAAACTAACCTTGGATGTAATTATTGTAGAGATTTTTGGTTGAGTTGTTGAAGAGAAATGTTGGAGGAGATGAAGAAATTTGAGAGGGGAGGGTGCCGGCTAGCTCATTTAGAAATGAAGATGTCTAGAGTTTTCGGGAGAAAAATATGAACATAAGAGATATTTTTTTGTTTTTGGTATAATTGTATATTAGTCCCTCAACTTTTTATAAATAACCATTAAGCCCCTAAACTTTTTAATATGTTCAATATGGTCCTTTCTTCTTTTATTTCCTTCACTTATAACTTCTTACCAATTTCCAAGTTCGTCCTTAAAATTTTCGGGATTTAACTTTACATGATTATACGTAACCTCGGTTGTTACATGGTATATCTATGTAATTGTAATAGTATATCTAATGTGATTGTAATATATTAAAATTACACAAATATATTACATAGAATTACATAGATATAATTATAGGGTTTATGTAATTATATATATCTATATAATAGTAATACAATTATAATAAATATATGCAATTGTAATATATCTATATAATTGTAATATATATATTAATAAATATATCTATGTAATATATTATCTATGTAATTGTAATATATCTATGTAATTGTAATATATTTATGTAATTATAATATATCTATGCTATTGTAATATATCTATGTAATTGTAATATATATCTATGTAATATAATACAATTACATAGATATATTACAATTACATAGATGTATTACAATTGCATAGATATATTACAATTACATGTATTTTAATATATCTAATGTGTAATTGTAATGTATCTATGTAATTGTAATATATCTATGTAATTGTAATACATCTATGTAATTGTAATATATCTATGTAATTGTAATAATATATGTAATTGTACTGTAATTGTAACATATCTATGTAATTGTAACATATCTATGTAATTGTAATATATCTATGTAATTGTAATATATCTATGTAAAGTATCTATGTAATATATCTATGTAATTGTAATATATCTATGTAATATATATATCTATGTAATTGTAAATATATTTATGTAATATATCTATATAATTATAATATATCTATGTAATTGTAATATATCTATGTAATTGTAATAGTATATCTAATGTAATTGTAATATATTACAATTACACAAATATATTACATAGAATTACATAGATATAATTATAGGGTTTATGTAATTATATATATCTATGTAATAGTAATACAATTATAATAAATATATGCAATTGTAATATATCTATATAATTGTAATATATATATTAATAAATATATCTATGTAATTATAATATATATATTACAAATCTATGTAATTGTAACATATCTATGTAATTATAATATATCTATGTAAAGTATCTATGTAATATATCTATGTAATATATATATCTTTGTAATTGTAAATATATTTATGTAATATATCTATGTAATTATAATATATCTATGTAATTGTAATATATCTATGTAATTGTAATAGTATATCTAATGTAATTGTAATATATCTATGCAATATATATATATCTATGTAATTGTAAATATATTTATGTAATATATCTATGTAATTGTAATATATCTATGTAATTGTAATGGTATATCTATGTAATTGTAATAGTATATCTAATGTGATTGTAATATATTAAAATTACACAAATATACTACATAGAATTACATAGATATAATTATAGGGTTTATGTAATTATATATATCTATATAATAGTAATACAATTATAATAAATATATGCAATTGTAATATATCTATATAATTGTAATATATATATTAATAAATATATCTATGTAATATATTATCTATGTAATTGTAATATATCTATGTAATTGTAATATATTTATGTAATTATAATATATCTATGCTATTGTAATATATTTATGTAATTGTAATATATATCTATGTAATATAATACAATTACATAGATATATTACAGTTACATAGATGTGTTACAATTGCATAGATATATTACAATTACATGTATTTTAATATATCTAATGTGTAATTGTAATGTATCTATGTAATTGTAATATATCTAGGTAATTGTAATACATCTATGTAATTGTAATATATCTATGTAATTGTAATAATATATGTAATTGTACTGTATTTATGTAATATATCTATGTAATATTACATAGATATATTTTATAAATATATTACAATTACATAGATCCATTACAATTACATAGATATATATATTACAATTACAATTACTTAAATATATTACAATTACATAGATAATATATTACATAGATATATTACATAGATAATATATTTGTGTAATTGTAATGTATCTATGTAATTGTAATATATCTATGTAATTCTATGTAATTGTAATATATATCTATGCAATTGTAATATATCGATGTAATTGTAATATATCTATTAAATTCATATATTATTACAATTATATAGATATATATGTAATTGTAATATATATCTATGCAATTGTAATATATCTATGTATTTGTAATATATCTATGTAAACATTAGAATTACATAGATACATTGATATATTATAATTACATAGATACATTGGATACATATATATATATATTACAATTATATAGATACCTTACAATTACATAGATATATTACAATTACATAGATATATTACATAAATACATTACAATTACATAGATATATTACAATTACATAGATATATTACAATTACATAGATACATTACAATTACTTAGATATATTAAAATTACATAGATATATTACAATTACATAGATATATTATGATTACATAAATATATTACAATTACATAGATATATTACAATTATATAGATAATATATTACATAGATATATTACAATTACATAAATATATTACAATTAATAATTTATCTAAGTAATATTACATAGATATATTTCATAAATATATTACAATTACATAGATATATTACAACTACAAAGATATATTATAGTTACATAGATATATTACAATTACATAGATATATTACAATTACATAGAATTACATAGATATATTAAAATTACATAGATATATTACAATTACATAGATGTATTACAAATACATAGATATAATTACATAGATATATAACAATTACATAAATATATTACAATTACATAGATATATTACAATTACATAGATATATTACAATTACATAGATATATTACAATTGCATATATATCTATATAATTGTAATACTATATGAATGTAATAGATATATTACAGTTACATAGATATATTGTAATTTCATAGATATTACAATTACATAGATATACTACAGTTACTTAGATATATTACAATTACACAAATATATTACAATTACATAAATATATTACAATTACATAGATATATTATAATTACATAAATATATTACAATTAAATAAATATATTACAATTACATATATTATTACGATTACATAGATATAATACAATTACATAGATATATTACAATTACATAGATATATTATTACAATTACATAAATATATTACATAGATATATTACAATTACATTGATATATATATATATATAGTACAATTATATTACATAGATATCTATGTAATATATCTATGTAATTGTAATGTATCTATGTAATTGTAATATGTCTATGTAATTGTAATATATATCTATGCAATTGTAATTATAATATATCTAATGTGTAACTGTAATAAATATATTTATGTAATATATCTATGTAATATTACATAGTTACATTATTAATTGTAATATATTTATGTAATTGTAATATATCTATGTAATTGTAAAGTATCTATGTAATATATATATGTAATTGTATATTACAATTACATATCTATGTAATTGTAAATATATCTATGTAATTGTAATATATCTACGTAATTGTAATATATCTATGTAATTGTAATATATTTAAGTAATTGTAATATATTTGTGTAATACATTGTAATATATCTATGTAATTGTAATATATATATGTAACTATAGTATATCTACACTAGAAACAAATTTCCATGTAGTGACGGTCCAAAAAGTGTTGGTAAAACTCCAAAATCCGTCGCTAAAAGTCTTAAAACCCTATACCGACAGTCAAAATGAATATTCCGACAAAAAATTAAGCGACGGTAAAACACTCGTCGCTATAGACCTATACCGACGGAAAGGTGACCGTCGAAATAGGATGTACAACCTATACCGACGGTTTTAGACGTCACTAATGTTACTACCATCGGTATAGCCTATGTTGGGGTAGCCCCTTTTACTTTTACCTATACCGACGGATTTTGTATCCGTCAATATAGGTACCGCATCTATACCGACGGCTTTTGTATCCGTAGGTATAGATACCGTATCTATACCGACGGCTTTTGTAATCGTCGGTATAGATAGCACATCTATACCGACGGCTTTTGTATCAGTAGGTATAGATACCGTATCTATACCGACGGCTTTTGTATCCGTCGGTATAGATACCATAGATATACATATACCGACGGTTTTTTTTTTTTTTTGTTGCATCCGTCGGTATAGATTAAAATGTAAAATATACAATTAACCTATAGCGACAGTTTGTCGTAAATTTACTGACGGTTTACTCCGTCAATATACTATACATTTTTTGTTGTTATATGAACTGTCAGTATAGAGGTCAGAGCGTCGGTAAAAATAAAATTTTATCATATTTTTCAATTACTAATATTGATATATTTATAATTTAATCCAAGATATTTCATATTAAAAAAAAAAAACCATTATAAGAAAGTACAAAATATTTCATAATATTAAAAATAAAATTACAAATAAATTGTGTTAATTATATACTTTTTCAAGCTAAATAGAAGTCGCAAGCTAAAGTCATAATACAGTCTTAAAATTGAAAATTAGCAATCCAAACACAAAGTAAATAAACAATCCAAATACATAAAGTGAAATAAGCAATCCAAACACAAAGTAAATAAGCAATCCAAATACATAAAGTGAAATAAGCAATCAAAATCTCTTAAATATTCCTATGGAGCAGCATCTGCATAAAATTGACAAATATTATAAAATTAAAAGCAATTAAGTAGTGAAGTCAATATAGAAGAATAAAATAATCAAGTAGTTTACCATCTTCATTTTCATTAAGTTGATGACTAGAAGTTGAAAACCTTATTATTGGTGACAAATTTGGAGTACTACCAGCATCAAATATATCTATTTAAGTGGTTTATGTAATTGTAATATATCTATGTATAATATATATATATATATGTAATTGTAATATATCTATGTAACTTGTTTAATTGTAATGTATCTATGCAGAATTTAAGATGAGTTTCTTCGCTTTCGAATTTGCATAATTATTGTATTACATTACAATTACATAGATATATTACAATTACTTAAATATATTACAATTACATAAGTATATTACAATTACTTTAAACATTAGAATTACATAGATATATTACAATTATATAGATACATTACAATTACATAGATATATTACAATTACCTAGATATATAACAATTACTTAAAACATTAGAATTAAATTGATATATAACAATTACATAGATACATTAGAATTATATAGATATATTACAATTACATACATATATTACAATTACATACATATATTAAAATTACATAGATATATTACAATTATATAGATATATTACATATATTACATAAATATACGTATATATTACAATTACACAAAAATATATCTAAATAAATACATAGATATATTACATAGATATATTACATTACATAGATATATATGTAATGTATTACTATTACATAGATATATTACAATTGATGATATTTAGCTAGGTGTGATCGGTAACATTACATAGATATATTATAATTACATAGATATATTACAATTGCATAAATATATTACAATAACATAGATATATTATAATTACATAGATATATTAGAATTACATAGATATTACATGTATATAATTACATAGATATATTACAATTACATACATATATTACAATTACATAGATGTATTTCAATTACATAGATATATTACAAATACATAGATATATTACATAGATACATTACAATTACATATATATATATATATATTACAATTACATAGATACATAGATATTACATGTATATAATTACATAGATATATTACAATTACATAGATTTATTACAATTACATAGATGTATTTCAATTACATAGATATATTACAATCACATAGATATTACAATTACATAGATATATTATATTTATATAGATATATTACAATTACATAGATATATTACATATAATAATATATGAATGTGTAATATATCTATGTAATTGTAATATATCTATGTAATTTTAATATATCTATGTAATTGTAATGTATCTATGTAATTGTAATATATATATATATATATATGTAATTACATTATCTAATGTTTTCAGTAATTCTAATGTATTTATTACATAGATATATTATTACAATTACATATATATATTACAATTACATAGATATATATCTATGTAATATATTACAATTACAATTACATAGATATATTACATAATTACAATTACAAAGATATATTACAATTACATAGATATATTACAATTACATAGATATATTTGCAATTACATAAATATATTACAATTACATAGATATATTATACATAGATGTATTACAATTACATAGATATATCTATGTAATATATTATCTATGTAATTATAATATATCTATGTAATTGTAATACATCTATGTAATTTTAATATATCTATGTAATTCTATGTAATTGTAATATATCTATGTAATATTACATAGATACATTATTAATTGTAATATATTTATGTAATTGTAATATATCTATGTAATATATTATCTATGTAATTTTAATATATCTATGTAATTGTAATGTATCTATGTAATATATCTATGTAATTGTAATATATCTATGTAACTGTAGTATATCTATGTAATTGTAATATATATATATATGTAATTGTAATATATTTATGTAATTGTAATATATTGAAGTAATTGTAATATATTTGTGTAATACATTGTAATATATATATATGTAGTTGTAATTATAATATACATGTAATTGTAATATATTACAATAGATATGTAATTCTAATGTTTTCAGTAATTGTAATATATCTATGTAATTGTAATATATTTATGTAATTGTAATATATCTATGTTATTGTAATATATTTATGAAATTGTAATATATCTATGTAATTATAATATGTCTCTGTAATTGTAATATATCTATGTAATTGTAATATATTTGTGTATTGTAATATATCTATGTAATTGTAATATATTTTTGTAATTATATATTTGTGTAATTGTAATTGTAATATATGTATGTAATATATCTATGTTATTGTAATATATCTATGTAATTGTAATATATCTATGTAATTGTAATATATTAAAATTTTCTATATTTTGCCACGTTTGTTGGGGAATATAGGAAAATTTTGAATTTATAAATTCCGAATCATTATTGATTAAAAATGAAATATTTTTTCTTTAAATTGGGAATTAACTTGAAATACTAAATTTAAAACCGATTTTTTTTACCGAGACTTGAGATAACGCACGATTTATAAGGTACCGTTTTATACGGGCATTGTGGGGGTGCTAATCCTTCCCCGCACGTAACCGAGTCCCGAACCCGTTTTTTTGATGTCTCTGGTTTAAACGCAGACTTGAAGTTGGTTTTAAAAATGTTTTAATTAATTTTTAAAATATTTTTATAAAACTGGTTTTAATAGGTGGCCGATCACACCTAGCTAAAAAAGATTGGTGGCGACTCCATGTCTTTTCCAAGGTCATTTTCAAAACCTTCATTTTTTTCGAGGAATTAAGTCGACTTTTCCTTAGTTTTTTTTAATGTCACGCTTAACGAATAATAAAGTCTTGCGATGAGACTCGTTATTTTTTAGGTTGCGACAATATAGATATATTATTACAATTTTATATTATTACAATTAAATTAGATATATTACAATTACATAGATGTATTAGTGCAATATATTATCTATATATATCTATAAATATATATGTAATTGTAATGTATCTATGTAATAAATATATATCTATGTAATATATCTATGTAATTGTAATATAATTACATAGATATATTAAAACTACATAGATAATATATTACATAGATATATTACAATTACAATATATTTTACATACATATATATTACAATTACATAGAAAGTATATTACATAGATATATTACAATAATATAAATATATTTACAATTACATAGATAAATTATATATATTACAATCACATAATTACAATTACATATATATATTACAGTTACATTAATATATTACATTACTATTACATAAATATTTTACAATTACAAAGATATAGATAATTACAATTACAATTACATAGATATATTTAATAGATATATTTGTGTAATTGTAATATATCTATGTAATTGTAATATATCTATGTAACTGTAATATATCTATGTAATTGTAATATATTTAAGTAATTGTAATATATTTGTGTAATACATTGTAATATATCTATGTAACTGTAGTATATCTATGTATTATCTATGTAATTGTAATATATCTATGTAATCGTAATATATATTTCATAAATATATTATAATTACATAGATATATTACAACTACATATCTACATAATTGTATATCTATGTAATTGTAATATATATATTACATAGACATATTACAATTACATAGATATATTACTATTACATAGATATATTACAATTACATAAATATATTACATATATTACATAGATGTATTACAATTACATAAATATATGTATTACAATTACAATTATTGTATTATATCTATGTAATTCTAATGTTTTAAGTAATTCTAATATATCTATGTAATTGTAATATATTTTTGTAATTGTAATATATCTATGTAATATATCTATGTAATTGTAATAAATATATCTATGTAATTCTAATATATCTAAGTAATTCTAATATATCTATGTAATTGTAATATATCTATGTAATTGTAATACATCTATGTAATTGTAATATATTTATGTAATTGTAATAATATATGTAATTGTAATATATCTATGTAATTGTAATATATTTATGTAATTATAATATATATATAATTGTAATATATCTATGTAATATATTTATGTAATTGTAATAATATTTCTATGTAATTGTAATATATCTATGTAATTGTATTATATCTATGTAATTGTGTTAATGTAATATATCTATGTAATTGTAATATATTTATGTAATTGTAATATATTATCTATGTAATTATAATATATCTATGTAATTGTAATGTATTTATGTTATTGTAATATATATATGTAATTGTAATACATTTATGTAATTGTAATATATATATCTATGTAATTGTAATATATATTACATAGATATATTATAATTGTAGACACCTAATTTTGTCCGGACCACTAAACAGGTATGTTTTCTTCCCATATTGATGTTTCCGAGTATAAAAAGACTGTTTTCATCCTGCAGATGGTACTCCGAGACTTAGTTTAAGAGGGCGAGCACAAAAAGACAAACTTGAAAAAAAGTCAACCCCGAAAAAGTCAACCCCCAAAAGTCAACTACTGAAAAAGTCAACCCACTTTCAAAATCAAGATTTTAAGTTCAATTGAAAAATGGCGAAAGAATTTTGATAATCCGAGGTCTACATTGAAAGATATGGAGTTCGGAAGTTGGGATTTGGAGATTCAGTAGAAAAGAAACCCTAATCCAAGAAATTTGGGGAAAAGTGCTTAAACGATCAAACTGGTCGAAATTGAAGGTTCCAAATGAAATATAAGCACTGACTACGGGTAATGGAGAAGTCACTTGCAAGAAAAACCGAAAGAAAAGTCAATCCGGGAGAAAACCGAGAATTAGGGTTTTTAGTGGATTTCGGTGAAATCGGGAAGAATCACAGAAATGGCCCGACTTGGTAAGACCAAAGCCCCCAATGGATGAAGAATGGTTAAAAAGGATGGCCCAAGGCTCAGATTGAAGAAAATCTGAAAATCGGATTTGTTTTGAGCAAAACCGGGTTTCGGAGGTAAAAGGGCAAAATTGGAAAAATTTGGGAAAAATAGAAAATGGACTCCGAAAATTCTGAAAAATTTGTCAATCTCATTCTTAAATCATTTGAAAGAGATTGGTAAAAGAAAATCTTGATTCGGAGTTCGTTTGCAAAATGGCCAAATCCCGGGTTTCTTATGCAGTAATTCAAAAAGGAAAATCCCGGAAAAATAGCAAATGGACTCCAAAAATTCTGAAATTTTTAAAATCTCAATTTTAAATTATTTGGAAGAGATTGGCGAAAGAAAATCTTGATTCCGAGTTCGTTTGCAAAATGGCCAAATCCCGGGCCTCCTATGCAGTAATTCAAGCCGATAAATCCCGAAAAAATACCAAATGAGCTCCAAAAATCATGAAAACTTCCAGATCACACTTTTTAATTATTTTGAAGAGATTGGTGAAGAAAAATCTTGATTTGGAGCTCGTTTAAAAAATGGTAAAAAGTAGGGGCATAAAAGGATATTTTGGGAAGAAAAAATCCAAATAAATAGCAAACGGACTCAGAAAATTTTGAAAACTTCCAGAACTCAATATTTTATTATTTTGGAAGTATTAAAAAAATAAAAATTGAATTTGGAGTCCGTTTGATATTTATTTGCATCCGGGGGGGCAAAATGGTCATTTCACCCAAGCAACCGAAAAGGGCTTCTTTGGGCCTTTCAAAAATCAGAGCTGGGCTGGAAAAGAGAAGTGCTGGCCTGCCCAAGCCCAAAGGAAGGAGGAAGCTTAGGATTTTTTCAATCAAGTGATTAAAAATCAAGAGTTAAGTTAGAGATTTTCATTTTTGAGCCTAAGTCCCAATCCCACATCCCTTTGTAATGTCAAGCCAAGGAGGTGCTCACCTTATAAATAAGGAGTCTTGGCCTTTGGTTGAAATCACCCACTACCCCTTGTGAGATAGTCTATACACTTGTATTAGGATTATCCGGGTGGTGAGTCATAGTGTTTTACTCTGAGGGTTCGTAGCTTAATCCGTTCAAAAGCTACTCTGAGGGTTTGTAGCTTAATCCGTTCAAAAGCTACTCTGAGGGTTTGTAGCTTAATCCGTTCAAAAGCTACTCTGAGGGTTCGTAGCTTAATCCGTTCAAAAGCTACTCTGAGGGTTCGTAGCTTAATCCGTTCAAAAGCTACTCTGAGGGTTTATAGCTTAATCCGTTCAAAAGCTACTTGGTGAGTTTTCATTTTAAAATAATGTTTCTTGTTCTTCCTTCATTTCCTTTCTTAAGTATATTTTTTTTTTTACATTTTGTTTTTATAATAAACTCACCATGGCCAAATGGCCTACATTATTTATTTTAAGTTGTTGTTTTTGATTCATTTTACCATATTGTTTATGCTATTTTCTTTATTTTTGATGTTTTAAATATTATGTTATTTCATGTTCTTAAGTTATATTTAATTTGGTTGCTTTATTTGTTGCCATTTATGTCTTAGATATCATGTTTTTGCATTTTTAATTTTCTGTTTTCATGTTGTTTAAATTTGAGCATGTTTTAGAGTTAGCATATTAAGTGTTTGTGAAAATGCTTATGTGATTCTTTGCATGATTCTTGTTTTATATCTTAGTGAGCATGTTTTAGATTTGGTATATTAGGTGTTTGTGAAAATGCTTGTGTGATTTTTGTGTTATGACTTAGTTTTTCATGCTAGCATACCAAGTGTTTGTGAAAATGCCATGCTTGTTGGAGCTTGGGGCCATTTGGCTACTCCATGTGTTTTGCATTGTGTGTTGTATTTTTTGTCATGCTAGTTGTTAGGTTTTTGCATTTGCATGATATTTGGTTGGATTTTTGAATTAAGCATGCCTTGTGTTTGTGAAAATGCCATGCATGTCTTAGGTCTAGGTTACATTAAATGCCATGCAAGTTCATGTTAGGTCTAGGCCATATTATTTATGTCATGCATTTTCCTTACATTTAGGTTTAGATCCATGCATTTCATGCATTATGTTTGCTGCATTGTTTCATGCATTTCATGTTCATGCCACTTGAATAATGACTTGAGCCAATTAATGGTTCAAGGTCATGCTCTCTTGAGCACACTTGTGGAAAATTAAGTTTGTCAAGTTGATTATTCTACCTTTGTGATTTTTTTACTTAGCCAATTTTTATCTAACTTTCAAAAAGTCTTAGCTATTGTTTGGAAATCATTTTATGAGTTTCAAATATTTTTACTTTGATTTTTAAATGATTTTATCAAAGACAAAAAAATGTGCTGGCACAGCAGTTTTTTTTCCTCCAAAAACTCGTACATCTCTGATTTTTCTGAGAATTCATCTTTGATCAGAAAATTAAGCTGATTTTTTATCGTGTAGTTTTCCATGTCCTGAGTCTCCAGTAATGTTTTCAGAATTTTTGGAATTTATAAAAATAGGGTAAAAAATCGTGGATTAAAACTGGACAGTGGAGTCAGAATTGAATTTAAAGAAAAACAAAGCAGTTTTTTTTTCTCCTCCAAAAACTCGTACATCTCTGATTTTTCTGGGAATTCATCTTTGATCAGAAAATTAAGCCGATTTTTTATCGTGTAGTTTTACATATCCTGAGTCTCCAGTAATTTTTTCAGAATTTTTGGAATTTTCAAAAATAGGGTAAAAAATCATGGATTAAAACTGGACAGTGGAGTCAGAATTGAATTTAAAGAAAAACAAAGCAGTTTTTTCTCCTCCAAAAACTCGTACATCTCTGATTTTTCTGGGAATTCATCTTTGATCAGAAAATTAAGCCGATTTTTTATCGTGTTTTTTTACATGTCCTGAGTCTCCAGTAAATTTTTTAGAATTTTTGAAATTTTTAAAAATAGGGTAAAAAATCGTGGATTAAAACTGGACAGTGGAGTCAGAATTGAATCTAAAGAAAAAACCATTTTTCTGTTTTGGTTAATTTACTTAGAGTGGGCTGATTAGGAGGGTTAGCTACTGACTTAGGGTAGTTTCTAAGCCTTTTTAAACTCTAAAAATGGTTTTTCAAGTCTCGGGTTAAGGGTAGTCAAGTCCGGATTTTTAAACTTAGGAAATTAGAGCCATTTAAAAAATTTTAGCCCAGTTTTTATTCAAGCTTCTCAAAATTGTTTTCAAACAATCACAAAGTATTTTGGTTTTAGAATATTTAATTTGACATATTTTCCTAAGGTAGCCGGATATCTTTTTAGATATACGGATTTCCTTAATAAAAGGAAAAAATACATTTCATGCATTGCATTTTTATATTCATGCATTTTATATAATATGTGATTCTTGCCATAATAATTGCTATGATATTGTTGTTATTTTGATTTATATTTTTTTTTGATGTTACATGGTTTATTATATGGTTTTGAATATTTCATGATATCCTATGCTTTTATTTAGTTATTTTTATTTAGCATATTCTATGTTCATGCATTATTATTTTCATGCATATTATATGATAGCATTATTTTATTCCATGTCATTTAAATTATATGCCATACCATTCATATTTGTCATGTCATTTAGGTTGCATTATATTATTTAGATTTTGCTATGTCATTTTATTTATGTCATGCATATACATATTCATTTATTTTAAATGTTTGCAAAAAGATAATGGTTTTCAATAAAATAAGGATATTCCCGAGTTAAAATAATTCATGAGTTCTCTACCGGGTTTGCTGGAGGGAATATCATCAATTATTATTAATAACGGAATATCTTTCTTTCAAAAAAGAGAATGATTCGGAAAGTCTTCCAAAACTAATAAAAATTTCTATATTTTGCCACGTTTGTTGGGGAATATAGGAAAATTTTGAATTTATAAATTTCGGATCATTTTCAATAAAAAATGGAATTATTTTTAAATTGGGAATTAACTTGAAATACTAAGTTTTAAAACCAACTTTTTACCGAGACTTGAGATAACACACGATTAATAAGGTACCGATTTATACGGGCGTTGTGGGGGTGCTAATCCTTCCCCACACGTAACCGACTCCCGAACCCGCTTCTTTGATTTCTCTGGTTTAAAACGCAGACTTGAAATTGGTTTTTAAAATGTTTTAATTCATTTTTAAAATATTTTATAAAACCGGTTTTAATAGGTGGCCGATCACACCTAGCTAAAAAAGATTGGTGGCGACTCCATGTCTTTTTTAAGGTCATTTTCAAAACCTTCATTTTTCTAGAGAAATTAAGTCTACTTTTCCTCGATTTTTTTTAATGTCACGCCTAACGAATGATAAAAACTTGCGATGAGACTCGTCGTTATTTTTTAGGTTGCGACAGCTTGGCGACTCCACTGGGGACTATTAGAGAGTCAGGCCTAGAATTGGTCGTGTGTTATCAAAGTCTCGGTTTTGTTGGTTTAATTGGTATTTAATTTTAATTCCCACATTTTTTAATAAGGAGAATTTTGAAAATAATAAAATGTTTTTAAATATGTTCATACTCATGTGCATTTTTTTTTGTTCTCTAGTTATTTAAGGTTGTATATTATAATTGCTTGTCGGTTAATGCGTTACACTATTCTTGAATGTTTTAATTGCTAGGGCATTTAGAATAAGGTTTGCAGAATAGGTAGTGAAAGGTTTGATATTCCTCCACACACACTACACGTGCATTTGCATAACATGAATCCTATACCCGGATTCCGTCCTTTTAAGTGGGAGTAAAGTAACTACGCCTTCGTGATGATCCTCCGTATGGGCTAGTGAAACACTTTCGGAGTATAAAGTACCTATTGCCTTCGTGATAATCCTCCGTACGGGCATAGGAAAATATATTCTAACGGATTGAACCCGCTTTTATCGGGGTGCCTTACTAGCCTTCACCAGCGACAGTGAGGAACAATTCGGGGCCTTAGAACCGATTCACCCTCATATAGTGAACCTAGGCGAAGCCATCCCGAATTTCCGTTAGATATACCGAAAATAGGAACACATGGAGGGACATTTCTAAACTTTTTGTTACCTGTTTTACACTCCGAATAAGTGTGGTAGATCAGGCAACGATGTACGTACATCGCCCGTAATAAATGTGATACTCCGCCTCGAATCGTGATGCCTAAATAAGCAGATATTGCTGGGGCAGATGTTCATTAGCTGTTTTTAAAAAAAAAAAAATCTTTTTTAAGCATTTTGCATGTTGCACATTTCATACATGTGTGAATAGAGCATGTACATTTTTGGTTGTGTTATTGATCTCATTCTTTGCAATAAACAGTTGGTAATTTCATTTGATGATTTCATAAAACAGGTAGTGTCACATGAACATTTGCATATGGTACCATAGTGGGATCCACCCTGAAATTCTTTTGAAAATAATGTGATTGGTTTTTCATAAATAAATAAAAAAAACACAAAAAAAAAGCATGTTAAAAAAAATCATAAATTAGGAGGCAAATCTTGCATAATGAGATTTTTGAATAATCAAGATTTAGGTCCCACCAATTTCGTGTAATCATTGGTTAATTTATTTGTGTCATTTTGACATCGTGTTACAGTCATAACATGCATGATTATTCATTGTAGAATACATTTGTGATATACATGGTCATTCTTTGTACCTACCTTTGTATTAATTCATTTATTCTTAGCATGTATCATTTTGACATCATAGCATGCATGGTCATTCATTGTAGGACACGTTTATAACATGCATAGTCATTATCTGTATATACCTGGCATTAGATTGCATCCATAGCATACATAGTCATCATAATTTCTCTGTATATGTTCATGCATTAACCATCAGTTTATTCATGCACATAGGAATAGAGCATGTACATTCATAATCTTAATCTCATGACATTTTCATTTGCATGAAAGGGGTTCGAGATATGAGGAATGAATCGGAGGAACGATTGGGTGCTTTGGAACGCAATCAAGATGAATATGGACATGAAATCCGAGAGGTGAAGGAACAACTTGCCAAATTGCTGAAAATGGTTGAGGATATGGGTAACAGTAAAGGTGAACTTTCTCAGGGCTTCGCATCATCTTCGGATCAACCAAAACCATTAGGTCCAGAACATACAATCCTTGCTGGATCCTGCACTTGTCAATGCCACAAAGGTTGCAATCCTGATGAAATTGTGGACAAAATCATGAAAATAATTAAACCTGAAAGCCTGATACCAAAGACAGAAACCTCGAATCTAGTACCATACCTGCAAACTGTTCTAGGTCCAAACCAGTATCCCCACCCTACTATGGTCCAATCGTCCATTGGGACGACCACTACGGGATTCCTGAATCCCATTCCATCGTTACCAACTACCAGTTCATACTATTTCCCTCATCAATCACCTTAT
The DNA here is from genome assembly GCA_030761205.1 of Fremontodendron californicum. Lineage (NCBI taxonomy): Eukaryota > Viridiplantae > Streptophyta > Magnoliopsida > Malvales > Malvaceae > Fremontodendron > Fremontodendron californicum. Next base: position 14,163,021 of record JAULJL010000041.1, read on the forward strand.
CCAGTACCTGGGATAGGAACCTCGAGCTATGTACAACCTCCAAAGGCCCCGTGTCCAAATCCATACCCTTACCATGCTGTTCCGCCATATCCCCATGTAAACACTCCGGTTCGAACCTTAGTGCCACCACCAAGTGCCCCAACTCCTAGGCCATGTGTGACTAAGAAACGATCCCAGAATAAGACCCAAATGCATTTTGATCCCATTCCAATCAGCTACCAAGAGCTCCTCCCTATACTGATCCAAAATCACATGGTTGCCTGTGTCCCATTGAAACCCCTGTTACCACCATATCCAATGTGGTATAATCCAAATGAAAGATGTGATTATCACTGTGGAATTGTTGGCCATAGCATCGAAGATTGTATAGCAGTCAAAAGGAAAGTGCAAGCTCTCATAGATGCCAAGTGGTTGGATCCAACGACACTGATTGATAAAGGACTGGGAAAACGCCATTAGGATTGGGAGATTTACAGCATTGAGGTGGAAAGACTTCGGTCTTATATGATGTAATAGGATTTCACTTTTTCTGTAGCCGGCTCTTATAGCCTTAGGATGCTAGGAAGAATAAAGTGCTTGTAAAGACAGTTTTAACTACTGCTCAAATTTTAAAACATGGTTTATACCATTGTGAACATTGATATGGGAATGAATTGAGTATGCTTCAAATTTATAAGATGTTGATGATTAAGTTCCTCCGATTCTTATTTCCTCCGTGATATCTTCCCCTTTGCATTTTGCATCCCATCAATTATTTGTCAGGTTGCATTCATGCATTCATAATCAGCATGATTTTTCTGTATATATCCATGCATTAATTTGCTTATTACATACATCATGATTAGCATTAGGTCACATTCATGACACACATGGTTAGCATGATTTTCTTTGTATATACTCTGTATCAACCATTCATTGTTTGCATAATTGACACCGTGTTGCATTCATAGTGTATGTGATCATTCATTGGGAAACATGCTAAAATACATGAGCAGTCATTGCATATATTCATGTGTTGATCTGTTTATTCTTTGTTTGCAACATGTTGGCATTGTGATTGCATTTATCACATATATGGTCAGCATGTTTCCATTGTACATATCCATACATCATATTGTTTAGGCTTCACATGCATCAAATTGCATTCATGGCTCATTCATCATGACATACATTTGGGGGAAATAAAATAGAAGTTGGCTTGGCTTTAGGAGTCTTTGAAAGAATTTCCATTTCAAATCAGAAGAAGTACTGAGTACACTTTTAATACAGGCTGGTGCTATGGAGGATGAACAAGTTGCCCGAATGGAAAAAATGGAAAGGGAACAGAGAGAATTGCGAGAACAACTAGCAAAATCTCAAGCAGAATCTAAGGATCAGATGACTAAACTGATGGAGCTAATGTCTGCTGTAATCAAGGGAAAAGGATACACCGAAAACTTTGTCGCCGGAGAAGGGTTAGAGGTACAAAAGGGCCAAGATGAGGTTGCAATAAGTGATGCCCAGAACACTATTAACCCCGTCAATGTCCTAAACTCAGATGATCCAGCTAAACAGGCAAAGTTGAAAAGGGTTGCAGTAAATGAGGTTGAGTTGGCAGATTCCCAAGGGAAATATCAGTTGTTAGATGAAAGGCTTCGGGCAATAGAAAGAACAGATGTATTCGGGAGTGTGAAGGCGAAAGAACGATGCTTGGTCCTCGATTTAGTCATTCCTCCTAAGTTCAAGATCCCTGACTTTGTGAAATATGACGGGACGACCGATCCATCAGCCCACATCACTATGTTCTGCCGAAAGATGACAAGTCAGATAGATAATGATAAGCTTTTAATTCACTGCTTTCAGGATAGCCTCAGCGGGTCCGCAATTAGGTGGTATAGTCAGTTGAGCAAGGATCAGATTCGCTCTTGGAATGATTTGGCTAGGGCTTTTCTAAACCAGTACAAGCATATGACCGACAGGACACTTGATCGTCTCACTTTGCAAAATATGGAGAAAAAAGCTACTGAGAGCTTCAAAGAATATGCACAACGGTGGATGAGCCTGGCTGCCCAAGTACAACCGCCCTTGACACAAAAGGAAATCACTATCCTTTTTGTGAATACACTGCAGGCCCCGTACTATGACAGACTCGTCGGCAATGCTTCGAAGAATTTTGCGGACATGGTAATTTCAGGGGAGATGATTGAGAATGCTATCAAGAGTGGGAAACTTGAAAGAGAAGGAACATCCAATACCGAGAGAAATAAGGCACCAAGAAAGAAAGAGGAAGATGTCCAAACTATGGGAGATTTTATCCCATATTCCCAATTTCCCTCATACCAATCATGTTACCCTACTGAGGTATCTCCAAGCCTTTATCCTTACCTACCTACCCAAACATCTAATCCTATACCAGCCCTTGCAATAAGGCCTACTTCCAGAAAACGATCGCGGGAAAATCAAGAAAGAATTCCAATCCCCATCCCTGACTTACTGCCATTACTAATAAAGAATCAGTACCTTACCCCAGTACCTTTGAAAATAGCTCCGAATCCATCAGCAAGGAGTTATGACCCTGACAGCAAGTGTGATTATCACCTAGGGGTAGTTGGGCATTCAACTCAAAAATGCAGACAACTGAAGGAAAGGATTGAAAGTCTTATCCGTGATGGTATTTTGACACCGGAACTTATCGATCAATGGAAGGCCGCTTAGCCCTAAATCAGTTTCTTTCAGGGTTTTAGGGGGAGAATTACTACCTTTGAAGGATGTCAATAGGAGCATTTTTGACGCATGTAGTTTTATACACTATGATGATGAAAGCACTTGTCTCATGTTAACATCTACATGAATTAAATGAATTTTAAATGCTTTGTGTTTGTTGTGTTTTAACAATAACGAGAATTTGCAAAAACAAGCATTGAGGAAGTTTTAATAATGGATAGTCTCAAGAAGATTGATGATCAGTGTTAGAACTGACCCAACACCATCCCCCTCTTTTTTGGGCTTCTCTATACCTAAACCTTGAATCAATAACACTTGAAAGACCTAATGCTTCAAGGAAAAATGAATGAAAAAAGAGAAGCATTGTCATTGCAAAATAAGCAAGGATGTAAATCCTAGTCTAGGCTATGAACAAAGGAACGAACTTTTTGAAATTTTTCGAATTCCTTGAAAATCAAACAAATGAGACATTCTTTCAAGAGTCTAGATTTTGATAATTTGGTGTGTGTCAAGATTGTGCTAAAACCATTCATGACCTTTCCCAATAACCACAAAACACTAATTGCCCAAACATCACTTCATGATTGACATCCTGGGGCACAATGATTAAACTAGATTATCCCTTGTCCTAGAGAAAACCCGTTTTTGGGTCATATTTTCCTTATCTCTTCAAAAAAACTCAGATTGGAAACTCAGCATTTTCAAAATAGACCTAGACTTGCTATGTTCCTCGTTGATACAGATTCTCATGGTTAATCAAATTGGGGCATCATATATGGAAATGATGGACACATGGTAAAGAAGGATGGGCTAATGCATGAATCATTGGGGGGATGCGACGAAAAAAAAAATCGTGATATCATGCATGTGAGAATTCGGATGATTCCAAAGTGCAAAATGAAATTCTGAATATCTATTTCCCCTGGGGATTGCTTTTCAATGTGAATATTTGTGCTTGACATGAGAAATGGCCATATTTCATATCCCCTTCACACAAAAAGAAATTATCCATAGTCACCCCTTTTGAGCCAAAAGAATTCTTTCTTTTTTGAACCCTGATCAAGGATTACCCTCTACACTGGGGGGCAAATGCGAGGAAAGATCTTTTCAAAGATCATTGAGAAATGAGTGATAGCTCAAGGACAGACACAAAGCAAATGGAGCCCCGAATAAATACGGGCTCACTCTGTCAAAGAAAAAGAAGAGAAAAAGATGGTGAAATGAAAGCCAAGAAAAACAAAAGAAAAACACAATAAAAAAGAAAACAAAATGTGTGAAAGACATGGCAAATGGAAAGCCAAAAGCAAGGAAGAAAAAGAGCAAAGTCAAAAGGAAAGAAATGTCCAAGAAGGGACAAATGCTTCAAAGAGAATCCTCCTCAAGAAATGATCCTTGATCTGATTACCCTCAAACACATATTTTGGGCCTATTTATCCTTTCTTTCTGAACCTGAGCTATGGCCTACATTATATGCTTTAAAAGTCCATTTTGATCAAGCATGAATATTTAATTTGAAAGGTTTTTCCTCAGATTTTATCCCATTTCATCGAATTCTCATTTCACTAAGAAAGAATTTAGAATTCTCAAATGCATGGTAAAACAATGAACAAAAAAAAAATGGAAAGAATGGGACTCTAGGGCGAAAACCCAAAAATGGACGGTCTAGAGTAAATTTGGAAATTTTCGATGCCATCTATGATAGTGCCGATACCCCAAAAGAAAAGATCTTATTAAAGGAGTGGTCATCGAGGAACATCTAGGAATTCCTGAACCCCCCAAATTGTCAGTTCTCATTCAGAAGATTATCTTCAAAAACTGAAACTTTTTTCCTCCAAAATCAACTTTCCAGTTTAAACATCCCGGCCAATCTTGACGCTTGTCAAAATGCCTTGATATGGAAACTAAAAGAATGTTGAATTTGTTTGGTTCTCAATGAATTCATGATTTATAAAAACTGTTCCATTTGTGAGCCTAGAAGGGATATACATTTTTGTCATGAAGTTTTCCTGGAAAAGCCAGAATCTTGTTATACACAGCCTTGCCAATCCCAGTTGAAAAAAACCAGATCGATACTTAGAGAAATTTCTAACAACGATCATCAGTCTTTAAAAGATTTGTACATCACACATTGTGGGGTTAATATTTTTTGTTCAGAAGTTTTCAAAATGCGAAAACAAATAAAAATATTTTTGAAATACCCATTTTTGATGTTGACATGAGACAAGGGTTTTTCTAACCCAAAGGTATAGAACTGCCAGGATAAGTCCTGACTTCCAGATATGAGAAGAAGAAATAGAACCCGGTTCAGATCTCTGTTGATGAAAGTTTGAAAAACTGTTGGGGCAAAGAGAATAGCCAAAATGAATTGAAGATATACTTTGATTTGAAGAGGAAAAATGAATTTGAAAGGCTAAGCCAAAGTCTAGAGGAACAACCGGGGGCAATTGCATCACTCATGAGCACTCATCTCTCTATCAAGCTATTACATCTGCACAGTGTCGGAAAGCATTTGCATCATTCATGGGTATTTGCATTGGCATTATTCCATAAGCATCTGCATTTTATCTTTACATTTACATTCTTCATGGAATTCGTATTTGTGTCATCTCAAACAATTGCATCATTTCTAGAATCATTGCATTTTCATTAATGTGTAGTAATTGTAGTTACACCATTCATAAACCAGTTACATGAACACAATTAGTAGGGGCATCTGCATCATGAAACATGGGCATCAATCCAAGTCATTTACATTTGCATTAAAGACATTTGCACCAGTTTAAGTCATTTCGTATCTTATTCAACATATGCATTTGCATCAAAAAGCATTCGCATCTTCTCAAAATCTTTAGGTTAATTTTCAACAATTCTTCACCAACATCTTTAAGACCTCCGGGCATAACTCTTTTTTCACGGGTAAGGCCTCCGGGCACCATTCTTAAGACCTCCGGGCATCATTTTTAAAGTCGCATACAGCGCATTTCTTCCAAATTATGGGTAAGGCCTCCGGGCACCATTCTTAAGACCTCCGGGCATCATTTTTAAAGTCGCATACAGCGCATTTCTTCCAAATTATGGGTAAGGCCTCCGGGCACCATTCTTAAGACCTCCGGGCATCATTTTTAAAGTCGCATACAACGCATTTCTTCCAAATTATGGGTAAGGCCTCCGGGCACCATTCTTAAGACCTCCGGGCATCATTTTTAAAGTCGCATACAGCGCATTTCTTCCAAATTATGGGTAAGGCCTCCGGGCACCATTCTTAAGACCTCCGGGCATCATTTTTAAAGTCGCATACAGCGTATTTCTTCCAAATCACGGGTAAGGCCTCCGGACACCATTCTTAAGACCTCCGGGCATCATTTTTAAAGTCGCATACAGCGCATTTTTTTCAAATCACAGGTAAGGCCTCCGGGCACCATTCTTAAGACCTCCGGGCATCATTTATAAAGTCGCATACAGCGCATAATTTTTCAAATCACAGGTAAGACCTCCGGGCAACATCTTTAAGACCTCCGGGCATAACTTTTTTTTTCAGGGGTAAGGCCTATGGGCACCATTTTTAAGACCTCCGGGCTTAATTTTTTTCAAATCACAGGTAAGACCTTCGGGCAACATCTTTAAGACCTCCGGGCATAACTTTTTTCAGGGGTAAGACCTCCGGGCACCATTTTAAGACCTTCGGGCACCAATTTTAAAGCCCTTCGAGCATAAATTTTTCTTTTGAAAATCGAATTCGTTTCCTTAAGACGAATCGAGCCTTGTTTAGGCAGGGAATTCAATTTAAGGACAAAACCTTCAATTTATTGTTTAAAAAAAATAATAAAAAAAAATGAAAAAAGAGAAAATAGAAAAAAGGAAAAAAGAAAAAAAGAAAAAAAGAAGAAAAAAGAAGAAAAAAATGAAAAATAGAAAATGAAAAAATGAAAATGAAAAAGAAACCCCTTTCCCTTTCCTTCACATGTGATGTCACTGACCGTACAAAATTAGTGTCGGTTTATCTTTGCCTGATTCCTGATTCTCAGCAATAGCCAAAGAGGGGCAGCTGTAGACACCTAATTTTGTCCGGACCACTAAACAGGTATGTTTTCTTCCCATATTGATGTTTCCGAGTATAAAAAGACTATTTTCATCCTGCAGATGGTACTCCGAGACTTAGTTTAAGAGGGCGAGCACAAAAAGACAAACTTGAAAAAAAGTCAACCCCGAAAAAGTCAACCCCCAAAAGTCAACTACTGAAAAAGTCAACCCACTTTCAAAATCAAGATTTTAAGTTCAATTGAAAAATGGCGAAAGAATTTTGATAATCCGAGGTCTACATTGAAAGATATGGAGTTCGGAAGTTGGGATTTGGAGATTCAGTAGAAAAGAAACCCTAATATAAGAAATTTTATATTATTACAATTAAATTAGATATATTACAATTACATAGATGTATTAGTGCAATATATTATCTATATATATCTATAAATATATATGTAATTGTAATGTATCTATGTAATAAATATATATCTATGTAATATATCTATGTAATTGTAATATAATTACATAGATATATTAAAACTACATAGATAATATATTACATAGATATATTACAATTACAATATATTTTACATACATATATATTACAATTACATAGAAAGTATATTACATAGATATATTACAATAATATAAATATATTTACAATTACATAGATAAATTATATATATTACAATCACATAATTACAATTACATATATATATTACAGTTACATTAATATATTACATTACTATTACATAAATATTTTACAATTACAAAGATATAGATAATTACAATTACAATTACATAGATATATTTAATAGATATATTTGTGTAATTGTAATATATCTATGTAATTGTAATATATCTATGTAACTGTAATATATCTATGTAATTGTAATATATTTAAGTAATTGTAATATATTTGTGTAATACATTGTAATATATCTATGTAACTGTAGTATATCTATGTATTATCTATGTAATTGTAATATATCTATGTAATCGTAATATATATTTCATAAATATATTATAATTACATAGATATATTACAACTACATATCTACATAATTGTATATCTATGTAATTGTAATATATATATTACATAGACATATTACAATTACATAGATATATTACTATTACATAGATATATTACAATTACATAAATATATTACATATATTACATAGATGTATTACAATTACATAAATATATGTATTACAATTACAATTATTGTATTATATCTATGTAATTCTAATGTTTTAAGTAATTCTAATATATCTATGTAATTGTAATATATTTTTGTAATTGTAATATATCTATGTAATATATCTATGTAATTGTAATAAATATATCTATGTAATTCTAATATATCTAAGTAATTCTAATATATCTATGTAATTGTAATATATCTATGTAATTGTAATACATCTATGTAATTGTAATATATTTATGTAATTGTAATAATATATGTAATTGTAATATATCTATGTAATTGTAATATATTTATGTAATTATAATATATATATAATTGTAATATATCTATGTAATATATTTATGTAATTGTAATAATATTTCTATGTAATTGTAATATATCTATGTAATTGTATTATATCTATGTAATTGTGTTAATGTAATATATCTATGTAATTGTAATATATTTATGTAATTGTAATATATTATCTATGTAATTATAATATATCTATGTAATTGTAATGTATTTATGTTATTGTAATATATATATGTAATTGTAATACATTTATGTAATTGTAATATATATATCTATGTAATTGTAATATATATTACATAGATATATTATAATTGTAGACACCTAATTTTGTCCGGACCACTAAACAGGTATGTTTTCTTCCCATATTGATGTTTCCGAGTATAAAAAGACTGTTTTCATCCTGCAGATGGTACTCCGAGACTTAGTTTATGAGGGCGAGCACAAAAAGACAAACTTGAAAAAAAGTCAACCCCGAAAAAGTCAACCCCCAAAAGTCAACTACTGAAAAAGTCAACCCACTTTCAAAATCAAGATTTTAAGTTCAATTGAAAAATGGCGAAAGAATTTTGATAATCCGAGGTCTACATTGAAAGATATGGAGTTCGGAAGTTGGGATTTGGAGATTCAGTAGAAAAGAAACCCTAATCCAAGAAATTTGGGGAAAAGTGCTTAAACGATCAAACTGGTCGAAATTGAAGGTTCCAAATGAAATATAAGCACTGACTACGGGTAATGGAGAAGTCACTTGCAAGAAAAACCGAAAGAAAAGTCAATCCGGGAGAAAACCGAGAATTAGGGTTTTTAGTGGATTTCGGTGAAATCGGGAAGAATCACAGAAATGGCCCGACTTGGTAAGACCAAAGCCCCCAATGGATGAAGAATGGTTAAAAAGGATGGCCCAAGGCTCAGATTGAAGAAAATCTGAAAATCGGATTTGTTTTGAGCAAAACCGGGTTTCGGAGGTAAAAGGGCAAAATTGGAAAAATTTGGGAAAAATAGAAAATGGACTCCGAAAATTCTGAAAAATTTGTCAATCTCATTCTTAAATCATTTGAAAGAGATTGGTAAAAGAAAATCTTGATTCGGAGTTCGTTTGCAAAATGGCCAAATCCCGGGTTTCTTATGCAGTAATTCAAAAAGGAAAATCCCGGAAAAATAGCAAATGGACTCCAAAAATTCTGAAATTTTTAAAATCTCATTTTTAAATTATTTGGAAGAGATTGGCGAAAGAAAATCTTGATTCCGAGTTCGTTTGCAAAATGGCCAAATCCCGGGCCTCCTATGCAGTAATTCAAGCCGATAAATCCCGAAAAAATACCAAATGAGCTCCAAAAATCATGAAAACTTCCAGATCACACTTTTTAATTATTTTGAAGAGATTGGTGAAGAAAAATCTTGATTTGGAGCTCGTTTAAAAAATGGTAAAAAGTAGGGGCATAAAAGGATATTTTGGGAAGAAAAAATCCAAATAAATAGCAAACGGACTCAGAAAATTTTGAAAACTTCCAGAACTCAATATTTTATTATTTTGGAAGTATTAAAAAAATAAAAATTGAATTTGGAGTCCGTTTGATATTTATTTGCATCCGGGGGGGCAAAATGGTCATTTCACCCAAGCAACCGAAAAGGGCTTCTTTGGGCCTTTCAAAAATCAGAGCTGGGCTGGAAAAGAGAAGTGCTGGCCTGCCCAAGCCCAAAGGAAGGAGGAAGCTTAGGATTTTTTCAATCAAGTGATTAAAAATCAAGAGTTAAGTTAGAGATTTTCATTTTTGAGCCTAAGTCCCAATCCCACATCCCTTTGTAATGTCAAGCCAAGGAGGTGCTCACCTTATAAATAAGGAGTCTTGGCCTTTGGTTGAAATCACCCACTACCCCTTGTGAGATAGTCTATACACTTGTATTAGGATTATCCGGGTGGTGAGTCATAGTGTTTTACTCTGAGGGTTCGTAGCTTAATCCGTTCAAAAGCTACTCTGAGGGTTTGTAGCTTAATCCGTTCAAAAGCTACTCTGAGGGTTTGTAGCTTAATCCGTTCAAAAGCTACTCTGAGGGTTCGTAGCTTAATCCGTTCAAAAGCTACTCTGAGGGTTCGTAGCTTAATCCGTTCAAAAGCTACTCTGAGGGTTTATAGCTTAATCCGTTCAAAAGCTACTTGGTGAGTTTTCATTTTAAAATAATGTTTCTTGTTCTTCCTTCATTTCCTTTCTTAAGTATATTTTTTTTTTTACATTTTGTTTTTATAATAAACTCACCATGGCCAAATGGCCTACATTATTTATTTTAAGTTGTTGTTTTTGATTCATTTTACCATATTGTTTATGCTATTTTCTTTATTTTTGATGTTTTAAATATTATGTTATTTCATGTTCTTAAGTTATATTTAATTTGGTTGCTTTATTTGTTGCCATTTATGTCTTAGATATCATGTTTTTGCATTTTTAATTTTCTGTTTTCATGTTGTTTAAATTTGAGCATGTTTTAGAGTTAGCATATTAAGTGTTTGTGAAAATGCTTATGTGATTCTTTGCATGATTCTTGTTTTATATCTTAGTGAGCATGTTTTAGATTTGGTATATTAGGTGTTTGTGAAAATGCTTGTGTGATTTTTGTGTTATGACTTAGTTTTTCATGCTAGCATACCAAGTGTTTGTGAAAATGCCATGCTTGTTGGAGCTTGGGGCCATTTGGCTACTCCATGTGTTTTGCATTGTGTGTTGTATTTTTTGTCATGCTAGTTGTTAGGTTTTTGCATTTGCATGATATTTGGTTGGATTTTTGAATTAAGCATGCCTTGTGTTTGTGAAAATGCCATGCATGTCTTAGGTCTAGGTTACATTAAATGCCATGCAAGTTCATGTTAGGTCTAGGCCATATTATTTATGTCATGCATTTTCCTTACATTTAGGTTTAGATCCATGCATTTCATGCATTATGTTTGCTGCATTGTTTCATGCATTTCATGTTCATGCCACTTGAATAATGACTTGAGCCAATTAATGGTTCAAGGTCATGCTCTCTTGAGCACACTTGTGGAAAATTAAGTTTGTCAAGTTGATTATTCTACCTTTGTGATTTTTTTACTTAGCCAATTTTTATCTAACTTTCAAAAAGTCTTAGCTATTGTTTGGAAATCATTTTATGAGTTTCAAATATTTTTACTTTGATTTTTAAATGATTTTATCAAAGACAAAAAAATGTGCTGGCAAAGCAGTTTTTTTTTCCTCCAAAAACTCGTACATCTCTGATTTTTCTGAGAATTCATCTTTGATCAGAAAATTAAGCTGATTTTTTATCGTGTAGTTTTCCATGTCCTGAGTCTCCAGTAATTTTTTCAGAATTTTTGGAATTTATAAAAATAGGGTAAAAAATCGTGGATTAAAACTGGACAGTGGAGTCAGAATTGAATTTAAAGAAAAACAAAGCAGTTTTTTTTTCTCCTCCAAAAACTCGTACATCTCTGATTTTTCTGGGAATTCATCTTTGATCAGAAAATTAAGCCGATTTTTTATCGTGTAGTTTTACATATCCTGAGTCTCCAGTAATTTTTTCAGAATTTTTGGAATTTTCAAAAATAGGGTAAAAAATCATGGATTAAAACTGGACAGTGGAGTCAGAATTGAATTTAAAGAAAAACAAAGCAGTTTTTTCTCCTCCAAAAACTCGTACATCTCTGATTTTTCTGGGAATTCATCTTTGATCAGAAAATTAAGCCGATTTTTTATCGTGTTGTTTTACATGTCCTGAGTCTCCAGTAAATTTTTTAGAATTTTTGAAATTTTTAAAAATAGGGTAAAAAATCGTGGATTAAAACTGGACAGTGGAGTCAGAATTGAATCTAAAGAAAAAACCATTTTTCTGTTTTGGTTAATTTACTTAGAGTGGGCTGATTAGGAGGGTTAGCTACTGACTTAGGGTAGTTTCTAAGCCTTTTTAAACTCTAAAAATGGTTTTTCAAGTCTCGGGTTAAGGGTAGTCAAGTCCGGATTTTTAAACTTAGGAAATTAGAGCCATTTAAAAAATTTTAGCCCAGTTTTTATTCAAGCTTCTCAAAATTGTTTTCAAACAATCACAAAGTATTTTGGTTTTAGAATATTTAATTTGACATATTTTCCTAAGGTAGCCGGATATCTTTTTAGATATACGGATTTCCTTAATAAAAGGAAAAAATACATTTCATGCATTGCATTTTTATATTCATGCATTTTATATAATATGTGATTCTTGCCATAATAATTGCTATGATATTGTTGTTATTTTGATTTATATTTTTTTTTGATGTTACATGGTTTATTATATGGTTTTGAATATTTCATGATATCCTATGCTTTTATTTAGTTATTTTTATTTAGCATATTCTATGTTCATGCATTATTATTTTCATGCATATTATATGATAGCATTATTTTATTCCATGTCATTTAAATTATATGCCATACCATTCATATTTGTCATGTCATTTAGGTTGCATTATATTATTTAGATTTTGCTATGTCATTTTATTTATGTCATGCATATACATATTCATTTATTTTAAATGTTTGCAAAAAGATAATGGTTTTCAATAAAATAAGGATATTCCCGAGTTAAAATAATTCATGAGTTCTCTACCGGGTTTGCTGGAGGGAATATCATCAATTATTATTAATAACGGAATATCTTTCTTTCAAAAAAGAGAATGATTCGGAAAGTCTTCCAAAACTAATAAAAATTTCTATATTTTGCCACGTTTGTTGGGGAATATAGGAAAATTTTGAATTTATAAATTTCGGATCATTTTCAATAAAAAATGGAATTATTTTTAAATTGGGAATTAACTTGAAATACTAAGTTTTAAAACCAACTTTTTACCGAGACTTGAGATAACACACGATTAATAAGGTACCGATTTATACGGGCGTTGTGGGGGTGCTAATCCTTCCCCACACGTAACCGACTCCCGAACCCGCTTCTTTGATTTCTCTGGTTTAAAACGCAGACTTGAAATTGGTTTTTAAAATGTTTTAATTCATTTTTAAAATATTTTATAAAACCGGTTTTAATAGGTGGCCGATCACACCTAGCTAAAAAAGATTGGTGGCGACTCCATGTCTTTTTTAAGGTCATTTTCAAAACCTTCATTTTTCTAGAGAAATTAAGTCTACTTTTCCTCGATTTTTTTTAATGTCACGCCTAACGAATGATAAAAACTTGCGATGAGACTCGTCGTTATTTTTTAGGTTGCGACAATAATTACTATTACATAGATATATTACAATTACATATATATATATTACAATTACATAAATTATTTATTACAATTGCATAGATATATTACAATTACATAATTACAATTACATAGATATTACAATTACATAAATATAATTACATAGATAATATATTACAATTACATAGATATATTACATAGACACATTACAATTACATAGATATATTTATGTAATTGTAATTATGTAATTGTAATATATATCTATGTAATTGTAATATATTTATGTAATATATATATATATGTAATTGTAATATATCTATGTATCTATGTAATTGTAATTGTTATATATCTATGTAATTGTAATACATCTATGTAATTGTAATAATATATCTATGTAATTGTAATATATTATAATTACATAAATATATTACGATTACATATATATATTACAATTACATAGATATACTACAGTTACATAGATATATTATAATTACATAGATATATTACATAGATACATTCCATAAATATATTACAGTTACATAGATATTACAATTACATAGATATATTACAATATAACTATGTAATTGTAATATATCTATGTAATAGTAATATATCTATATAATTGTAATTGTAATATATATCTATGTAATATATCTATATAATTGTAATATTACATAGACACCAAAGCTTATGTTAGCATTAGGTCGCAATCAAATTTGCTAATGTTTTCAGTAATTCTAATATTTTCTGTAATATATCTAATACAATTACACAGATACATTATAATTACATAGATATATTCTAATTACATAGATGTATTACAATTACGTAGATATATTATAATTACATAGATATATTACAATTACTTAGATATATTAGAATTACATAGATCTATATATTACATTTACATAGATATTACTATTACATATATATATATATATTACAATTACATAGATATATTACAATTACAAAAATATATTACAATTACATAGATATATTGTAACAACTGAGGTTACGTATAATCATGTAAAGTTAAATTCCGAAAATTTTAAGGACAAACTTGGAAACTGGTAAGAAGTTATAAGTGAAGGAAATAAAAGAAGAAAAGATCAAAATGAACATATTAAAAAAAAGTTTAGGGGCTTCATGGTTATTTATAAAGAGTTGAGGGACTAATATACAATTATCCCAAAAACAAGAAAAATATCTCTTATCTTCCTTTTATCTCCCGAAAACACTAGAAAATTTTCATGCTTTCTTCAAGTGGCAGCCGGCAGCCTCCCCTCTCAAATTTCTTCATCTCCTCCAACATTTCTCTTCAAGAACTCCACCAAAATCTCATCAACAATCACATCCAAGGTTAGTTTCTTGATAAATTCTTCATTTTCTTTAGATATTCTACTTGAGCATGCTAAGATCTTAGCTCCATAAACATGTTAAGGTCTGAAATCCATCTATTAAGTATGAATTTTACTCAACTTGGTAAGAATTAAAAGGATTTGAAAGCATGAACAAGAAAATGGGAAGAAAAAGCAAATCAGGGGAAGTTGAGCATGCTTACTGTTCGGATTTTCTGGGTTCGGAACATTAGGTTTTGTATTTTTTTGATATTTTTCCTAGAAACTAGACTTCAATATGAGAATTTTGGTTTTTGAATCACCCAAAACGGATAAGCGGTTAAAAAGATAAAATTCGGTGAAGTTGGCTGTTCAGTGTTGACCCCTGTTTCAGCATGGTTTCGGGATTTATCAAATTTGATCAAAATTTTGTTCTAGTTGTATAAGTTAGTTATTTTATTCATAAATTAGACATATTGGTTGAAATAAACCAATTGGAATCACTTCCAAATTCCTTACCAAACTCAAGTTATGATTTTCTAATCTAACTTGATATTAAGGAATTTATTGCTTAAGAGAAATATAATACCAAAGGATGGTTATGGATTATGAAAATCTTTAAGGCATGGAATACTAGAAACGAATTTGATAAGGACATGATTATGGAGTTGAATTATGGAGAAAATGATTATGGAAATGATATTAAAAATTAAGGATATGTTGTTTTGAGTATGAGAAATTAGTATATGGGGTAGATTAATGGGACTTAAGTTGCATTCAAAATTGTGTAATGCTTTGAGCATGTATAGATACTAATTATTGTTAATCTCTAGGCCACGTAGATCCGACGTCACCTGTGGATCCCGAGGTTTCAGGTCGAGGTGTACAGTGAGATCATCTCAAGGATTGTGAGTAGACGACAACTATAGTTATTTGAAATTTATTTAAATATAATTATATTTTTTTTAGCGTAATATTTATTTTACGTATTAATGGTATATACGATATTTAATCATATGAATTGATTTGTTATTAAAGTATTTTTATTTCAAGAAATATTATATCGAGTAAGTTGGTTGATTTATGAAATATGATTTTACATAGAATTTGACGTACATGGTTTTGGCTCCACCTGACTTAATGTATGAGATTATTTCCTTGACCGGAATACGGGAGCTGCGTGCTACGCCTTTGTGGCAGGAGCCACCTCCAGAGTCCCCATTCCGTGATATTAGACTGGGGTATGGGAGCTGCGTCCTACGCCTTTGTGGTGGGAGCCACCTCCAGAGTCCCTATCCCGTTATATTTGCCTTTTGGGGGCACATCATAGCGACACATATGCCTTTGGGGCGTCCTATGGTGGTATTGGCCTTTAGGGCCGGCTACTAGTATGCCTACATGGATATTGCCTGGTTATTTCATGGATGTATTCTTATTCATGACAGTAAGTTGAAGCCCAATTATACGTAACTTGATTTACTTCACAGATTTAATACATTGATTTAATATTATAATATTGTTATACATTTGAAAAGCTTGCTACGTCTTTGAATTACTCATTATGGTTTTACTATTATTTATTTTGAAAATGTCAATTATGCTTTACAGACTACCATTACAGTTTTCACACGCTTTAAATGTTGTCTACTCACTGAGATATTCATATATCTCACCTTTTCATATTCTCATTTTCAGGTGACAATTAGGTGTTGGGATTGCAACCTTCCTCTATTCTTTGCTTCAAATAGTATTTTGACGTGGTGGGCATCATACTAAAAATTTATTGAAGTCTTGATCTTTTGATGTTTTTATCTAGTAAACCTTGCTGAGATAGGTTTACTTCTGGATATATTATATGTATATATTTGAAGATATGAGACAATAGATTAGTATGTTTTGACTTGAGCATAAATTGATCATGGATAATTTTTTTTTATATGATGGATATATACGATATAGTATTGAGGAATATTGCTGGTTGAGGATATAAATTGAGTGTTATTTGCAGGAGGGTTATAGTTGAGATAGGAAGGAAACTCTGTCGGATTTTAGGTAGATTATCCGGACAGGGTGTTACATATATTACATAGATATATTACAATTATATAGATATATTTCAATTACATAGATGTATTACAATTACTTATATGTATTTCAATTACATAGATGTATGACAATAACTAATATATTACAATTACATAGATATATTACATTTATAAGTATACTGACGGAGTAAACCGTCAGTAAATTTACGACAAACTGTCGCTATAGGTTAATTGTATATTTTACATTTTAATCTATACCGAGGGACACAAAAAAAAGAAAAAAAAACCGTCGGTATATGTATATCAATGGTATCTATACCGACGGATACAAAAGCCGTCGGTATAGATACGGTATTTATACCTACTGATACAAAAGTCGTCAGTATGGATGCGGTATCTATACCGACGGATACAAAAGCCGTCGATATAGATACGGTATCTATACCTACGGATACAAAAGCCATCAGTATAGATGCGGTACCTATATTGACGGATACAAAATCCGTCGGTATAGGTAAAACAAAAGTGGCTACCCCAACATAGGCTATACCGATGGTAGTAACATTAGTGACATCTAAAACCGGCGGTCACCTTTTCCGTCGGTATAGGTCTATACCGACGAGGGTTTTACCGCTCTTAATTTTACGTCGGAATAGTCATTTTGACCATCAGTATAGGGTTTTAGGACTTTTAGCGACGGATTTTGGATTTTACCAACACTTTTTGGACCGTCACTATATGGAAATTTGTTTGTAGTGTAGATATACAACAATTACACAGATATATTACAATTACATAGATATATTACAATGTATTACACAAATATATTACAATTACTTAAATATATTACAATTACATAGATATATTACAATTACGTAGATATATTACAATTACATAGATATATTACAATTACATAAATATATTACAATTAATAATGTATCTATGTAATATTACATAGATATACTACATAAATATATTTATTACAGTTACACATTAGATATATTATAATTACAATTGCATAGATATATATTACAATTACATAGACATATTACAATTACATAGATACATTACAATTACATAGATATATTACATAGATATCTATGTAATATAATTGTACTACATAAATATATCAATGTAATTGTAATATATCTATGTAATTGTATTATATCTATGTAATTGTGTTAATGTAATATATCTATGAAATTGTAATAATATATGTAATTGTAATATATCTATTTAATTGTAATATATTTATGTAATTATAATATATCTATGTAATTGTAATAAATTTATGTAATTGTAATATATCTAAGTAACTGTAGTATATCTATGTAATTGTAATACCTATGAAATTACAATATATCTATGTAACTATAATATATCTATTACATTCATATATTATTACAATTATATAGATATATATGAAATTGTAATATATATCAATGCAATTGTAATATATCTATGTAATTGTAATATATCTATGTAATTGTAATATATTTATGTAATTGTTATATATCTATGTAATTACATCTATGTAATTGTAATACATCTATGTAATTGTAATATATCTACGTAATTTTAATATATCTATGTAATTCTATGTAATTGTAATATATCTATGTAATTATAATATATCTATGTAACTATAATATATCTTTGTAGTTGTAATATATCTATGTAATTGTAATATATTTATGAAATATATCTATGTAATATTACATAGATACATTATTAATTGTAATATATTTATGTAATTATTATCTATATAATTGTAATATATCTATGTAATTTTAATATATCTATGTAATTGTGATATATCTATGTAATTTTAATATATCTAATTAATTGTAATGTATCTATGTAATTGTAATATATCTATGTAATTGTAATGTATCTATGTAATATATCTATGTAATTGTAATATATCTATGTAACTATAATATATCTTTGTAGTTGTAATATATCTATGTAGTTGTAATATATTTATGAAATATATCTATGTAATATTACATAGATACATTATTAATTGTAATATATTTATGTAATTATTATCTATATAATTTTAATATATCTATGTAATTGTAATATATCTATGTAATTTTAATATATCTATGTAATTGTAATATATCTATGTAATTTTAATATATCTAATTAATTGTAATGTATCTATGTAATTGTAATATATCTATGTAATTGTAATATATCTATGTAATTGTAATGTATCTATGTAATATATCTATGTAATTATAATATATCTATGTAATTGTAATGTATCTATGTAATATATCTATGTAATTGTAATGTATCTATGTAATATATCTATGTAATTGTAATATATCTATGTAACTGTAGTATATTTACGTAATTGTAATATATATATATATATATCCAATGTATCTATGTAATTGTAATATATCAATGTATCTATGTAATTCTAATGTTTACATAGATATATTACAATTACATAGATATATTACAATTGCATAGATATATATTACAATTACATATATATCTATATAATTGTAATAATATATGAATGTAATAGATATATTACAATTACATCGATATATTACAATTGCATAGATATATATTACAATTACATAGAATTACATAGATATATTACAATTACATAGATACATTACAATTACACAAATATATTATCTATGTAATATATCTATGTAATATATTATCCATGTAATTGTAATATATTTAAGTAATTGTAATTGTAATATATATATCTATGTAATTGTAATGTATCTATGTAATTGTAATATATTTATGAAATATATATATGTAATATTACATAGATATATTACATAAATACAGTACAATTACATATATTATTACAATTACATAGATATATTACAATTATATAGATGTATTACAATTACATAGATATATTACAATTACATAGATATATTACAATTACATAAATATATCTATGTAATATTACAATTACAATTACATAGATATATTACAATTACATAACCATATTACAATTACATATTTTTGTAATTACATAGATATATTACAATTACATAGATACATTACAATTAGATAGATACATTACAATTACACATTAGATATATTAAAATACATGTAATTGTAATATATCTATGCAATTGTAATACATCTATGTAATTGTAATATATCTATGTAATATATCTATATCTATGTAATATTACAATAGATATGTATTGTAATATATCTATGTAATTGTATTATATTACATAGATATATATTACAATTACATAGATATATTACAATAACATAGATATATTATAATTACATAAATATATTACAATTACATAGATATATTACAATTACATAGATAATATATTACATAGATATATTATAATTACATATATATTTATTAATATATATTACAATTTCATATATTACAATTTCATATATTTATTATAATTGTATTACTATTACATAGATATATATAATTACATAAACCCTATAATTATATCTATGTAATTCTATGTAATATATTTGTGTAATTGTAATATATTACAATTACACTAGATATACATTACAATTACATAGATATATTATAATTACATAGATATATTACATTAATATATTTACAATTACATAGATATATATATATATATATTACATTGATATATTACAATTCCATAGATACATCACATAAATATATTACAATTACATAGATATTACAATTACATAGATATATTAGAATTACATAGATATCTTACATAGATATATTACATAGATATATATTACAATTACAATTACATAGATATATTACAATTACATAAAAATATTTACAATTACATAGATATATGATTACATAGATATATTACATATATTACAATCACATAATTACAATTACATATATATATATATTACAATTACATAGATATATCACTATTAGATAGATATATTACATAAATATATGTATATATTACAATTACAATTACACAAATATATATCTAAATAAATACATAGATATATTACAATTACATAGATAAATATATTACATAGATATATATATATATAACAATTACATAGATGTATTACAATTACATTGATAAATATATTACATATATATATATATATATATTACAATTACAAAGATATATTACAATAACATACATATATTACATACATATATTACAATTACACAAATATATAATTACAAAATATATTACAATTACATTGATATATTGCAATTACATACATATATTACAATACACAAATATATTACAATTACATAGATATATTACAATTACATAGACATATTATAATTGCATAGATATATTACAATTGCATAAATATATTACAATAACATAGATATATTTCAATTACATAAATATATTACAATTACATAGAAATATTACAATTACAGAAAACATTAGAATTACATATCTATTGTAATATATTACAATTACAATTACATGTATATTATAATTACAACTACATAGATATATTACAATGTATTACACAAATATATTACAATTACTTAAATATATTACAATTATATACATATATTACATAAATATATTACAATTACATATATATATTACAATTACATATATATATATTACAATTACATAGATATACTACAGTTACATAGATATATTACAATTACATAGATATATTACATAGATATATTATACTTATGTAATTGTATATTACAATTACTTAGATATATTACAATTACTACAATTACATAGATATATTACAATTACATAGATATGTTACAGTTACATAGATATATTACAATTACATAGATATATTACATAGATATATTAAAATTACATAGATATATTACAATTACATAAATATATTACAATTAATAATGTATCTATGTAATATTACATAGATATATTACATAAATATATTACAATTAATAATGTATCTATGTAATATTACATAGATATATTACATAGATATATTACATATATATTACAATTACATATATATATTACAATTACATAGATATACTACAGTTACGTAGATATATTACAATTACATAGATATATTACATAGATATATTATACTTATCTAATTGTATATTACAATTACTTAGATATATTACAATTACTACAATTACATAGATATATTACAATTACATAAATATATTACAATTAATAATGTATCTATGTAATATTACATAGATATATTACATAACCTTGGTGTCTCAACTTTGAAAGGCTATAGGCTATAGGATAGGCTTGGCTAGACCGGAGCGCCCAGACCGACTAGACTGACCTGAGCGCCTAGACCGTCCGGACTGTCCGGACCGCCTAGATCGACCTGCTAGGCTAGGCTAGGCTTGGCTTGGCTAAACTTGACTAGCTTTGGCGTCTCAACTTTGAAATGCTATAAGCTATAGGCTAGCCTTGGCTTGGCTTGACCAATCGGACCGTACGGATCGATCGGACCGCTCGAACCGACCGGATCGACTGGACTACCAGAATCGGCCTGACCGCTCGGACCGCCCAAATCGATCGAATCGATCAGATTGCCCGGACCGTCCAGATAATACATCAGGCTTTTCTGTAATTGTAATATATATATATATCCAATGTATATATCTATGTAATTGTAATATATATGTAATTTTAATATATCTATGTAATTGTAATATATCTATATAATTTTAATATATCTATGTAATTGTAATATATCTATGTATAATACATGAATGTGTAATATATCTATATAATTGTAATATATATTTATGTAATTGTAATATATCTATGCAATTGTAATTACTAAAAACAAATATATTACAAAATAGATATATTACAGTTACATAGATATATTACAATTACATAGATATATAACAATTACATAGATATATTACATAGATATATATAATTGTAATATATCAATTGTAATACATCTATTTATAATATATCTATGTAATTGTAATATATCTATGTATTTGTAATGTATCTATGTAATATATCTATGTAATTGTAATATCTATGTAATTGTAATATATCTACGTAATTGAAATACATCTATGTAATTGTAATATATCTATGTAATTGAAATACATCTATGTAATTGAAATACATCTATGTAATTGTAATATATCTATGTAATTGTAATATATCTATGTAATTGTAATATATATATCCAATGTATCTATGTAATATTACATTTATATAGATAAATTTTACATAGATACATAGATATATTACAATTATATATTATAATTACATAGATACATTACAATTACATAGATATATAATAATTACATAGATATATTAGAATTACATAGATACATAGATATTACATGTATATAATTACATAGATATATTACAATTACATATATATATTACAATTACATAGATATATTACATATATTACATAGATATACTACATAAATATATTACAATTACATAGATATATTACATAGATACATTTCATAAATATATTACAATTACATAGATATATGACAATTACATAAATATATTACAATTACATAGATATATTACAATTACATAAATATATTATTACAATTATATATTATAATTATATAGATATATTAGAATTACATAGATATATTAGAATTACGTAGATACATAGATATTACATGTATATAATTACATAGATAATATATTACAATTACATAGATATATTACAATTACATAGATACATTACAATTACATAAATATATTACAATTACATAGATATATTACAATTACATATATATATTACAATTACATAGATATATTAAATAGATACATTACAATTACATAGATATATTAAAAAATGATAAAATATAGGGGCATAAAAGGGCATTTTTGAAAGAAAAAATCCAAATAAATAGGAAACGGACTCGGATAATTTTGAAAACTTCCATAACTCAATGTTTTATGATTTTGGAAGTATTAAAAAAAGAAAAATTGAATTTGGAGTCCGTTTGATATTTATTTGCATCCGGTGGGCAAAACGGTCATTTCACCCAAGCAACCGAAAAGGGCTTCTTTGGGCCTTTCAAAAAATCAAACTTGGGCTGGAAAAGAGAAGTGATGGCCTGCCAAGGCCCAAAGGAAAGAGGAAGTTTCTGACTTTTTAATCAAATGGCCAAGAATTAAAAGTTAGTTAGAGATTCCTTTTGATCAAGCCATTGTGATTAAGCCACATAGGCCAAGAGAGAGTGTCAACATTATTCTTGAATAGCTATAATTTGGGACAGCTGATATGCTAATCTAAGGGTGATAATTTCATGATTTTTTCACCTTGAATTATTAGCCATTTGATGGAAAATTGGTTACAAAAAAATGACAACATCCTTGAGGATTTACATAGACCATTCGGCCAGCACTAGGAAGGGGCAGATTTTTTTTTCCACACTTGATTTTTGCTGATTTCTCTTGGTTTTTACTTGGTTTTTCTCTCTTTGGTTGAAAGCAAAAAGAAAAAGTTTAGAAAAGAAAGGAAAGTTTGAAGAGATAAAGCTTGAAATATAGCTTCTTGAGGTTGCTCTTGAGCACCAACTCTTGCACTTTTTTGATTTTCCATTCTTGTTTTTGCTATTTTGATTACTATTTGGTGAGTCTCCTTTTTAAATAAATGTTTTTTTTATTGTTCTTCTTAAGTTCTTTCTTCATCTCTTTTTTAAATATATTTTTTACAATTTTTTTACAATTTCTCACCATGGCCGCATGGCCTACATTCTTTATTTAAGTTGCTGCTTTGTTTATTTTATCATGATGTTTATGTTATTTTCTTTGATCTTGATGTTTTAAGTGTTATTCTACTTCATATACTTGAGTTATATTTTAATTTGGTTGCTTTGATTGTTGCCATTTATGATTTAAATATCATGTTTTTGCATTTTTAATTTTCTGTTTTCATAATGTTTAAATTTGTTGGTGTTTTAGATTTAGTATATCAAGTGTTTGTGAAAATGCTTGTGTGGAGTTTGCATGATTTGAGTTTTATATTTTAGTTGAGCATGTTAGTATATCAAGTGTTTGTGAAAATGCTTGTTTGGTTTTAGTATTTCTACTTTGTGTTTGCATGTTTTGAGTGTTATATTTTAGTTGAGCATGTTAGTACATCAAGTGTTAAAACCTAGATATTACAATTACATAGATATATTACAATTACTTAAAACATTAGAATTACATGGATATAACTATGTCTATGTAACTGTAATATATATATGTAATATGAAAATATATCTATGTAATTGTAATATTATCTATGTAACTGTAATGTATCTATGTAATATATCTATGTGATTGTAATAGATATTACATACATACATTACATGCAAATGTTTGTAATTGTAATATATCTATGTATATATCAATGTAATATACATGTAATATCTAATGTTTTCAGTAATTGTAATGTATACATGTAATATCTAATATTTTCAGTAATTGTAATATATCTAATTAATAGTAATATATCTATGTAATTGTAATATATCTATGTAATATATTATATAGATATATTTATGTAATTGTCATATATATATGTAATTGCAAAGATAACTAAATAAAAGCATAGGATATCATGAAATATTCGAAACCATATAATAAACCATGTAACATCAAAAAATATAAATCAAAATAACAACAATATCATAGAAATTATTATAGCAAGAATCACATATTATATAAAATGCATGAATATAAAAATGCAATGCATGAAATGTATTTTTTTCCTTTAATTAAGGAAATCCGTATATCTAAAAAGATATCCGGCTACCTTAGGAAAATATGTCAAATTAAATATTCTAAAACCAAAATACTTTGTGATTGTTTGAAAACAATTTTGAAAAGCTTGAATTAAAAATAAAAACTGGGCTAATTTCTTTAAAATGGCTCTAATTTCCTAAGTTTAAAAAATCCGGACTTGACTACCCTTAACCCGGGACTTGAAAAACCATTTTTAGAGTTTGAAAAGGCTTAGAAATTACCCTAAGTCAGTAGCTAACCCTTCTAATCAGCCCACTCTAAGTAAATTAACCAAAACAGAAAATTGTTTTTTTTTTTAAATTCAATTCTGACTCCACTGTCCAGTTTTAATCCACGAATTTTTATCCTATTTTTAGAAATTCCAAAAATTCTAAAAAAAATACTGGAAACTCAGAACATGTAAAACTACACGAAAAAAAATCGGCTTAATTTTCGAATCAAAGATGAATTCCCAGAAAAATCAGAGATGTACGAGTTTTTGGAGGAGAAAAAACTGCTTTGTTTTTCTTTAAATTCAATTCTGACTCCACTGTCCAGTTTTAATCCACGATTTTTTACCCTATTTTAAAAAATTCCAAAAATTCTGAAAAAAATACTGGAGACTCACGACATTTAAAACTACACGAGAAAAAATCGGCTTAATTTTTTGATCAAATATGAATTCCCAGAAAAATCAGAGATGTACGAGTTTTTGGAGGAGAAAAAACTGCTTTGTTTTTCTTTAAATTCAATCCTGACTCCACTGTCCAGTTTTAATCCACGATTTTTTACCCTATTTTTAAAAATTCCAAAAATTCTAAAAAATATACTGGAGACTCAAGACATATAAAACTACATGAGAAAAAATTGGCTTAATTTTCTGATCAAAGATGAATTCCCAGAAAAATTGGAGATGTACGAGTTTTGGGTGGAAAAAAAAACTGCTTTGCCAACACATTTTTTTGTCTTTGATAAAATCATTTAAAAATAAAAATAAAAATATTTGAAACTCATAAAATGACTTGAAAGCAGTAGCTAGGACTTTTTGAAAGTTAGATAAAAGTTGGCTAAGTAAAAAAAATCACAAAGGTAGAATAATCAATTTGACAAACTTAATTTTCCACAAGTGTGCTCAAGAGAGCATGACTTTGAACCATTAATTGGCTCAAGTCATTATTCAAGTGGCATGAACATGAAATGCATGAAACAATGCAGCAAACATAATGCATGAAATGCATGGATCTAAACCTAAATGTAAGGAAAATGCATGACATAAATAATATGGCCTAGACCTAACATGAACTTGCATGGCATTTAATGTAACCTAGACCTAAGACATGCATGGCATTTTCACAAACACAAGACATGCTTAATTCAAAAATCCAACCAAATATCATGCAAATGCAAAAACCTAACAACTAGCATGACAAAAAATACAACACACAATGCAAAACACATGGAGTAGCCAAATGGCCCCAAGCTCCAACAAGCATGGCATTTTCACAAACACTTGGTATGCTAGCATGAAAAACTATGTCATAACACAAAAATCACACAAGCATTTTCACAAACACCTAATATACCAAATCTAAAACATGCTCACTAAGATATAAAACAAGAATCATGCCAAGAATCACACAAGCATTTTCACAAACACTTAATATGCTAACTCTAAAACATGCTCAAATTTAAACAACATGAAAACAGAAAATTAAAAATGCAAAAACATGATATCTAAGACATAAATGGCAACAAACAAAGCAACCAAATTAAATATAACTTAAGAACATGAAATAACATAACACTTAAAACATCAAAAACAAAGAAAATAGCATAAACAATATGGTAAAATGAATTGAAACAACAACTTAAAATAAATAATGTAGGCCATTTGGCCATGGTGAGTTTATTGTAAAAACAAAATGTAAAAAAAATATACTTAAGAAAGGAAATGAAGGAAGAACAAGAAACATTATTTTAAAATGAAAACTCACCAAGTAGAGATTAAAATAGCAAAAAACAAGAATAGAAAATGAAAGTGCAAGAGTTGGTGCTCAAGAGCAACCTCAAGAAGCTAATATTTCAAGCTTTTCTCTTCAAACTTTCCTTTATTTCTAAACTTTTCTTTTTTTGCTCTCAACCAAGAAGATAAAAACTAAGAAAAACTAAGAGAAATCAGCCAAAATGGAAAAGAAGAAACCAAAATCTGCCTCTCCTCCCTTAGGGCTAGCCTTAATGCATGGTTATATAGCCTCCAAGATGTTGTCATTTTTGTGTAACCTAATTTCCATCAAATGGCCAATAATTCAAGATGAAAAGTCATGAAATTACCACCTTTAGATTAGCATCTCAGCCCTCTCAAATTACAGCTATGCAAAAATAATGTTGACATCTTTCTTAACCTATGTGGTTTAATCACCATGGCTTGATCAAAGAGAATGGTTAACTAACTCTTGATTTTTAACCACTTGATTAAAAAAAATAAAAATTAGAAGCTTCCTCCTTTCTTTGGGCTTGGGCATGCCAGCACTTCTCTTTTCCAGCCCAACTCTGATTTTTTTGAAGGGCCAAAAAAGCCCTTTTCGATTGCTTGGGTGAAATGACCATTTTGCCCCCCCGGATGCAAATAAATATCAAACGGACTCCAAATTCAATTTTTCTTTTTTTAATACTTCAAAAATAATAAAATATTGAGTTCTGGAAGTTTTCAAAATTATCCGAGTCCGTTTGCTATTTATTTGGATTTTTTCTTCCCAAAAATGCCCTTTTATGCCCCTACATTTTACCATTTTTTAAACGAGCTCCAAATCAAGATTTTTCTTCACCAATCTCTTCAAAATAATTAAAAAGTGTGATCTGGAAGTTTTCATAATTTTTGGAGCTCATTTGGTATTTTTTTGGGATTTATCGGCTTGAATTACTGCATAGGAGGCCCGGGATTTGGCCATTTTGCAAACGAACTCGGAATCAAGATTTTCTTTTGCCAATCTCTTCCAAATAATTTAAAAATGAGATTTTCCAAATTTCAGAATTTTTGGAGTCCATTTGCTATTTTTCCGGGAATTATCTTTTTGAATTACTGCATAAGAAGCCCGGGATTTGGCCACTTTGCAAACGAACTCGGAATCAAGATTTTCTTTCTCCAATCTCTTTCAAATGATTTAAGAATAAGATTGACAAATTTTCCATAATTTTCGGAGTCCATTTGCTATTTTTCCCAAATTTTTCCAATTTTACCCTTTAACCTCCGAAACCCGGTTTTGCTCAAAACAAGTCCGATTTTCAGATTTCCTTCAATCTGAGCCTTGGGCCATCCTTTTTAATCATTCCTCATCCATTGGGGGCTTTGGTCTTACCAAGTCGGGCCATTTCTGTGATTCTTCCCGATTTCATCGAAATCCACTAAAAACCCTAATTCTCGGTTTTCTCCCGGATTGACTTTTTTTTCGGTTTTTCTTGCAAGTGACTTCTCCATTACCCGTAGTCAGTGCTTATCTTTCATTTGGAACCTTCAATTTCGACCAGTTTGATCGTTTAAGCACTTTTCCCCAAATTTCTCGGATTAGGGTTTCCTTTCTACTGAATCTCCAAATCCCAACTTCCGAACTCCATATCTTTCAATGTAGACCTCGGATTATCAAAATTCTTTCGCCATTTTTCAATTGAACTTAAAATCTTGATTTTGAAAGTGGGTTGACTTTTTCAGTAGTTGACTTTCTGGGGTTGACTTTTTCGAGGTTGACTTTTTTTCAAGTTTGACTTTTTGTGCTCGCCCTCTTAAACTAAGTCTCGGAGTACCACCTGCAGGATGAAAACAGTCTTTTTACACTTGGGAACATCAATATGGGAAGAAAACATACTTGTTTAGTGGTCCGGACAAAATTAGGTGTCTACAATATCTATGTAATTATTATATATCTATGTAATTGTAATGTATATCTATGTAATTCTAATATATTTATGTAATTCTAATATATCTATGTAATTCTAATATATTCAATGTATTACAATTACAGTGACATAGATATATTACAGAGACATAGATATATTAAAATTATAATTACATAGATATATTACAATTGTAATTGTCGCAACCTAAAAAATAACGAGTCTCATCGCAAGACTTTATTATTCGTTAAGCGTGACATTAAAAAAAACCGAGGAAAAGCCGACTTAATTCCTCTAGAAAAATGAAGGTTTTGAAAATGACCTTAAAAAAGACATGGAATCGCCACCAATCTTTTTTAGCTAGGTGTGATCGGCCACCTATTAAAACCGGTTTTATAAAATATTTTAAAATTAATTAAAACATTTTTAAAACCAATTTCAAGTCTGCGTTTTAAACCAGAGAAATCAAAGAAACGGGCTCGGGACTCGGTTACGTATGGGGAAGGATTAGCACCCCCAAAACGCCCGTATAAAACGGTACCTTATTAATCGTGTGTTATCTCAAAGCTCGGTGTAAAAGTTGATTTTAAATTTAGTATTTCAAGTTAATTCCCAATTTAAAGAAAAATAATTCCATTTTTAATTAAAAATGATCCGGAATTTATAAATTCAAAATTCTCCTATATTCCCCAACAAACGTGGCAAAATATAGAAATTTTTATTAGTTTTGGAAACTTTCCGAATCATTCTCGTTTTTTGAAAGAAAGATAGTCCTTTATTAATGATAATTGATATAGATATATTACATTAGAATTACTAAAAAATTAGATAATGTAATTACAAAGATATATTACATGTATATATTTATTTATGTAATAGTAATATATCTATGTAATTGTAAATATATTACAATTACTGTATTAGATATATTACTGAAAATATTAGAATTACTGAAAACATTAGATATTACATGAATACATTAGAATTACTGAAAACATTAGATAATGTAATTACAAAGATATATTACATGTATATATTTATCTATGTAATTGTAATATATCTATGTAATTGTAAATATATTACAATTAATGAATTAGATATATTACTGAAAATATTAAAATTACTGAAAACATTAGATATTACATGAATACATTAGAATTACTGAAAACATTAGATAATGTAATTACAAAGATATATTACATGTATATATTTATCTATGTAATTGTAATATATCTATGTAATATTACATAGATATATTACATAAATATATTTATTACAATTACATAGATATATTACAATTACATAGAAATATTACAATTACAATTACATAGATATATTACAATTACATAGATATATTACAATTACATAGATATACTACAGTTACAGAGATATATCTATGTAATTGTAATATATTTGTGTAATTGTAATATATCTATGTAATTGTAATATAATGGTGTAAATTATTTATTATCTATGTAATTGTATTATATCTATGTAATTGTGTTAATGTAATATATTTATGTAATTGAAACATATTTATGTAATTGTAGTATATTATCTATGTAATTATAATATATCTATGTAATTGTAATGTATTTATGTAATTATAATATATCTATGTAATTGTAATACATTTATGTAATTGTAATATATATCTATGTAATTGTAAATATATTCATGTAATTGTAATATATCTATGTAATTCTAATATATTTATGTAATATATCTATGAAATATATGTTTTTGAATTACATTGATATATTAGAATTACATAGATACATAGATATATTTATGTAATTGTAATATATTTATACAATTGTAATATATCTATGTAATATATCTATTACAATTACAATTACATAGATATAATATATCTATGTATCTATGCAATTGTATCTATGTATTACAATTATATCTATGTAATTGTAATATATTAGTTATTGTAATATATCTATGTAATTGTAATATATCTATGTAACTGTATATATTTATGTAATATATATTACAATTGCATAGATACATAGATATATTACATAGATATATTATAATTACATAAATATATTACAATTACATATATATATATATATTACAATTATATATATTACAATTACATAGATATACTATTACAATTATAAAATTGCAGAAATATATATTACAATTACATAAATATATCTATATATATTACAATTACATAGATAATATATTACATAGATATATATTACAATTACATAGATATATTAGATATATTACAATTACATATATATTACAATTACTTAGATATATTATATATATTACAATTACATATATATTACAATTACATAGATATATCCAATTATATCTATGTAATATATTTATGTAATTGTAATATCTATGTAATTGTAATATATCTATATAACTATAGTATATCTATGTAATATATCCAATGTATCTATGTAATATATCTATGTAATATATTATAATATAATATATCTATGTAATTATAATGTATCTATGTAATTGTAATATATCAATGTAATAGTAATATATCTATGTAATTGTAATATATTTATGTACTTGTAATATATTTATGTAATATAAATATCTATGTAATTGTAATATATTTGTGTAATTGTAATAAATGTATGTAATTGTAATATATACACAAATATGTTACAATTGCATACATATATTACGACTAAATAGATATATTACAATTACAGAAATATATACAATTACATAGATATATTATACAGATATATTACAATTATATAAATATTTTACAATTACTTAGATATATTACAATTAAAGAAAATATTAGATATAGTCATATAATATTTTCAGTAATTCTAATATATCTATGTAAAAGTAAGTTTTCAGTAATTGTAATATATCTATGTAATTACTGAATACAAATATATTACAATTACAAATATATATTAGATATTACATGTATACATTAGAATTATATAGATATATTACAATTACACAAATATATTACAATTACATAGATATATGACAATTACATAGATACATTTCATCAGTAATTCTAATGTATACATGTAATATCTAATGTTTTTAGTAATTTTAATATATACATGTAATATCTATGTAATTGCAATATATTTGTGTAATTACAATATATCTATGTAACTGTAATATATTTGTGTGATTTATTTATTATCTATGTAATTGTATTATATCTATGTAATAGTGTTAATGTAATATATCTATGTAATTATAATATATATGTGTAATTGTATTTATGTAAATGTAATATATTTGTAATATATTTATGTAAATTACAATTAGATATTACAATTACATAAATAATATTACTATATATATTTCAATTACATAAATATATTACAACTACATAGATATATTACAATTACATAGATACATTACAATTACATAGATATATGACAATTACATAACTATATTACAATTACATAGATATATTACAATTACATAAATATATTACAATTACATAGATATATTACAATTACAATTACATATATATAGATTTATTACAATATGTCAATTACATAGATATATTACAATTACATAGATAAATATTACAATTACATAGACATAATATAATTACATAGATATATTACAATTA
Source organism: Fremontodendron californicum (assembly GCA_030761205.1). Classification (NCBI taxonomy): domain Eukaryota; kingdom Viridiplantae; phylum Streptophyta; class Magnoliopsida; order Malvales; family Malvaceae; genus Fremontodendron; species Fremontodendron californicum. The sequence continues at coordinate 14,196,004 of JAULJL010000041.1, forward strand.
CATTGATATATTAGAATTATATATAACATAGATATACTAAAACTATTACATAGATATATTATATAGATATATTACAATTATAATACATAGATAAATATATTGCATAGATATATTACAATTACATTGATATATTAGAATTACATTGATATATATTACAATTACATAGATATATATTACAATTACATTGATATATTACATAGATATATTACAATTACATAGATATGTTACAATTACAAAGATATATAGATAATATTACAATTACATAGATATACTACAATTACATAGATATATTACAATTACATAGATATATTACATAGATATATTACAATTCCATAGATATATTACAATTACATAGATACATTATAATTGTAATATATTTATGTAATTTTCATATATCTATGTAATTGTAATATATTTATGTAATTGTAATATATCTATGTAATTATAATATATCTATGTAATTTTAATATATCTATGTAATTGTAATGTATCTATGTAATATATTAATTGTAATATATTTATATAATTGTAATATATCTATGTAATTGTAATTTATATGTAATTGTAATATATTTATGTAATGTATCTATGTAATATATCTATGTAATTGTAATATATCTATGTAATTGTAATATATGTAATTGTAATATATATATATATATATAAGTAATTGTAATATCTATGTAATTGTAATATATCTATGTAATTGTAATGTATCTATGTAATATATTAATTGTAATATATTTATGTAATGTATTTATGTAATTGTAATATATGTAATTGTAATATATATATATATATATATATATATATGTAATTGTAATATCCATGTAATATATCTATGTAATTGTAATGTATTTATGTAATTGTAATATGTCTATGTAATTGTAATATATATCTATGCAATTATAATATATCTAATGCGTAACTGTAATAAATATATTTATGCAATATATCTATGTAATATTACATAGATACATTATTAATTGTAATATATTTATGAAATTGTAATATATCTATGTAATTGTAATGTATCTATGTAATAAATTTATGTAATTGTAATATATCTATATAATTGTAATATCTATGTAATATATCTATGTAATTATAATATCTATGTAATACATTATCTATGTAATTGTAATATATCTATGTAATTGTAATATATCTTTGTAATTGTAATGTATCTATGTAATATATATAATAATTGTAATGTATCTATGTAGCTGTAGTATATCTATGTAATTGTAATATATATATATCCAATGTATTTATGTAATTCTAATATATCAATGTAATTCGAAAACATTATATATTACATGTATTTTAATATATCTAATGTGTAATTGTAATGTATCTATGTAATTGTAATATATAATATAATATATCTATATAATTGTAATAATATATGAATGTAATAGATATATTACAGTGATATATGCAATTACAATTACTGTAATATATCTATGTAATTGTAATAAATATATTTATGTAATATATCTATGTAATATTACATAGATATATTACAATTACATAGATAAATATATACATGTAATATATCTTTGTAATTACATTGTCTAATGTTTTCAGTAATTCTAATGTAATTATGTAACATCTAATGTTTTCAGTAATTCTAATATTTTCAGTAATATATCTAATACAGTAATTGTAATATATTTACAATTACATAGAAATATTACAATTACATAAATATATTTATAATTACTTAGATATATTACAATTACATAAATATATTACAATTAAATAGATATATTACAATTACATAGATATATTAAAACAACATAGATATATTATAATTACATAGATAATATATTACATAGATATATTACAATTACATAAATATATTACGATTAATAATGTTTTTATGTAATATTACATAGATATATTACAATTACAAAGATATATTATAGTTACATAGATATATTACAATTACATAGATATATTAAAACTACATAGATATATTATAATTACATAGATAATATATTATATAGATATATTACAATTACATAAATATATTACAATTAAATAGATATATTACAATTACATAGATAAATTAAAACTACATAGATATATTATAATTACATAGATAATATATTACATAGATATATTACAATTACATAAATATATTACGATTAATAATGTATCTATGTAATATTACATAGATATATTACAATTACAAAGATATATTATAGTTACATAGATATATTACAATTATATAGATATATTAAAACTACATAGATATATTACAATTACATAGATATATTATATAGATATATTACAATTACATAAACATATTACAATTACATAGATATATTACAGTTACATAGATATATTACAATTACATAGATATATTACAATTACACAAATATATTACAATTTCACATATATATTACAATTCCCTATCTATGTAATATATCTATGTAATTGTAATTATATCTATGTAATTGTAATATATACATATATTTATATATTACAATTACATAGATATATTACATTAACACAGTTAAATATATTACAATTACATAGATATATTACAATTACATAGATATATTACAATTACACAAATATATTACAATTACATAGATATATTAGATGAATATATTTGTAATTTTAAAATTCAGTAATATATCTATGTAGTTGTAATGTATATATGAATGTAATTGTATATTACATGTGATATATCTATGTAATTCTAATGTATCTATGCAATTGTGTTATATCTAAGTAATTTTAATATATCTATGTAATTGTAATATATTGTAATGTATACATGTAATATCTATGTAATTGTAATATATCTATGTAATTGTAATATATTATAGTTACATAGATATATTACAATTACATTGATACAATTACAATTACTGTAATATATATATGTAATTGTAATAAATATATTTATGTAATATATCTATGTAATATTACATTGATATATTACAATTACATAGATAAATAAATACATATAATATATCTTTGTAGTTACATTATCTAATGTTTTCAGTAATTCTAATGTATTCATGTTATATCTAATGTTTTTAGTAATTTTAATTTTTTCAGTAATATATCTAATACAGTAATTGTAATATATTTACAATTACATAGATACATTAGAATTACATAGATACATTACAATTACATAGATATATTACAATTATATACATATATTTCAATTACATAGATCTATTACAATTACATAGATGTATTTCAATTACATAGATGTATTTCAAAGTTTAGACACCAAGGTTAGTCAAGTTTAGCCAAGCCAAGCCTAGCCTTGGTGTCTCTGGTCGGTCCGATAGGTCCGGTCCGTCCGGGTGTTCAGATATTACAATTACATAGATATATTACATAGATACATTACAGTTACACATTAGATATATTAAAATACATGTAATATATAATGTTTTCGAATTACATTGATATATTAGAATTACATAGATACATTGGATATATATATATTACAATTACATAGATATACTACAGTTACATAGATATATTACAATTACATAGATATATTACATAGATACATTACAATTATATAGATATATTAAAATTACATAGATATATTACAGTTACATAGATATATTACATTAACACTATTAAATATATTAAAATTGCATAGATATATTACAATTTCTGAAAATATTATATATTACATGTATACATTACAATTACTGAAAACATTAGATATTACATGTGTACATTAGAACTTCTGAAAATATTAGATAATTGATAATGTATACATCTATGTAATTGTAATATATATGTGGAATTTACGTGGAATTACTATGTGTACATTAGAATCACTGAAAACAGTAGATAATGTAATTACAAAGATATATTACATGTATACATTAGAATTACTAAAAACTTAGCTAATTGATAATATTATAATTACATACATAGATATATTATAATTACATAGATATATTATATTTATTTGTTAGAATTACCACTTAACATTACGTAAATTACACAAATACATTACATAGATATATTATAATTACAAAAATATATTACAATTACATAGATATATTAATGAAAACATTAGATATTACATGTATATTTTAGAATTACCAATTACATAGATATATTACAATTACCACTTAACATTATATTACAATTATATAGATATATTACAATTACTGAAAACATTAGATATTTGATAATGTTTTGAGTAATTTAGAACTATCACTTAAAATTACATAAATTACATAGATAATTAATACTTTAGAATTAATTAAAACATATCTATGTAATTATAATATGTTTATGTAATTGTAATATATCTATATATCTATGTAATTGTAATATATTTCAGTAATTGTAATATATCTATGTAATTATAATATATACATGTAATATCTAATGTTTTCAGCAATTCTAATTATTCATGTAATATCTAATGTTTTCAGTAATTCTAATATTTTCAGTAATATATCTAATACAGTAATTGTAATATTATCTATATAGTTGTAATATATCTATGTAATTGTAATATCTAATGTTTTCAGAAATAGTAATGTAACTTACATAGATATATTACAAATATATTACAATTACATAAATACAATTACACAAATATATTACAATTACATAGATACAATTACTGAAATTATCTAATGTATACATGTTTTTAGTACTTGTAATATATCTATGTAATTATAATATATCTACGTAATTGTAATATATCTATGTAATTGTTTTCAGTAATTGTAATATATCTATGTAATTATAATAATGTTAATTGTAATATATACATGTAGTTGTAATATATCTATGTAATTGTAATATATTTATGTAATTATAAAATATCTATGTAAGTGTAATGTATACATGTTGCAGACACCTAATTTTGTCTAGATCCCTAAATCGGGTAATTTTTCTTCCTTGAGATGTTTCAGAATGCAGAAAAGCTATTCTCATCCTGTGCTTGCTTCGTAGAGAAAGGGAAGGGGAGTGGCAAGTGGTATTCCTTGATATGTAATATATCTATGTAATTCTAATATTCCCACAATTCTCTTTATTGCAAATTTTGTATTTGTAGCAAAACAAATTATTCCATTTGGGAATGAAAAGAAAATCTTTGGCATCGAAAACTTTCACCGAATTCTCCATCGTCTATGCCGAATTTAAGAAGAGTTTCTTCGCTTTCGAATTTGCATAATTGTTGTATTACATTACAATTACATAGATATATTACAATTACTTAAATATTTTACAATTACATAGATATATTACAATTACTTAAAACATTAGAATTACATAGATATATTACAATTATATAGATACATTACAATTACATAGATATATTACAATTACATAGATATATTACAATTACTTAAAACATTAGAATTAAATTGATATATAACAATAACATAGATACATTAGAATAATATAGATATATTACAATTACATAGATATATTACAATTACATACATAGATATATTACAATTACATAGATATATTAAAATTACATAGATATATTAAATATGTAATTGTTATATATCTATGTAATAGTAATATATCTATGTAACTGTAATATATCTATGTAATTCTAATATATCTATGTAATAGTAATATATCTATGTAATTGTAATATATTACATGTAATAGTAATATATCTATGTAATTGTAATTGTAATTGTAATATATACATAAATATATCTATCTATCTATGTAATTGTAATATAAACATAAATATATCTATGTATCTATGTAATTGTAATTGTAATATATACATAAATATATCTATGTAATAGTAATGTATCTATGTAATTGTAATATATCTATGTAATTGTAATATATCTATGTAATATTAATGTATCTACGTAATTGTAATTGTAATTGTAATATATCTATGTAATTATAATACATCTACCACTACAGCAATTTTGGGTTTTAGTGGCATTTTACTGGCGGCGTTTTACTTAAAAACGCCGGCAGGTACCGTGTTTTTGTAAAGGGAGCGGCGTTTCTACCCTAAACGCCGCTAAAAATTAATTTAGCGGCGTTTGTAAGGAAGAAACGCCGGTAAATGAGATCAATTACCGGCGTTTAGAATAAAAAACGCCGCTAAATATTTCTCAAATTACACCGATTTTTTTTTTACCACTAAAAAATTACCCGCCATTTCTATTAAAAGAAACGCAGCATTTTTATTAGTGTATTTAGCGGCGTTTGTTATAAGAAACGCCACTAAATGTTCTCATGTAGCGGCGTTTCTCAGACAAACGTCGCTAAATGTATGACATTGAAAAAAATCTGAGCAGAACATTTAGCGGCGTTTGTCTCCATAAACGCCGCTAAATGTGCAATTTAGCGGCGTTTGTCTGAGAAACGCCGCTAAATGTATGACATTTAAAAAAAAATCAGAGCAGAACATTTAGCGGCGTTTGTCTCCATAAACGCCGCTAAATGTTGCAATTCAGCGACGTTTGTCTTAGAAACGCCGCTAATGTTGCAATTTAGCGGCGTTTGTCTGAGAAACGCCGCTAAATGTATGACATTGAAAAAAATCAGAGGAGAACATTTAGCGGCGTTTGTCTCCATAAACGCTGCTAAATGAATAAATTTAGCAGCGTTTCTAGTATACAAACGCCGCTAAATATTAAAAAAATCGAGCGGCAAAATTTACCTCTTTTTTTTAAAAGGAGATGAATAGATTTACAATTTAGCGGCGTTTGTCGAAACAAACGCCTCTATTTGCTGGAAATATAATCAGTAACAGACCCCTCTTCCTCTTTACCCAAAACACAAAACTCATTTTTTCTCCCTCTCTCTGTCCATCCTCTCACACCCACCAGCTTTTAGGTCAAAGATTTAAGAAAAATTTTATTAATCTCTTTCCATTCCTAGAAGATTCTTGTTTGAAGGTAACAATTTTATGTTTTTGCATTTTGTAAATTGGAGATTTTATTTAAAGTTTTTGCATTTTTTTTTCCAGGTTCTAAACATTGAATTGGAAGAGGCATTTTGACAGATGATGAACCTTGGAGGTCAATTCTTTTACTTTTGCTTTCATTAACTTTAATCACTGGTTGTTTTACAAATTTGGAAAAAAATTGTAATAACTTGTAATTTTAGTGCAGGATTGGCAATAGGAGTTTTGGACCTTGTAATTGTTATATATTTACAGGTACAAATTAAATTTTATACTACCGTGTCTTGTTTAATTTAAATTTTATTCCAATTGTTATATGTTGATTATTTTGTGCTTTCTTAATAGAATTGTTGTATAATGATACTTTATAATATACTATTAAATTTTAATATATTTCTGTTATGTATTGATAGTAAACTATAATGAAATTTATTGAATAATATTATTAATTATAATTTTTAAATAAAAAAATTATATATATATTTTTACAAATTCTGGAAATTTAGCGGCGTTTTTATAACACAAACGCCGCTATATTTGTGAATATTAAAGAACGAAATTCTAAAATTAGTGGCGTTTCTCGAGACAAACGCCGCTAAACGTTTCAATTTAGCGGCGTTTCCTGAGCTAAACGCCGCTAAATGCTTCAATTTAGCGGCGTTTTTTATCCAGAAACACCGCTAATTTATTCTCAAATACCATCTGCTGCAGACCTACTCTGGCGTTTATAAATGCCGACAAATATCCCTACAAACGCCGCTACATTAGCGGCGTTTTTGTTTAAAACGCCGGGAAAATTCCCGACGTCGTTTTTCTAGACACTTTTAGCGGCGTTTTTCGAAAATGCCGCTAAATTTTTTGCGGCATTTAAAAACGCCGCTATTATAAAAAAAAACGCCGCTAAAGGCCTATTCTGCTGTAGTGTACGTAATATATCTATGTTATTGAAATTTATCTATGTAATTATAATACATCTATGTAATTGTAACATATCTATGTAATTGTAATATATTTGTGTAATTGTAATATATTTATGTAATTGTAATATATCTATGTAATTCTAATACAACTATGCAATTATAATTACATTAATCATATGTAATATATCTATGTAATTCTAATATGTAATATATCTATGCAATTCTAATATATCTATGTAATTGTAATTGTAATTGTAATACATACATTTCATTAATCATATGTAATATATCTATGCAATTGTAATATATCTATGTAATTGTAATATATCTATGTAATTGTAATATATTACATGTAATAGTAATATATCTATGTAATTGTAATTGTAATATATACATAAATATATCTATGTATCTATGTAATTGTAATTGTAATTGTAATATATACATAAATATATTATATGTAATATATTACAATTACATAGATATATTACATTGATACATAGATATATTTATGTATATATTACAATTACATAGATATATTACAATTACTTAGAATTATAATTCTATTTATGTAATTGTAATATATCTATGTAATTGTAATACATAAATATATTACATAGATACATTATTAGAATTACAATTACATAGATATATTACAATTACATAGATACATTACAATTACATAGATATATTACAATTGTAATTACACAAATATATTACAATTGCATAGATATATTACATATATTACAATCTCATAATTACAATTACATAGATATATTACAATTACATAAATATATCAACGTAATTGTAATATATCTATGTAACTATAATATATCTATGTAATTGTAATATATCTATGTAACATTATATATTACATGTATTTTAATATCACTAATGTGTAATTGTAATGTATCTATGTTACTGAAAACTTTAGATATATAATTATAATGTATCTATGTAATTGTAATATATCTATGTAATAGTAATATATCTATGTAATTGTAATATATCTATGTAACATAAATATATCTATGTAATTGTAAAATATTTATATAATTGTAATATATCTATGTAATTGTATATATTTATGTAATTGTAATATATCTATTTAGTTGTAATATATGTATGTAATTGTAATATATTTGTGTATATATTACAATTACATACATTTATTACAATTACACAAATATATTACAATTACATAGATATTTATATTACATAAATATATTTCAAGTACATAGATATATTACAATTACATAGATATATTACTATTACATAGATATATTACAATTACATAGAGACATTATAATTATATATCTAAAGTTTTCAGTAACATAGATACATTACAATTACATAGAAACATTACAATTACACATTAGATATATTAAAATACATGTAATATATAATGTTTTCGAATTACATTGATATATTAGAATTACATAGATACATTGGATATATATATATATTACAATTACATAGATATACTACAGTTACATAGATATATTACAATTACATAGATATATTACATAGATACACTACAATTACATAGATATATTACAATTACGTAGATATATTACATAGATACATTACAATTACGTAGATATATTACAATTACATAGATATATTACAATTACATAGATATATTAAAACTACATAGATATATTATTACAATTATATAGATATATTATATTATATATTACAATTACATAGATACATTACAATTACACATTAGATATATTAAAATACATGTAATATATAATGTTTTCGAATTACATTGATATATTAGAATTACATAGAGACATTGGATATCTATATATATATATATATTACAATTACATAGATATATTACAATTACATAGATATATTACATAGATACATTACAATTACATAGATATATTACATAGATACATTACAATTACATAGACATAGACATAGACATATTACATAGATATATTACAATTACATAGATATATTACAATTACATAAATATATTACAATTAATAATGTATCTCTGTAATATTACATAGATATATTACAATTACATAGATATATTACAACTACAAAGATATATTATCTTCTATGTAATTATATCTATGTAATTTTATGTATTATATGTAATATATCTATGTAATTGTAATAAATATATTTATGTAATTCTAATACATCTATGTAATTGAACTACATCTATGTAATTGCAATACATCTATGTAATTGAAATATATCTATATAATTGTAATATATCTATGTAATTGTAATATATATTTCTATGTAATATATCTATGTAATATTTATTACAATCACATAGATATATTACATAGATACATTACAGTTACATAGATAATATTACAATTACATAGATATATTACAATTAAAATACATGTAATATATATCTATGTAATATTACATAGATATATTATAATTACATAGATATATTAGAATTGCATAAATATATTACAATAACATAGATATATTATAATTACATAGATTATATTACAACTGAAATAGCATGAGCAAAACTATCCCACTCATGATTTAGAGTTGGCGGCAGTGGTGTTTGCGCTGAAAATTTGGAGGCATTATTTATTTGGAGAAAAATGTACAATCTACACTGATCATAAGAGTCTGAAATATCTAATGGATCAGAAAGAATTAAATTTGAGGCATAGGAGATGGTTGGAATTGATAAAAGATTATGACTGTGTAATTGACTACCACCCAGGAAAGGCCAATGTAGTGGCCGATGCTCTTACTAGAAAGTCTTCTAGTTCTCTTGCTCATATTCGAGCAATTCAGAAACCCTTACAAAATGAGTTGAAGTCCTTACCTTTAGAATTGATGATTGATGAGAATGATCTCCTAATAGCCCACTTGAAGGTTAAACCGATTTATATTGATTGTATACGTGAAGCACAGAATAATGACCCTATGCTAGTAAAGTTAAAGCAAGAAGTAAGGGATGGTGTGAGGACAGACTTTCAAATAAAGGATGAGGATGTACTGATAATGAAAAATAGGCTTTGTGTGCCTCAGGATGAAGAACTCCGGAAGGTGATTTTGGAGGAAGCTCATAATGCACCATACGCGTTACATCCCGGAACATTATTGGTGGCAAGGTATGAAACAAGACATAGCTGAGTTTGTTTCTAGATGCTTGGTATGCCAACAAATTAAAGCCGAGCATCAAAAACCTTCTGGGAAATTGAATCCCCTACCTATTCCTCAATGGAAGTGGGAAGATATTGCTATGGATTTCATTTCGGGATTACCAAGAACACAGTCTGGTTATGACAGCATTTGGGTGATTGTTGATCGTTTGACAAAATCAGCTCACTTTTTGCCAGTCAAGAAGACTTTTTCCATGGAAAGACTGGCTAAACTTTATGTGAACTAAATTGTTAGGTTACATGGTGCCCCAGTATCGATTGTATCTGATCGAGACCCCCGATTCACATCTCGATTTTGGCCAAGTTTGCAGAATGCTATGGGCACTAAACTCAAGTTCAGTACTGCTTTTCATCCTCAGACGGATGGACAATATGAACGGACAATTCAAATTCTGGAAGATATACTCAGATCTTGTATTATGGAATTCAAAGGAAACTGGGATGAACACTTGCCTCTAGCAGAATTTGCATATAACAATAGTTATCAGTCCAGCATCGACTTGGCTTCGTTTGAAGCTTTGTATGGAAGGAAGTGCAGAACTCCGGTGTGTTGGGATGATACAGATGAAAGGAAATTACTAGGTCCAGAAATTGTTATGATGACTGCAGACAAAGTTAAGGTAATTCGGGAAAAGATAAAAATAGCTCAAGATCGACAAAAGAGCTATGCAGATAATCGGAGAAAAGATTTAGAGTTTGAAGTTGGTGATATGGTATTTTTGAAAGTGACTCCTTGGAAGGGAGTAATCCGGTTTGGAAGACGAGGAAAGTTGGGTCCTCGATATATAGGGTCGTATGAGATCATTGAACGGATTGGCCCAGTTGCTTATAGATTGGCCTTACCAGAAGAATTGTCACGAATTCATAATGTGTTCCATGTTTCTATGCTCCGAAAGTACATTTTCTATTCTTCACATATATTGAAGGACTTGCCTATGGAAATTGAGGAAAATTTAACTTATAAAGAGCAGCCGGTTGAGATTTTGGATAGAAAGGACCAAGTTCTAAGGACTAAGACTATTTCATTAGTGAAAGTTATTTGGAGGAATCATTCATATGAAGAAGCTACATGGGAAAGATAGGAAGATATGCGGACTCAATATCCTCACTTGTTCAATCAAGTTGGTAAGTAAATTTCGAGGACGAAATTTTTTTAAGGGGGGTAAGTTGTAACAACCGAGGTTACGTATAATCATGTAAAGTTAAATTACGAAAATTTTAAGGACAACCTTGGAAATTGGTAAGAAGTTATAAGTGAAGGAAATAAAGGAAGGAAGGATCAAATTGAACATATTAAAAAGTTTAGGGGCTTAATGGTTATTTATAAAAAGTTGAGTGACCAATATGCAATTATACCAAAAACAAAAAAATATCTCTTATGTTCATTTTATCTCCCGAAAAAACTAGAACTTTTCATTCAATTCTCCAAGTAGAAGCCGGCTTCCTATCCTCCCTCTCTCAAAATTCTCTTCCAACAACTCCACCAAAATCTCAACAACAATTACATCCAAGGTTAGTTTCTTGATAAATTCTTCCTTTTCTTTAGATATTCTACTTGAGCATGCTAAGATCTTAGCTCCATAAACATGTTAAGGTCTGAAATCCATCTATTAAGTATGAATTTTACTCAACTTGGTAAGAATTAAAAGGATTTGAAAGCATGAACAAGAAAATGGGAAGAAAATGCAAAACAGGGGAAGTTGAGCATGCTTGCTGTTCGGATTTTCTGGGTTTGGCACATCAGGGTTTGTATTTTTTTGATATTTTTCCTAGAAACTAGACTTCAATATGAGAATTTTGGTTTTTGAATCACCCAAAACCGATAAGCGGTTAAAAAGAGAAAATTCGGTGCAGTTGGCTGTTCTGTGTTGACCCCTGTTTCAGCATAGTTTCGGGATTTATCAAATTTGATCAAAATTTTGTTCTAATTGTATAAGTTAGTTATTTTCTTCATAAATTATACATATTGGTTGAAATAAACCAATTGTAATCACTTCCAAATTCCTTACCAAACTCAAGTTATGATTTTCTAATCTAACTTGATATTAAGGAATTTATTGCTTAAGAGAAATATAGTACCAAAAGATGGTTATGGATTATGAAAATCTCTAAGGCATGGAATACTAGAAAGGAATTTGATAAGGACATGATTATGGAGTTGAATTATGGAGAAAATGATTATGGAAATGATATTAAAAATTAAGGATATGTTGTTTTGAGTATGAGAAATTAGTATTGACTATGGGGTAGATTAATGGGACTTAAGTTGCATTCAAAATTGTGTAATGCTTTGAGCATGTATAGATACTAATTATTGTTAATCTCTAGGCCACGTAGATCCGACGTCACCTGTTGATCCCGAAGTTTCAGGTCGAGGTGTACAGTGAGATCATCTCAAGGATTGTGAGTAGACGACAACTATAGTTATTTGAAATTTCTTTAATTATAATTATATATTTTTTTAGCATAATATTTATTTTACATATTAAAGGTATATACGATATTTAATCATATGAATTGATTTGTTATTAAAGTATTTTTATTTCAAGAAATATTATATCGAGTAAGTTGATTGATTTATGAAATATGATTATACATAGAATTTGACGTACATGGTTTTGGCTCCACCTGACTTAATGTATGAGACTATACCCTTGATCGGAATACAGGAGCTGCGTGCTACGCCTTTATGGCGGGAGCCACCTCCAGAGTCCCAATTCCGTGATATTAGACTGGGGTATGGGAGCTGCGTGGTACGCCTTTGTGGTGAGAGCCATCTCCAGAGTCTCTATCCCGTTATATTTGCCTTTTGGGGGCACATCATAGCGACACATATGCCTTTGGGGCGTCCTATGGTGGTATTGGCCTTTGAGGCCGGCTACTAGTATGCCTACATGGATATTGCCTGGTTATTTCATGGATGTATTCTTATGCATGACAGTAAGTTGGAGCCCAACTATACGTAACTTGATTTACTTCACAGATTTTATACATTGATTTAATGTTATAATATTGTTATACATTTGAAAACCTTGTTACGTCTTTGAATTACTCATTATGGTTTTATTATTATTTATTTTGAAAATGTCAATTATGCTTTACAGATTACCATTATAGTTTTCACACGCTTTAAATGTTGTCTACTCATTGAGATATTCATATATCTCACCTCTTCTTATTTCTCATTTTCAGGACACAGTTAGGTGTCGGGATTGCTGCCTTCCTCTACTTTCCGCTTCAAGAGTATATTGACGTGGTGGGCATCATATCTAAATTTCTAGAAGATTTGATCTCTTGATGTTTTTATCTAGTAAACCTTGCTGAGATAGGTTTACTTCTGGATATATTGTATATATTTGAAGATATGAGACAATAGATCAATATGTTTTGATTTGAGCATAAATTGATCATGGATAATTTTTGAATATGTATGGATATATGTGATCATAGTATTGAGGAATATTGCTGGTTGAGGATATGAATTGAGTGTTATTTGCAGGAGGGTTATAGTTGAGATAGAAAGGAAACTCTGCCGGATTTTAAGTAGATTATCCGGACAGGGTGTTACATAAATATATTACAATTACATAGATATATTACAACTACATATCTATGTAATTGTATATCTATGTAATTGTAATATATATATATATTACATAGATATATTACAATTACATAGATATATTACTATTACATAGATATATTACAATTACATAGATATATTACATATATTACATAGATGTATTACAATTACATAAATATATTTATTACAATTAGATACATTACATAGATATATTACAATTACAATTACAATTACAATTACAATTACAATTACTGTAATATATCTATGTAATTCTAATGTTTTAAGTAATTGTAATATATCTATGTAATTGTAATATATTTTTTTAATTGTAATATATCTATGTAATATATCTATGTAATTGTAATATATATATATATAAGTAATTGTAATATCTATGTAATTGTAATATATATATCTATGTCTCGGAGTACCACCTGCAGGATGACAAAAATCTTTTTACACTCGAAAACATCAATTTAGGAAGAAAACATACCTGTTTTAGTGGTCCGGACAAAATTAGGTGTCTACATATGTAATTGTAATATATCTATGTAATTGTAATATATATCTATGTAATTGTAATACATCTATGTAATTGTAATATATCTATGTAATTGTAATGTATTTATGAAATATATCTACGTAATATTACATAGATGTATTACATAAATATATTACAATTACATAGATACATTACAATTACATAGATATATATATATATATATATTACAATTACAATTACTTAAATATATTACAATTCTATAGAAAATATATTACATAGATATATTACATAGATAATATATTTGTGTAACTGTAATGTATCTATGTAATTGTAATATATCTATGTAATTCTATGTAATTGTAATATATATCTATGCAATTGTAATATATATCTATGCAATTGTAAGATATATATCTACGTAATTGTAATATATATCTATGCAATTGTAATTGTAATGTATCTATGTAATTGTAATATATCTATCTAATTGTAATATATCTATGTAATATATCTATGTAATTGTAATATATCTATGTAGTTCTAATATATCTATGTAATTGTAATATATTTATGTAATGTATCTATGTAATATATCTATGTAATTGTAATATATCTATGTAATATATATATATATATATCTATCTATGCAATTGTAAATATATTTATGTAATATATCTATGTAATTATAATATATCTATGTAATTGTAATAGTATATCTATGTAATTGTAATAGTATATCTAATGTAATTGTAATATATTAAAATTACAAAAATATATTACATAGAATTACATAGATATAATTATAGGTTTATGTAATTATATATATCTATGTAATATATCTATGTATTAGTAATACAATTATAATAAATATATGCAACTGTAATATATCTATATAATTGCAATATATATATTAATAAATATATCTATGTAATTATAATATATCAATGTAATATATTATCTATGTAATTGTAATATTTTTATGTAATTATAATATAGCTATGTTATTGTAATATATCTATGTAATTGTAATATATATCAATGTAATATATATCTATGTAATATATTACAATTACATAGATATATTACAATTACATATCTATTTTAATATTACATAGATATAGATATATTACATAGATATATTACTATTACATGTATTTTAATATATCTAAAGTATAATTGTAATGTATCTATGTAATTGTAATATATCTATGTAATTGTACTATTACAATAGATATGTAATTGTAATATATCTATGTAATTGTAATATATATCTATGTAATTGTAATACATCTATGTATTTGTAATATATCTATGTAATTGTAATAATATATGTAATTGTACTGTATTTATGTAATATATCTATGTAATATTACATAGATATATTACATAAATATATATCTATGTAATATATCTATGTAATATATCTATGCAATTGTAATATATCTATGTAATTGTAATATATCTATGTAAAGATTAGAATTACATAGACAAATTGATATATTAGAATTACATAGATACATTGGATATGTATATATTACAATTACATAGATATACTACAGTAATATATATTATAATTACATAGATATATTACAATTACATAATATATTACATAGATACATTACAATTACATAGATATATTACAATTACATAGATATATTATTACAATTACATAGATATATTATTACAATTACATAGATATATTACAATTAAATAGATATATTAAAATACATCTATGTAATTGAAATACATCTATGTAATTGTAATATATTTATGTAATTGTAATATATCTATGTAATTATATACATGTAATATCTATATATCTATGTAGTTCTAATATATCTATTAATTGTAATATATCTATGTAATTATATACATGTAATATCTATGTATCTATGTAATTCTAATATATCTATGTAATTATAATATATCTATGTTATTGTAATATATTTATGAAATTGTAATTTATCTATGTAATTATAATATATCTATGTAATATTACATAGATATATATATATTACATGTATTTTAATTGTAATATATCTATGTAATTGTAATATATCTATGTAATTGTAATATTATCTATGTAATTGTAATGTATCTATGTAATATATCTATGTGATTGTAATAGATATTACATAGATATATTACATGATTTATATATTACAATTACATATATATTACAATTATATAGATATATTTCGATTACATAGATGTATTGCAATTACATAGATGTAGTTCAATTACATAGATGTATTACAATTACAAAAAATATATTTATTACAATTACATAGATATATTACTATTACATAGATATATTACAATTACATAGATATATTATATATAATACATAAAATTACATAGAAGATAATACATCTTTGTAGTTGTAATATATCTATGTAATTGTAATATATTTATGTACGTGTAATATATCTATGTAATTGTAATATATCTATGTAATATGTCTATGTAATTGTAATGTATCTATGTAATATATCTATGTAATTGTAATATATCTATGTAATTGTTATGTATCTATGTAATATATCTATGTAATTGTAATATATCTATGTAACTATAGTATATCTATGTAATTGTAATATATATATATCCAATGTATCTATGTAATTCTAATATATCAATGTAATTCGAAAACATTATATATTACATGTATTTTAATATATCTAAAGTGTAATTGTAATGTATCTATGTAATATATCTATGTAATTGTAATATCTGAACACCCGGACGGACCGGACCTATCGGACCGACCAGAGACACCAAGGCTAGGCTTGGCTTGGCTAAACTTGAATAACCTTGGTGTCTAAACATTGAAATACATCTATGTAATTGAAATACATCTATGTAATTGAAATATATGTATATAATTGTAATATATCTATGTAATTGTAAAGTATCTATGTAATTCTAATGTATCTATGTAATTGTAAATACATTACAATTACTGTATTAGCTATATTACTAAAAATATTAGAATTACTGAAAACATTAGATATTACGTGAATACATTAGAATTACTGAAAACATTAGATAATGCAATTACAAAGATATATTATATGTATATATTTATCTATGTAATTGTAATATATCTATGTAATATTACATAGATATATTACATAAATATATTTATTACAATTACATATAAATATTACAGTAATTGTAATTGTATCTATGTAATTCTAATATATCTATGTAATTGTAATATATTACAATTACATATTACAATTACATAGATATTACATGTATACGTTATAATATATTACAATTACATAGATATATTAAAATTACTTAGATATAACACAATTGCATAGATACATTAGAATTACATAGATATATCACATATAATATACAATTACATTCATATATACATTACAACTACAAAGATATATTACTGAAAATTTTAAATTTACAAATATATTTGTCTAATATATCTATGTAATTGTAATATATTTGTGTAATTATAATATATCTATGTAATTATAATATATCTATGTAATTGTAATGTATCTATGTAATTGTAATTATGTGATTGTAATATATGTAATATATCTATGTAATTAGATATCTATGTAATTGTAAATATATTTATGTAATTGTAATATATCTATGTAATATATCTATGTAATATATCTATATAATTGTAATATATCTATGTAATAGTAATATATCTATGTAATTGTAATTATGTGATTGTAATATATGTAATATATCTATGTAATTAGATATCTATGTAATTGTAAATATATTTATGTAATTGTAATATATCTATGTAATTCTAATTTATTTATGTAATTGTAATATATCTATGTAATTGCAATTGTAATTATATCTATGTAATATATCTATGTAATTGTAATATATTTATGTAATTGTAATATATCTATGTAATTGTAATATATCTATGTAATATATATATCTATGTAATTGTAAATATATTTATGTAATATATCTTTGTAATTATAATATATCTATGTAATTGTAATAGTATATCTATGTAATTGTAATAGTATATCTAATGTAATTGTAATATATAATTGTAATATATTTATGTAATTGTAATATATCTATGTAATATATTATCTATGAAATTGTAATATATCTATGTAATTATAATATATCTATGTAATTGAAATATCTATATAATTGTAATATATCTATGTAATTGAAATATATCTATGTAATTATAATATGTCTATGTAATTGAAATATATCTATGTAATTATAATATGTCTATGTATGTAACACCCTGTCCGGATAATCTACCTAAAATCCGGCAGAGTTTCCTTTCTATCTCAACTATAACCCTCCTGCAAATAACACTCAATTTTATATCCTCAACCAACAGTATTTCTCAATACTATTACCACATATATCCATGCATATTCAAAAATTATTCATGATCAATTTATTCTCAAATCAAACATATTGATCTATTGTCTCATATCTTCAAATATATACAATATATCCAGAAATAAACCTATTTCAGCAAGGTTTACTAGATAAAAACATCAAAAGACCAAATCTTCTAGAAATTTAGATATGATGCCCACCACGTCAATATACTCTTGAAGCGGAGAGTAGAGGAAGGCAGCAATCCCGACACCTAAGTGTGTCCTAAAAATGAGAAATAAGAGGAGGTGAGATATATGAATATCTCAATGAGTAGACAACATTTAAAGCGTGTGAAAACCATAATGGAAATCTGTAAAGTATAATTGACATTTTCAAAATAAATAATAATAAAACCATAATAAGTAATTCAAAGACGTAGCAAGCTTTTCAAATGTATAACAATATTAAATCAATGAATAAAATCCGTAAAGTAATTCAAGTTTCGTATAATTGGGCTCCAACTTTCTGTCATGCACAAGAATACATCCATGAAATAACCAGGCAACATCCATGTAGGCATACTAGTAGCCGGCCCCAAAGGCCAATACCACCATAGGACGCCCCAAAGGCATATGTGTCGCTATGATGTGCCCCCAAAAGGCAAATATAACGGGATAGGGACTCTGGAGGTGGCTCCCACCACAAAGGCGTAGCACGCAGCTCCCATACCCCAGTCTAATATCACGGAATTGGGACTCTGGAGGTGGCTCCCGCCACAAAGGCGTAGCACGCAGCTCCCGTATTCCGGTCTAATATCACGGAATGGGGACTCTGGAGGTGGCTCCCGCCACAAAGGCGTAGCACGCAGCTCCCGTATTCCGGTCAAGGAAATAATCTCATACATTAAGTCAGGTGGAGCCAAAACCATGTACGTCAAATTCTATGTAAAATCATATTTCATAAAATCAACCAACTTACTCGATATAATATTTCTTGAAATAAAAGTACTTTAATAACAAATCAATTCATATGATTAAATATCGTATATACCTTTAATACGTAAAATAAATATTATGTAAAAAAAATATATATATAATTATAATTAAAAATATTTCAAATAACTATAGTTGTTGTCTACTCACAATCCTTTGGATGATCTCACTGTACACCTCGACCTGAAACTTCGGGATCCACAGGTGACGTCGGATCTACGTGGCCTAGAGATTAACAATAATTAGTATCTATACATGCTCAAAGCATTACACAATTTTTGAATGTAACTTAAGTCCCATAAATCTACCCCATATACTAATTTCTCATTCTCAAAACAACATATCCTTAATTTTTAATATCATTTCCATAATCATTTTCTCCATAATTCAACTCCATAATCATGTCCTTATCAAATTCGTTTCTAGTATTCCATGCCTTAGAGATTTTCATAATCCATAACCATCATTTGATACTATATTTCTCTTAGGCAATAAATTCCTTAATATCAAGTTAGATTAGAAAATCATAACTTGAGTTTGGTAAGGAATTTGGAAGTGATCCCAATTGTTTTATTTCAACCAATATATCTAATTTATGAATAAAATAACTAACTTATACAACTAGAACAAAATTTTGATCAAATTTGATAAATCCCGAAACCATGCTGAAACAGAGATCAACACAGAACAGTAAACTTCACCGAATTTTATCTTTTTAACCGCTTATCGGTTTTGGGTGATTCAAAAACCAAAATTCTCATATTGAAGTCTAGTTTCTAGGAAAAATATCAAAAAAATACAAACCCTAATTTACCGAACCCAGAAAATCCGAACAGCAAGCATGCTCAGTTTCCCCTGTTTTGCTTTTTCTTCCCATTTTCTTGTTCATGCTTTCAAATCCTTTTAATTCTTACCAAGAATGAGTAAAATTCATACTTAATAGATGGATTTCAGACCTTAACATGTTTATGGAGCTATGATCTCAGCATGCCCAAGTAGATATCTAAAGAAAATGAAGAATTTATCAAGAAACTAACCTTGGATGTAATTGTTGTTGAGATTTTGGTGGAATTGTTTGAAGAGATTTTTTTTTTTTTTTTGAGAGAGATAGATGATGGAGCCGGCTGCACTTGAAGAAGAGAATGAAAAAATGTGTAGAATTTTCGGGAGAAAGGATGAAGAAAAGAGATATTTTTCTTGTTTTTGGGATAATTGCATATTAGTCCCTCAACTTTTTATAAATAACCATTAAGTCCCTAAACTTTTTTAATATGTTCATTTTGATCCTTTCTTCTTTTATTTCCTTCACTTATAACTTCTTACCAATTTTCAAGTTCGTCCTTAAAATTTTCGGGATTTAACTTTACATGATTATACGTAACCTCGGTTGTTACAACTTACCCCCCATAGAAAAATTTCGTCCTCGAAATTTACTTACCAACTTGGTTGAATAAGTGAGGATATTGAGTCCGCATATCTTCCTCCCTTTCCCATGTAGCTTCTTCGTATAAATGATTCCTCCAAAGAACTTTCACTAATGGAATAGTCTTAGTCCTTAGAACTTGGTCCCTTCTATCCAAAATCTCAACCGGCTGCTCTTCATAAGTTAAGTTTTCTTCAATTTCCATAGGCAAATCCTTCAATATATGTGAAGAATCGAAAATGTACTTTCGAAGCATGGAAACATGGAACACATTATGAATTCGTGACAACTCTTCTGGTAAGGCCAATCTATAAGCAACTGGGCCAATCCGTTCAATGATCTCATACGGCCCTATATATCGAGGGCCCAACTTTCCTCGTCTTCCAAACCGGATTACTCCTTTCCAAGGAGTCACTTTTAAAAACACCATATCACCAACTTCAAACTCTAAATCTTTTCTCCGATTATCTGCATAGCTCTTTTGTCGATCTTGAGCTATTTTTATCTTTTCCCGAATTACCTTAACTTTGTCTGCAGTCATCATAACAATTTCTGGACCTAGTAATTTCCTTTCATCTGTATCATCCCAACACACCGGAGTTCTGCACTTCCTTCCATATAAAGCTTCAAACGGAGCCATGTCTATGCTGGACTGATAACTATTGTTATACGCAAATTCTGCTAGAGGCAAGTGTTCATCCCAGTTTCCTTTGAATTCCATAATACAAGATCTGAGCATATCTTCCAAAATTTGAATTGTCCGTTCAGATTGCCCATCTGTCTGAGGATGAAAAGCAGTACTGAACTTGAGTTTAGTGCCCATAGCATTCTGCAAACTTGGCCAAAATCGAGATGTGAATCGGGGGTCTCGATCAGATACAATCGATACTGGGGCACCATGTAACCTAACAATTTCATTCACATAAAGTTTAGCCAATCTTTCCATGGAAAAAGTCTTCTTGACTGGCAAAAAGTGAGCTGATTTTGTCAGACGATCAACAATCACCCAAATGCTGTCATAACCAGACTGTGTTCTTGGCAATCCCGAAACGAAATCCATAGCAATATCTTCCCACTTCCATTGAGGAATAGGTAGGGGGTTCAATTTCCCAGAAGGTTTTTGATGCTCGGCTTTAATTTGTTGGCATACCAAGCATCTAGAAACAAACTCAGCTATGTCTCGTTTCATACCTTGCCACCAATAATGTTCTCTTAAGGTTCGATACATCTTCACGCTACCGGGATGTAACGCATATGGTGCATTATGAGCTTCCTCCAAAATCACCTTCCGGAGTTCTTCATCCTGAGGCACACAAAGCCTATTTCTCATTATCAGTACATCATCATCCTTTAATTGATAGTCAGTCCTCACACCATCCCTTACTTCTTGCTTTAACTTTACCAACATAGGGTCATTATTTTGTGCTTCACGTATCCAATCAATATGAATCGGTTTAACCTTCAAGTGGGCTATCAGGAGATTATTCTCATCAATCATCAATTCTAAAGGTAAAGACTTCAACTCATTTTGTAAGGGTTTCTGAATTGCTCGGATATGAGCAAGAGAACTAGAAGACTTTCTACTAAGAGCATCGGCCACTACATTGGCCTTTCCTGGGTGATAGTCAATTACACAGTCATAATCTTTTATCAATTCCAACCATCTCCTTTGCCTCAAATTTAATTCTTTCTGATCCATCAGATATTTCAGACTCTTATGATCAGTGTAGATTGTACATTTTTCTCCAAATAAATAATGCCTCCAAATTTTCAGTGCAAACACCACTGCCGCTAACTCTAAATCATGAGTGGGATAGTTTTGCTCATGCTGTTTCAGTTGTCGAGAAGCATAAGCTATCACCTTCCCATGTTGCATCAAAACGCAACCCAAACCTCGCCTCGAGGCATCACTGTATACCACAAAGCTTCCATTCCCTGATGGTAGTGTAAGAACTGGTGCTGTGGTCAATCTATGCTTGAGCTCTTCGAAAGCTTGCTCACATTCATCAGTCCACTCAAACTTAGCATGCTTCCTTGTTAATTTTGACAAAGGAGAGGCAATCATGGAAAATCCTTCCACGAATCTTCGATAGTACCCTGCCAATCCGAGAAAGCTCCTAACTTCTGTGACATTAGTGGGTCTTTCCCAAGCAACTACAGCTTCTATCTTTTGTGGATCCACAAAAATCCCTTCCTTAGATACTACATGACCAAGGAATGCTACTTTGTCTAGCCAGAATTCACACTTGGAAAATTTAGCATAAAGTTGCTTTTCACGCATAGTCTGCAACACCGTTCTCAAATGGCTTACATGATCATTCTTATTCCTGGAATAAACTAGGATGTCATCGATGAAAACAATAACAAACTTATCTAAGTAGGGTCGAAACACCCTATTCATCAAATCCATAAAGACTGCAGGTGCATTAGTTAGCCCAAAAGGCATAACTAAGAATTCATAATGACCATATCGAGTTCTAAAAGCAGTCTTTGGAATATCAGATTCTTTAATCTTCAATTGATGATAACCCGATCTTAGGTCTATTTTGGAGAACACACTTGCACCTTGCAACTGATCAAACAAGTCATCAATCCTTGGCAAAGGATACTTATTCTTAATGGTGACCTTGTTCAGTTGCCGGTAGTCGATACACAATCGTAAAGATCCATCCTTTTTCTTTACAAATAAAACCGGTGCTCCCCAAGGTGAAGTACTAGGCCGAATGAAACCTCTGTCAACTAGGTCTTGCAACTGCACTTTCAATTCCTTTAGCTCCGAAGGTGCCATTCTATAGGGTGCCTGAGAAATAGGAGCACTGCCAGGGATTAAGTCAATAGTAAACTCCAATTCCCTGTCAGGAGGTAAACCGACCAATTCTTCAGGAAAGATCTCAGGAAACTCTTTGACCACAGGTATAGTTTCCAACTTTGCCTCATGTATGTCCTTGTTAATCACATAAGCAAGGTAAGCAGAATACCCTTTTTGCAAGTATCTATTGGCTGCCATCTTGGAGATAAGGCAAGAAGGTAAAACTTTCCTTTCTCCTTGAAAAGTAAACTCCAAATCTCCTGACTTCTTAAAAGTCACAATTTTGGAAAAACAATCTATCACTGCATTGTTTTTAGACAACCAATCCATTCCCAAAATCACATCGAAATCATACATTCCTAATGGAAACAAATTAACTGGTAATTCATGCTCCTGAACCATAACGGTACAATCCGGATAAACCACATCAATTTTCAAAGTTTCTCCCATTGGGGTACTAACGACCATAGGGATGTCTAACCTCCTAGACTCTCTACCCAAATGCATGACATATGAATTAGCAACAAAAGAATGAGTTGCACCTGGATCTATTAAGATCCTAGCATTTGCCTTAGAAATTGGGAGAGTACCTGTAACCACTTCAGGAGTAGCCTGAGCCTGTTGTTGGGTCATAGCATAAATTCTGGCTGTAGTTCGAGGTCTACCAGGCTGTCCACTCTGTCGAGGGCCAGTAGATGAACCAACTTGAGATTGTACCCCAATTCTATCTCTAACTGCTGTCGGCTGATGTGCAGCAGTAGGTTGGGTCCTTTCTTTTTGACCCACTGACAACTGACTAGTAACTCCCTTGTTCTCCAGCTTGGGACAATCCCGTTTCATGTGTCCCGGTTCTTTGCAGTAAAAACACACACCCTGTAGTCTCCAACATTCACCAGGGTGATTCTTCCCACAATGGGGACACTGAGGATAAGTCAATGTACGAGATCCTCCTGACCTCCCAGGTGGCAATCTAGTCTGCTGTTGAGGTCCAATGATAAATCTACTAGAAGAACCACTAATAGGTTTTCTGTCTAATCCCTCATGAAATCTCAAGGGTTTGGAACCACTGACACTGCTTTCTACATAACTTTTCTTAGGCCTCATGTCCTCACTGGAGGAGTGCCATTTTCTTTTTCTGAACATCTCTTCTCTATCTTTCATTTCTTTCAGATTCTGTTCAGCTTTGATTGCCATGTTGACCCATTTATTAAAGTCATCTGTATCCAGGGTCGTCAACCTATCTCGAATACTAACATGTAGCCCATCTTGGAATTTCTTGCATCTATCAGCATCGTTGGCTACTATTGATGGAGCAAATTCTGATAGTTCACTGAATTTTTGCTCGTACTCTGCTACTGACATACCACCCTGTTTTAAATTCATAAACTCAGTCCATTTCTTTTCCCGCAAGGCCCGAGAGTAGTATTTTTCTTCAAACTCTCTTCGAAAATCTGCCCAGGTTATGGCAGGACGTCCAACATACCTTTGCACTGTAGTTTTCCACCATGTGTGTGCATGATCCTCCAAAAATTGCACCGCACATGGTAACCTCATAGTCTCGGGAATCTGAAGAGTAATGGAAGTAGTCTCAAATTTTTGTAGCCATGACCAGGCTAAATCTGATTCCAAAGACCCTGTGAAAATCTTGCAACCCATATTCTTCAAATCTTTACAGTAATCAACTATCCCCTTCTCAGCAGGGGCAGTCAAAGCGGGAATTACTCTTGCCAAGGCCGCAACTGCCTCAGCTAAATTACGATCAGCTGCTGGAGGTGCTGTTGAGGGTGCAGCAACAGAAGATGAACCAGCAGCTGAAGCTTGTTCTCCAATTTGCTCATCGACATTCACATTTCTATTCCTATCCCTATTTTGGGGTAGGGGATTGATTCTAGGCCTTCCTCTTCGACGTGGTGGCATCGTGTCTGATTTTCTGCACAGGTGACAATATTTTAATACTTCAACAAACAGTTCCTAAGTCTACAGGACCTATAACCTTGCTCTGATACCAAATTGTAACACCCTGTCCGGATAATCTACCTAAAATCCGGCAGAGTTTCCTTTCTATCTCAACTATAACCCTCCTGCAAATAACACTCAATTTTATATCCTCAACCAACAGTATTTCTCAATACTATTACCACATATATCCATGCATATTCAAAAATTATTCATGATCAATTTATTCTCAAATCAAACATATTGATCTATTGTCTCATATCTTCAAATATATACAATATATCCAGAAATAAACCTATTTCAGCAAGGTTTACTAGATAAAAACATCAAAAGACCAAATCTTCTAGAAATTTAGATATGATGCCCACCACGTCAATATACTCTTGAAGCGGAGAGTAGAGGAAGGCAGCAATCCCGACACCTAAGTGTGTCCTAAAAATGAGAAATAAGAGGAGGTGAGATATATGAATATCTCAATGAGTAGAAAACATTTAAAGCGTGTGAAAACCATAATGGAAATCTGTAAAGTATAATTGACATTTTCAAAATAAATAATAATAAAACCATAATAAGTAATTCAAAGACGTAGCAAGCTTTTCAAATGTATAACAATATTAAATCAATGAATAAAATCCGTAAAGTAATTCAAGTTTCGTATAATTGGGCTCCAACTTTCTGTCATGCACAAGAATACATCCATGAAATAACCAGGCAACATCCATGTAGGCATACTAGTAGCCGGCCCCAAAGGCCAATACCACCATAGGACGCCCCAAAGGCATATGTGTCGCTATGATGTGCCCCCAAAAGGCAAATATAACGGGATAGGGACTCTGGAGGTGGCTCCCACCACAAAGGCGTAGCACGCAGCTCCCATACCCCAGTCTAATATCACGGAATTGGGACTCTGGAGGTGGCTCCCGCCACAAAGGCGTAGCACGCAGCTCCCGTATTCCGGTCTAATATCACGGAATGGGGACTCTGGAGGTGGCTCCCGCCACAAAGGCGTAGCACGCAGCTCCCGTATTCCGGTCAAGGAAATAATCTCATACATTAAGTCAGGTGGAGCCAAAACCATGTACGTCAAATTCTATGTAAAATCATATTTCATAAAATCAACCAACTTACTCGATATAATATTTCTTGAAATAAAAGTACTTTAATAACAAATCAATTCATATGATTAAATATCGTATATACCTTTAATACGTAAAATAAATATTATGTAAAAAAATATATATATATAATTATAATTAAAAATATTTCAAATAACTATAGTTGTTGTCTACTCACAATCCTTTGGATGATCTCACTGTACACCTCGACCTGAAACTTCGGGATCCACAGGTGACGTCGGATCTACGTGGCCTAGAGATTAACAATAATTAGTATCTATACATGCTCAAAGCATTACACAATTTTTGAATGTAACTTAAGTCCCATAAATCTACCCCATATACTAATTTCTCATTCTCAAAACAACATATCCTTAATTTTTAATATCATTTCCATAATCATTTTCTCCATAATTCAACTCCATAATCATGTCCTTATCAAATTCGTTTCTAGTATTCCATGCCTTAGAGATTTTCATAATCCATAACCATCATTTGATACTATATTTCTCTTAGGCAATAAATTCCTTAATATCAAGTTAGATTAGAAAATCATAACTTGAGTTTGGTAAGGAATTTGGAAGTGATCCCAATTGTTTTATTTCAACCAATATATCTAATTTATGAATAAAATAACTAACTTATACAACTAGAACAAAATTTTGATCAAATTTGATAAATCCCGAAACCATGCTGAAACAGAGATCAACACAGAACAGTAAACTTCACCGAATTTTATCTTTTTAACCGCTTATCGGTTTTGGGTGATTCAAAAACCAAAATTCTCATATTGAAGTCTAGTTTCTAGGAAAAATATCAAAAAAATACAAACCCTAATTTACCGAACCCAGAAAATCCGAACAGCAAGCATGCTCAGTTTCCCCTGTTTTGCTTTTTCTTCCCATTTTCTTGTTCATGCTTTCAAATCCTTTTAATTCTTACCAAGAATGAGTAAAATTCATACTTAATAGATGGATTTCAGACCTTAACATGTTTATGGAGCTATGATCTTAGCATGCCCAAGTAGATATCTAAAGAAAATGAAGAATTTATCAAGAAACTAACCTTGGATGTAATTGTTGTTGAGATTTTGGTGGAATTGTTTGAAGAGATTTTTTTTTTTTTTTTGAGAGAGAGAGATGATGGAGCCGGCTGCACTTGAAGAAGAGAATGAAAAAATGTGTAGAATTTTCGGGAGAAAGGATGAAGAAAAGAGATATTTTTCTTGTTTTTGGGATAATTGCATATTAGTCCCTCAACTTTTTATAAATAACCATTAAGTCCCTAAACTTTTTTAATATGTTCATTTTGATCCTTTCTTCTTTTATTTCCTTCACTTATAACTTCTTACCAATTTTCAAGTTCGTCCTTAAAATTTTCGGGATTTAACTTTACATGATTATACGTAACCTCGGTTGTTACAACGTAACTGTAATATATCTATGTAATTATAATATATTTGTGTATTGTAATATATCTTTGTAATTGTAATATATCTATGTAATTGTAATATATTTTTGTAATTATATATTTGTGTAATTGTAATTGTAATATATGTATGTAATATATCTATGTTATTGTAATATATCTATGTAATTGTAATATATCTATGTAATTGTAATATATTTATGTAATTGTAATATATATATATCTATGTAATTGTAATATATATATGTATTTATTTAGATATATATTTGTGTAATTGTAATATATACATATATTTATATAATATATGTAATATATCTATATAATTGTAATATATCTATGTAATAGTAATATATCTATATAATTGTAATATATCTATGTAATTGTAATTATGTGATTGTAATATATGTAATATATCTATGTAATTAGATATCTACGTAATTGTAAATATATTTATGTAATTGTAATATATCTATGTAATTCTAATATATTTGTGTAATTTATCTATGTAATTGTAATATATTTATCTATGTAATTTTAAATATATTACAATTAATGTATTAGATATATTACTGAAAATATTAGAATTACCGAAAACATTAGAAATTACATGAATACATTAGAATTACTGAAAACATTAGATAATGTAATTACAAAGATATATTACATGTATATATTTATCTATGTAATTGTAATATATCTATGTAATATTACATAAATTTATTACAATTACATAGATATACTACAGTTACATAGATATATCTATGTAATTGTAATATATTTGTGTAATTGTAATATATCTATGTAATTGTAATATAATGGTGTAATTTATTTATTATCTATGTATATTACAAAATATATATATATATATATTACAATTACATATATATAATATAATTACATAGATATATTACATATATTACATAGATATACTACATAAATATATTACAATTACATAGATATATTACATAGATACATTACATAAATATGTTACAATTATATAGATATATTACAATTACATAGATATATTACATAGATATATTACAATTACATAGATATATTATAATTACATAGATATATTATACATAGATAAATTACATAGATATATTACAATTACAATATATGTATGTAATTGTAATATATACATATATTTATATATTACAATTACATAGATTACATAGATATATTACTATTACATAGATATATTACAATTACATAGATATATTGTAATTACATAGATATATTACAATTACATAGATATATTATAATTCTATTTATGTAATCGTAATATATGTATGTAATTGTAATATATACATATATTTATATATTACAATTACATATATATATTACAATTACAAAGATATATTACAATTACATAGATATATTACAATTACATAAATATATTACAATAACATAGTTATATTACATATATATATTACAATTACATACATATATTACAGTTACATAGATATATATTACAATTACATAGATATATATTACAATTACATAGATATATTACTATAACATAGATATATATTAGAATTACATAGATATATTACAATTACAAAGATATATTACAATTACATATATATATATATAACAATTACATAGATATATTACTATAACATAGATATATATTACAATTACATAAATAGAATTATAATATATCTACGTAATTGTAATATTTCTATGTAATTGTAATTGTAATATATTTATGTAATTGTAATATATCTATGTAATTGTAATGTATTTATGTAATTGTAAAATCTATATATATTACATAAATATATTACAATTACATAGATATATTACATAGATACATTACATAAATATGTTACAATTACATAAATATATTACAATTACATATATATATTATAATTACATAGATATATGATACATAGATATATTACATAGATATATTACAATTACAATTACAATATATATATGTAATTGTAATATATACATATATTTATATATTACAATTACATAGATTACATAGATATATTACTATTACATAGATATATTACTATTACATAGATATATTACAATTACATAGATATATTATAATTCTATTTATGTAATCGTAATATATGTATGTAATTGTAATATATACATATATTTATATATTACAATTACATATATATATATTACAATTACAAAGATATATTACAATTACATAGATATATTACAATTACATAAATATATTACAATAACATAGATATATTACATACATATATTACAATTACATACATATATTACAGTTACATAGATATATATTAGAATTACATAGATATGTTACTATAACATAGATATATATTAGAATTACATAGATATATTAGAATTACAAAGATATATTACAATTACATAGATATATAATAATTACATAGATATATTACTATAACATAGATATATATTACAATTACATAAATAGAATTATAATATATCTATTTAGTAATATATCTATGTAATTGTAATATATATATATATGTAATTGTAATATCTATGTAATTGTAATATATCTATGTAATTATAATATATTTATGTAATTGTAATATATCTATGTAATTGTAATATATATATCTATGTAATATATTTATGTAATTGTAATATATCTATGTAATTATATATCTATATAATGTATCTATGTAATTGTAATATATATATCTATGTAATTGTAATATATCTATGTAATATATGACAATTACACAAATGAATATATTACAATTACACAAATATATATTACATTAACTATAATAAATCTATATAAATGTATCTATGTTATAATATATCTATGTAATTGTAATACATTTATGTAATTGTAATATGTATATGTAATTATAATATATCTATGTGATATATCTATGTAACTGTAATATATCTATGTAATATATTACATATATATATATATATATATATATTAAAACTACATAGATAATATATATATTTATGTAATTATATAGATATATTTATGTAATTGTTGTCGCAACCTAAAAAATAACGAGTCTCATCGCAAGACTTTATTATTCGTTAAGCGTGACAATATTTTGTGTGTCATGAATATAAATATTTTACAATTACATAGATATATTACAATTACAGAAAACATTAGATATAGTCATATAATAATTTCAGTAATTCTAATATATCTATGTAAAAGAAAAATTGTGATTGTAATATATCTTTGTAATTGTGATTGTAATAAAATCTGCCCCTTCCTAGTGCTTGGGTTGATGTCAATGTTTCTTGGTGCAAATGCAAATGGCCTGGATTGATGCCCATGTTTCATGATGCAGATGCCCCTACTAATTGTATTCATGTAACTGGTTTATAAATGGTGTAACTACAATTACCACACAATAATGAAAATGCATTGATTCTAGAAATGACGCAATTTCTTGAGATGACACAAATGCGAATTCCATGAAGAATGTAAATGTAAAGGTAAAATGTAGATGCTTATGGAATAATGCCAATGCAAATACCCATGAATGATGCAAATGCTTGCCGACACTGTGCAGATGCAAAAGCTTGATAAAGAGATGAGTGCTCATGAGTGATGCAAATGCCCCCGATTGTTTTTCTAGACTTTGGCTTAGCTTTTCAAATTCATTTTTCCTCTTCAAATAAGAGTATATCTTCAATTCATTTTGGATATTCTCTTTGCCCCAACAGTTTTCAAACTTTCATCAACAAAGATTTGAATCGGGTTCTATTTCCTCTTCTTATATCTGGAAGTCAGGACCTATCTTGGCAGTTCTACACCTTTGAGTTAGAAAAATCCTTGTCTCATGTCAACATCAAAATAGGTATTTCAAAAAATCTCTTTATTTGTTTTCGCATTTTGAAAACTTCTGAACAAAAAATATTAACCCCACAATGTGTGATGTACAAATCTTCTGAAGACTGATGATCATTGTTAGAAATTTCTCTAAGTATCAATCTGGTTTTTTCAACTGGGATTGGCAAGGCTTGGTATAACAAGATTCTGGCTTTTCCAGGAAAACTTCGTGACAAAAATGTATATCCTTTCTAGGCTCACAAATGGAACAGGTTTTATAAATCATGAATTCATTGAGAACCAAGCAAATTCTACATTCTTTTAGTTTTCATATCAAGGCATTTTGACAAGCGTCAAGATTGGCCGGGATGTTTAAACCGGAAAGTTTAATCTTGGAGAAATTTTTTTTAGTTTTTTGAAGATAATCCTCTGAATGAGAGTTGGCAATTTGGGGGGTTCAGGAATTCCTAGATGTTCCTCGATGACCACTCCTTTAATATGACCTTCTCTTTTTGTGGTATCGGCACTTTCATAGATGGTACACCCAAATGAGTGTATCTTATTTAACCTTGCACTAAAAAGATCAATTGTAAGTATAGTAGTTAGCAAGGGTCGAGTCCTCAGGGATTGGGTTTTAGTTTATAAGTTAATAGTTTAAAACTTAAATTCAAGGAAAACAAAAGAAAAGGGGGTTTTGAAATAGTTTTAAAAATAAGCAAACAATAAAAGTAAGATGCAAGTAAGAAATAAGAAATCAAATATGAGAGAAATATGGTTAAGGTTTCATTCTCCACCACTAGACATCATTAAGAATCAATTTCAGATCTATCAATATCAACCAACTATCAAAGTTAACAACCGTAGATAACAACAAGCTCTGTTATCCCAATCTTTCCTTAGTTTGTCGTTAAATAGAACAAGCTCTCTATTTAATCTCTAACCATCAAACAACCTAGAATAAGCTCTCTAAATTCAATTTAATGGCAGCTTTATGATGAGAAAGATAGGTTGATCTAAGCAACAAACACATAAGCTCGGATTGTTCAACTTAGGTTATGTTCCACTTTGCAATTATTGAAAACTTGACCATAATCATTAATCACAAATTGCCACTTATGAATAGGAAATCAAGACAATTACACGGATCAAGACTCCTAAACTAGCAATAGATAATTATCAAGATCTATCTAGTTGTACACCTAAACAAATCAAGACAACATCATGAACAATTCTTGTAGAAGAACATAAGAAACTTTGATAGAAAATTAATGATAGATAGAATCTGAAAATCAATTATAAAACATGTCTAGGGCTTTGAAATCACCCTTAACCAAATAGAAGTTTAGCCTAGCATAGGCATTGTAAACATAAACATAAAATTAAAGAGAATCTAAGAAGAAAATAAAAGAAAGAAAGAAAGAAGAAGAAGAAGAATATTAATTATCCAGCCTCTTGCTCTCTCTAAAGAAAAAGAAAACTAGAGAAAAGAAAGAAGAAGAAAACTTAGAGAATTTTATTACAATGGCTAATATCCTACCAATGTACAATGTCCCTTACAATCATCCAAGGCCCTCTTTTTATACACATTTTGGAGAGCTATATGACAAGAGACAAGCTTTATAAATTTCAAAGGTAGGTATAATAGATGGGTGCATTTTTCTAACAATTTTCGTCATATTGTATGACAATTCTGATCAGCCAGCTTGATGGTTGATTTTTTCAATGTTGGAGGCTTGATCTGATCAAATGGTCTTCTAGAAAAATATTTCCCTATCTGTTTGTGATCCATAGCCGTTGGAATCAGCTCATTTTCACATGTGGATCAGAAGATATGGTCAAAATACCAAAACTGGTCAGAACAAACGTCATTGCACATTAGCCAACTTGATACCACATTTCGATAGGGAAAACGACTCCGTTTCAAGAAGTGTAAAGCATGAAAAAGATAGATATGCCTCTTAAGTTTGCACTGTAAAAATTTCAGCCTTAATGCTTCAGTGAAACTCTAGATATAGCTGATATGGCAAAAGGTGTCGGAACTGGAACTGAACTGGATTTGCCCTTAATTCTTGATTTAACCTAGTAATCTGAAATCACTCAAAGAAACTCGTGAAAAACACCAAATTACATAAAAATATAAAAGATCATAAACACAATTAGACTAAGCAATAATAACTCGTATTTGACACAAAACAATAATAAAACATAACTAAAAACTATATAATTATACGAGTTATCACACCCCCACACTTAGATTGTTGCTAGTCCCTAGCAACGACTCAATCCTAGAAAAAAAAAATAAACAAACAAGAAAACAAGTTAAAGGGATCTCAAACAAACAAGCAAGATCAAGCGTAAGAATTGACAAGGCATCTAATTAAGTATCATTGGCATATTAAGTTCGAGTAAAGGGTCAATGAGATTAAAATTGAAGGCACTACCGTACGATTGAGGAACTTCCTTCTTGGCGAGACTTTAGCAAGCCATGGAGGACTAGGCAAACTATAGCTTCATAAGTACACATGCTAAGATTCTTGTCACCGCAGTTCACAAGTGAACTTGACAAATCTGATCGGTACAGAGATGAATCTGAGGCTTATGGACAAGTGAGGGGTGGAATGTTCAAACATAATCTGAGGTTTATCACAAGTTAGGCTCAAGAAATATAATAATAATGTGATCAATCCTCTCAAAATATTTTCATTCTCACTCATCCTTAGTCCTATGTTCAACATAAATATTTTGAAAAGAAAACAAAAAGCAAGAAAAGACTCGATCCAAAGAAAATAGAAAAGTAAAAACCTCTCTATAATGAAGAACCTCGAATCTTGAATTCTGATTTTTTTTTTCAGCATCTTTTTCTCAACTCATCACAACATTGTTTTGGCATCAATAAGTTCGAAGTTCACGACTCTAAAAACAGCCACTCATTCTAACTACCCTCTTCTGCATTATTCCTTTTTTTTTTTTTTAGATTTCAAAAGATAACAAAATAAACAAGAAGGAAACACACAATCCCAAACCCAATGATCACAAATATTATCATAAAAGTATAAAGAGGGAATGGGGGTGAGAATCGTATCCGTTCACTTTGGCATAATTTCTGGAGTTCATATCTAGGGATCCAACCCGAAGGTTTACAACCTATGGGCTCCTAATGTAAGGGGGCAAAGATAAGGGGCTTTCTGGATAGTGACTTTGTTCTAAGATCAGATCATGTATAGATGCAAGCATCTATGTGATGACCTAAATCTGCATGTGGAATGAAGAGAAAAAGTAAACTTACTATGTCTTCCCAGTTTTCCGTGGCTTTCCAAAGGCTCACCATGAATTCACATTCCAACAAAAATCGAACTGATCTGCCAAAAACAATCTCAAAGACATTTGATCATCAAAAATATTCAATTTTCAGAAAACCAAATTGAAAATAACCTAGATAACTTAATCAAAACCTTTGTAACTCTATTGCTTTATCCACATGCTTGCCAAGATTATACTAATACTCAAAAAAAAAATACATACATAAAAGTAGTAAAACACATGCAGATAATAAACGGACCAGATAGTTTTTTTTTTTTTTGAAAAGAAGAAATCAAACTGACAAGGTATGTCTCAAGTCTCCCTTACTCAGACCTTGTTCAGAATGAATACTTCTAAATGGCTTAAAACACAACAATTTTTTTTTTTTTTTTTTACAAATTAGCAAAATATGTCCCTTACCCCCTACTAAAATATGACATTGTCCCCAATGTCAAATTTTAAAGGTAGAATTTAGGAGATATTACCTGCAGAGGTTGCTAACCACTTATTATAACTGAGACACAACAAACAAAAATGTTAGATAATGTCACAAAGACAAAGTGCAATCCACTCCTTGCTTGTCTATATCTCTTTTTCTTTTTCCGAGCGTTTGCGAAACAACCGTAGCAGGTAAATACTCATAAGCTTGGAGCTTTTTGAGTAAATCTTCAATGGTTGTAGCAGAAATTATGGTTCTCCTTGCCTCTGAAAACATGAATCCATTTTCCACAGCATTATCTAAATATGAAAGCAAATTACTAAAATAACCATTAATATTAAGCAAACCAATGGGTTTCTTTTTTTTTTTTGTGACCAAAGATGACCAAGAAGCCACGCAAGCTATTTCTTCCAATGTACCCAGACCTCCTGGTAAAGCAATGAATGCATCGGCAGAATGGTACATGATTGTTATCCGTTCAGGGATACTCCAGACTTGTATTTCCTTACCCACGGTAGGTCCACAAAAACCTGTGAATAGTTTTGGCACGATTCTTAGAACTGGACTTCCTCCGGCGTGTGCTGCTGTAGCGACTGCTCCCATTAAACCCGTACTACCGCCTCCATAAATCAACTGGATCTTTTGTTGGGCAAGTATTACTCCAACTCTTATGGCTTCATCAGCTAATATTTTATTTTTCCCTGGATAAGCACCTCCAAAGACACAAATTTTTTCAATGCGCTGGGACGAAGTACTTTCCAAAATTTTTTTTTTCGAGTGCCTGAAAGAGAATGAGTACATGGTGTAATATATAGAGGACTGAGTAGTGAATCAGACAAGAGTAATAATATCGCCGAAAGTGTATTTGACCTGTCAGAAGAAAATGTTAACCTAACAAAAGATTTTTGCGTGATTTCACGAAGAAAATCAAAAAGAGAAGAAAAATCAACCGTAAAAGACCAATGCAAAAAAAAAACGAGAATAATTACACAAATCGAACAACACGTAAATTAAACTGAAATGAAGTTATTGCAAATCAAACCAAAAGCTCAGAAGTCATTTATTGTAGTTGTGATTGTGGCTCACATATTCCTCTGGTTTTACGTCCAGAAACGGCTTAAACGCCTTCTATGAGTCGAGGATATGCTTCCCATCCAGTTTTCTTACAAGCTGGCAAACAGGGTCTTTTAACATCAGATTCCCAAGATGTTGCCATTCCCTTTGGAATTGCGGCCATAAATCAAGAATTTCTCTTTGTACGTCTCCACTAGGATGCGTCTCAAGAGAAAGTTGGATATTACCCAAATTCTCCTTACTTAGTCCATCCTTAATGAGTTCAATTTTATCATCTCGATTAGAGGACGGAATCCCAATAGAACGACATTTACCGTTACACGTCCATCGTGCACATTTGTGGCAATTTGAACTCATGCGCTTTGCTCGTCGCTTCTTTGCAAAAGTGCTTCTACCTGTACCTGGTAAATGCAAAACAGGAAGATATTCATCTTCACGTACCTTGGCTTCAATTATCCAACGTATGTCTTCAGGAATCCCTTTGTGCATAAGCATTCTTAATCTTTCAAATCGAACTTGGTAAAGCTTCAGTAAAATATTTCGAGGAAAATGAGGAAATCGTTTCTGCAATCTTGTGAGAATATCATCCATCCTGAAAAAAATGAAAGAGAAATTGAAAGAGAAATTTATATACAATATCAGTTTTGTGGGTAGCTGATGGAACCGACTTAAATAATCACGGAGTACCGTTATCCGCCATTTAACCGGGGTTAAAAAAATAAAATAAAAAAAAATAAAAATTATATTTACATCTAGTCCTCGAGCAAAATCAAATAGCGACAAAATAATAAAACCTAATCTAATCCTCTTTCAATACAAATTAGAGACAATCATTGAACAAGTCTTATAAACTAATCAATAGCTTAAAGAGTTTCACAAAAAATCATGCTTGATAGTAAATGGTTTGAGTTAAGCTAAAATTAACATAACATATCAAAATAGTGCATGTTCAAACTTAATCTCAACTTCTCACATGGGATACCCTCATGATTTTCACTCTTTAAAGTAGTGGTGAAGTGTTTACACTCAATCAATCTCATGAAAACAGTTCTACCATATTCTCGCTTGTCCACTTATTCTCCACTATTTAGATCATACAACTTCATGAATCAGGAGGTCTGTAATCAAGGTTGTAATGGGGCCAAGGGGTTTGTAATGTGGTTGAAGAACAAAAGGATAAAGATATCACAAAGGTTCCAAAGAGTTCATAAAGTTTAGAGACATAATAAGATCATACAAAGAAACTTCTCAAAACTCTTTACAAGTACATAGTCACATAGGCCGGATATTCATGTTGGGCCTTTTCTTCATTCTAAACAACTTTGTAACATTTTTTTCCACAAATTCAAGAGATGATTCATATTTTTTTTTTTTTACATAGGAATGTATTTGCCAGTATTCCATTTCTTTTTCTCTTGACTTTTCTTTTCTTTCCCCCCCACACTTATTTCTTGTTTCTAACCCAAATTTTCAATAGATCTTCCTTGTCTTTGCAACTTGTCTCAAAATGTGCTAATTCATCTTTGGAACAAAGGTAAAGATATAAATAAGTATATTTAGGTTAGGGACAAGTTATGGTTACCAAAGAGATAGCATATTCAATGTAGGCTCAAATTGGTTCACTAAGGGTGTGTTCTCTTGGAACATCAATAAGGGATGGTTGTTTGGCCCTGGCTAAAAATCCTAATGCCTCTATCATATTCATGTTGTCACATGCATCAATATAGTCTCAACAAGGTCTAAAGCAAGTTCTAGAGAATCATGTAATCATAAGAGCACTCAAGAAAGAAATTAGATTGATTTGTATAATGCATCAATCATTATAGGCTCAAAAACTCACAAGGATGATTATACAAGTCAGATTAAGTCTAAACATGCTTCTTTCTCAATCAACATATCATATTAACATTGGCTCATAAAAAGGTTGATATCAAGCTCAATTCTCATGAAAATCTTCTCACTAATAAATCTGTTTTAGACTTATGCAATTCATATCTCATCATAGTATAGAAAAGAACTAAAACACACTAAAAACAACATAAAAAAAACTCAAAAACAAAACACTCTAAATAAAATCCTAAATTTTTCCCCCCCACACACAATTCTTACATTGTCATCAATGTAATGCTATTAACCCAAATGAAAGAATCATGTGTAAGAGAAAATAACTAATAGCATAAGAATAGGAATAACTAAGACTCAAAACAAAACAAAACAAACTCATGCAACCTAAATAATCCTAAAATACTAAACAAATAATTAACAAATAAACATAAAAATAATAAAAATAATAAAAGAAAAAGGAAAAGGAAAAGAAAGCAAATCTGAGTATGGCAGGTGGTAATTTCTTCATTAATTGGGCTGCCTTCCCAATTAGTACTTGATTTAAGTTGTCCAACCTAACCAACACCCCTTCTTGGCTGTTTAGGATTTGCAAGATCATACAAGAAACTTCCCGAATTTGTGCGTTTTGTAGGGTGGTTTCTTTGCACAAAAGTGGATGCATTCTCCATTACAAGTATTATTCCATCCTTTGTAGTGCATTGCTCATCGAGGAATGGTGCATCTTTTGGTACTTGTTGAATGACATCCACAAACAAACTGTTTAAGGTTTCCAGCATGTTTTGTTCATGTTCCTCCTCCTTGAAATTTGTGAATCTACTAGGGAAAGGTGGAGAAGAAACATTAGTAAAAATTGGAATCTTAAACGTTACCTCAGGTGCCGAAATTCTCTTATTTGGATTTGTGGCTTCATTCTCCTCAAGAATAGAATCCATTTCTAATTTTGTCTCATCCTCATCTTGTTCCTCATTCTTCAAGGTCACAATAGTAGCATTCTCCTTTGGGTTAATCATTGTTTGGACTGGGAGTTCTTCAGATCTTTGTGCTACCCATCCCACC
Organism: Fremontodendron californicum; assembly: GCA_030761205.1. Taxonomy (NCBI): domain Eukaryota; kingdom Viridiplantae; phylum Streptophyta; class Magnoliopsida; order Malvales; family Malvaceae; genus Fremontodendron; species Fremontodendron californicum. Next base: position 14,236,639 of record JAULJL010000041.1, read on the forward strand.
GTACTACTAGCCAATTGGCTCATTTGCTTTTCCAAACTCTGGATGCTTGCCCTTGTTTCCTGTTGAAATTGCAAAGTATCAGTTACAAGAGAATAGACAAGATCTTCTAAAGAAGTACCTGAGTTTTGAGTCATATGTGGTGGTTGAAAAAGATCTGGTTCTTGAGACCATGATTGATTGAAGCTAGATGGATGAGTGTAATTGGCATAAGGATCTACTTCTTGGTAATATTTCGAGTAGCCATAATTAGTATGATCCCACCATCCCTCATGGTAAGTGTTTGAGTAATGATCATACTGTTGGTCTTGGAACACTTGATGGCTTTGACATCCTCCCATGGCCAATTGTTGAACTGGGGAGGTGAGCTTGGCTTCTTGATTCTCCATGTTCATGTATGCCACCAACTCTTCAAGTGTTAGATTGCTCAATTCCATCGTTTTTTTTTTAAATTTGAAAAGAAAAACCTGTATGTACAAGAAGATAAAACTAATTAGCACTGAAAATAAGAATAAACCAAGTAACAAATAAACTAAAGAAAGCAATCCCCGGCAACGGCGCCAAAAATTTGGTACACCCAAATGAGTATATTTTATTTAACCTTGCACTAAAAAGATCAATTGTAAGTATAGTAGTTAGCAAGGGTCGAGTCCTCAGGGATTGGGTTTTAGTTTATAAGTTAATAGTTTAAAACTTAAATTCAAGGAAAACAAAAGAAAAGGGGGTTTTGAAATAGTTTTAAAAATAAGCAAACAATAAAAGTAAGATGCAAGTAAGAAATAAGAAATCAAATATGAGAGAAATATGGTTAAGGTTTCATTCTCCACCACTAGACATCATTAAGAATCAATTTCAGATCTATCAATATCAACCAACTATCAAAGTTAACAACCGTAGATAACAACAAGCTCTGTTATCCCAATCTTTCCTTAGTTTGTCGTTAAATAGAACAAGCTCTCTATTTAATCTCTAACCATCAAACAACCTAGAATAAGCTCTCTAAATTCAATTTAATGGCAGCTTTATGATGAGAAAGATAGGTTGATCTAAGCAACAAACACATAAGCTCGGATTGTTCAACTTAGGTTATGTTCCACTTTGCAATTATTGAAAACTTGACCATAATCATTAATCACAAATTGCCACTTATGAATAGGAAATCAAGACAATTACACGGATCAAGACTCCTAAACTAGCAATAGATAATTATCAATATCTATCTAGTTGAACACCTAAACAAATCAAGACAACATCATGAACAATTCTTGTAGAAGAACATAAGCAACTTTGATAGAAAATTAATGATAGATAGAATCTGAAAATCAATTATAAAACATGTCTAGGGCTTTGAAATCACCCTTAACCAAATAGAAGTTTAGCCTAGCATAGGCATTGTAAACATAAACATAAAATTAAAGAGAATCTAAGAAGAAAATAAAAGAAAGAAAGAAGAAGAAGAAGAATATTAATTATCCAGCCTCTTGCTCTCTCTAAAGAAAAAGAAAACTAGAGAAAAGAAAGAAGAAGAAAACTTAGAGAATTTTATTACAATGGCTAATATCCTACCAATGTACAATGTCCCTTACAATCATCCAAGGCCCTCTATTTATACACATTTTGGAGAGCTATATGACAAGAGACAAGCTTTATAAATTTCAAAGGTAGGTATAATAGATGGGTGCATTTTTCTAACAATTTTCGTCATATTGTATGACAATTCTGATCAGCCAGCTTGATGGTTGATTTTGTCAATGTTTGAGGCTTGATCTGATCAAATGGTCTTCTAGAAAAATATTCCCCTATCTGTTTGTGATCCATAGCCGTTAGAATCAGCTCATTTTCACATGTGGATCAGAAGATATGGTCAAAATACCAAAACTGGTCAGAACAGACGTCATTGCACATCAGCCAACTTGATACCACATTTCGCTAGGGAAAACGACTCCGTTTCAAGAAGTGTAAAGCATGAAAAAGATAGATATGCCTCTTAACTTTGCACTGTAAAAATTTCAGCCTTAATGCTTCAGTGAAACTCCAGATATAGCTGATATGGCAAAAGGTGTCGGAACTGGAACTGAACTGAATTTGCCCTTAATTCTTGATTTAACCTAGTAATCTGAAATCACTCAAAGAAACTCGTGAAAAACACCAAATTACATAAAAATATAAAAGATCATAAAAACAATTAGACTAAGCAATAATAACTCGTATTTGACACAAAACAATAATAAAACATAACTAAAAACTATATAATTATACGAGTTATCAATAGATGGCATCGAAAATTCCCATTCTACTCTAGACCGCCCATTTTTGGGTTTTCGCCCTAGAGTCCCATTCTTTCCAATTTTTCTCTTTTTTTACCATGCACTTGAGAATTCTAAATTCTTCCTTAGTGAAATGAGAATTTGATGAGATGGGATAAAATCTGAGGAAAACCCTTCAAATTAAATATTCATGCTTGATCAAAATGGACTTTTAAAAAGCACGTAATGTAGGCCATGGCTCAGGGTTCAAAAAGAAAGGATAAATAGGCCCAAAATATGTGTTTGAGGGTAATCAAATCAAGGATCCTTTCTTTGAGGAGGATTCTTTTTGAAGCATTTGTCCCTTCTTGGACATTTCTTTCCTTTTGACTTTACTCTTTTTCTTCCTTGCTTTTGGCTTTCAATTTGCCATGTCTTACACACATTTTTTTTTGCTTTCATTTTGTTTTCTTCTTTTTCAACGGAGTGAGCCTGTCTTTATTCGGGGTTCTATTTTCTTTGCATCTGTTTTTGAGCTAGGACTCATTTCTCAATGATCTTTAAAAAGATCTTTCCTTGCATTTGCCCCCTAGTGTAGAGGGTGATCCTTGATCAGGGTTCAAAGAAGAAAGAATTCTTTTGGCTCAAAAGGGGTGACTATGGATAATTTCTTTTTTATGCGAAAGGGATATGAAAGATGGCCATTTCTCATGTCAAGCACAAATATTCATATTGAAAAGCAATCCCAGGGGAAATAGATATTCAGAATTTCATTTTGCACTTTGGAATCGTCTGAATTCTCATATGCATAATATCACAAATTTTTATATAGATGTATTGGAATTACATAAATATATTTTTCAATTGAACTTAAAATCTTGATTTTGAAAGTGGGTTGACTTTTTCAGTAGTTGACTTTCTGGGGTTGACTTTTTCGGGGTTGACTTTTTTTCGGGGTTGACTTTTTTCAAGTTTGACTTTTTATGCTCGCCCTCTTAAACTAAGTCTCGGAGTACCACCTGCAGGATGAAAACAAGTCTTTTTACATTCGGAAACATCAATTTAGGAAGAAAATATACCTGTTTAGTGGTCCGGACAAAATTAGGTGTCTACAAAGAGGTGTAGAATAGGTGGTGACAGGTTTGTTTTGTTCCTCCGCACACACTGTATTTGCATTTGCATAACATGAATCCTCTACGCGGACAAAACTAGGGTATACATGTAATATCTAATATTTTCAGTAATTGTAATATATCTATATAAATGTAAAGTACATCTATGTAATTGAAATACATCTATGTAATTGTAATATATCTATGTAATTGTAATATATCTATGTAACTATATACATGTAATATCTATGTATCAATGTAATTCTAATATATCTATGTAATTATAATATATCTATGTTATTGAAATATATTTATGCAATTGTAATATATCTATGTAATTATAATATATCTATGTAATATTACATAGATATATTTATTACAATTACATAGATATATTACAATTATATAGATATATTTCAATTACATAGATGTATTGCAATTACATAGATGTAGTTCAATTACATAGATGTATTACAATTACAAAAAACATATTTATTACAATTACATAGATATATTACTATTACATAGATATATTACAATTACATAGATATATTACATATAATACATAAAATTACATAGATATAATTACATAGAAGATAATATATCTTTGTAGTTGTAATATATCTATGTAATTGTAATATATTTATGTAATTGTAATATATCTATGTAATTATATACATGTAATATCTATGTATCTATGTAATTCTAATATATCTATGTAATTATAATATATCTATGTTATTGTAATGTATTTATGCAATTGTAATATATCTATGTAATTATAATATATCTATGTAATATTACATAGATATATATATTACATGTATTTTAATTGTAATATATCTATGTAATTGTAATATATCTATGTAATTGTAATATTATTTATGTAATTGTAATGTATCTATGTAATATATCTATGTGATTGTAATAGATATTACATAGATATATTACATAGATATATATATATTACAATTACATAGATATATTACAATTATATAGATATATTTCAATTACATAGATGTATTGCAGTTACATAGATGTGGTTCAATTACATAGATGTATTACAATTACAAAAAATATATTTATTACAATTACATAGATAAATTACAATTACATAGATATATTACATATAATACATAAAATTACATAGATATAATTACATAGAAGGTAATATATCTTTGTAGTTGTAATATATCTATGTAATTGTAATATATTTATGTAATTGTAATATATCTATGTAATTGTAATATATCTATGTAATATGTTTATATGTAATTGTAATGTATCTATGTAATATATCTATGTAATTGTAATATATCTATGTAACTGTAGTATATCTATGTAATTGTAATTGTAATATATATATATATCCAATGTATCTATGTAATTCTAATATATCAATGTAATTCGAAAACGTTATATATTACATGTATTTTAATATATCTAATGTGTAATTGTAATGTATCTATGTAATATATCTATGTAATTGTAATATCTGAACACCCGGACGGACCGGACCTATCGAACCGACCAGAAACACCAAGGCTAGGCTTGGCTTGGCTAAACTTGACTAACATTGGTGTCTAAACTTTGAAATACATCTATGTAATTGAAATACATCTATGTAATTGTAATACATCTATGTAATTGAAAGATATGTATATAATTGTAATATATCTATGTAATTGTAATGTATCTATGTAATTCTAATGTATCTATGTAATTGTAAATATATTACAATTACTGTATTAGATATATTACTGAAAACATTAGATATTACATGAATACATTAGAATTACTGAAAACATTAGATAATGCAATTACAAAGATATATTGTATGTATATATTTATCTATATCTATGTAATATTACATAGATATATTACATAAATATATTTATTACAATTACATATATATATATATTACAGTAATTGTAATTGTATCTATGTAATTCTAATATATCTATGTAATTGTAATACACTACAATTACATAGATATATTACAATTACATATTACAATTACATAGATATTACATGTATACATTATAATATATTACAATTACATAGATATATTAAAATTACTTAGATATAACACAATTGCATAGATACATTAGAATTACATAGATATATCACATATAATATACAATTACATTCATATATACATTACAACTACATAGATATATTACTGAAAATTTTAAAATTACAAATATATTTGTCTAATATATCTATGTAATTGTAATATATTTGTGTAATTGTAATATATCTATGTAATTGTAATATATCTATGTAATTGTAATGTATCTATGTAATTGTAATTATGTGATTGTAATATATGTAATATATTTATGTAATTAGATATCTATGTAATTGTAAATATATTTATGTAATTGTAATATATCTATGTAATATATGTAATATATCTATATAATTGTAATATATCTATGTAATAGTAATATATCTATGTAATTGTAATATATCTATGTAATTGTAATTATGTGATTGTAATATATGTAATATATCTATGTAATTAGATATCTATGTAATTGTAAATATATTTATGTAATTGTAATATATCTATGTAATTCTAATATATTTATGTAATTGTAATATATCTATGTAATTGTAATTGTAATATATATCTATGTAATATATCTATGTAATTGTAATATATTTATGTAATTGTAATAAATCTATGTAATTGGAATATATCTATGTAATTGTAAATATATTTATGTAATATATCTTTGTAATTATAATATATCTATGTAATTGTAATAGTATATCTAATGTAATTGTAATATATAATTGTAATATATTTATGTAATTGTAATATATCTATGTAATATATTATCTACGAAATTATAATATATCTATGTAATTGTAATATATCTATGTAATTGTAATATCTATGTAATTGTAATATATCTATGCAATTGAAATATATCTATGTAATTATAATATGTCTATGTAATTGAAATATATCTATGTAATTATAATATGTCTATGTAATTGTAATATATCTATGTAATTGTAATATATTTGTGTATTGTAATATATCTTTATAATTGTAATATATCTATGTAATTGTAATATATTTTTGTAATTATATATTTGTGTAATTGTAATATATCTATGTTATTCTAATATATCTATGTAATTGTAATATATCTATGTAATTGTAATATATCTATGTAATTGTAATTATGTGATTGTAATATATGTAATATATCTATGTAATTAGATATCTACGTAATTGTAAATATATTTATGTAATTCTAATATATCTATGTAATTCTAATATATTTGTGTAATTGAAATATATCTATGTAATTGAAATTGTAATATATATCTATGTAATAAATCTATGTAATAGTAATATATCTATGTAATTGTAATTATGTGATTGTAATATATGTAATATATCTATGTAATTAGATATCTATGTAATTGTAACTATATTTATGTAATATATCTATGTAATTCTAATATATTTATGTAATTGTAATATATCTATGTAATTGTAATTGTAATATATATCTATGTAATATATCTATGTAATATAACTACGTAATTATAATATATCTATGTAATTGTAATATCTATGTAAATGTAATATATTTGTGTAATGTATATATGTAATATATCTATGTAATTGTAATATATCTTTGTAATATATATATATATATATATATATATCTATGAAATTGAAAATATATTTATGTAATATATCTTTGTAATTATAATATATCTATGTAATTGTAATATATCTATGTAATTGTAATAGTATATCTATGTAATTGTAATAGTATATCTAATGTAATTGTAATATATCTATGTAATTTTAATATATCTATGTAACTCTATGTAATTGTAATATGTCTATGTAATTGTAATACATCTATGTAACAATAATATATCTTTGTAGTTGTAATATATCTATGTTATTGTAATATATTTATGCAATTGAAATATATCTATGCAATTATAATATGTCTATTTAATTGTAATATATGTATGTAATTGTAATATATCTATGTAATTGTAATATATTTATGTAATTGTTATATATCTATGTAATTGTAATTGTAATATATCTATGTAATTGTAATATATTTATGTAATTGTTATATATCTATGTAATTGTAATTGTAATATATATCTATGTAATATATCTATGTAATATAACTACGTAATTCTAATATATCTATGTAATTGTAATATCAATGTAATTGTAATATATTTGTATAATGTATATATGTAATATATCTATGTAATTGTAATATATCTTTGTAATATATATATATATATATCTATGAAATTGAAAATATATTTATGTAATATATCTTTGTAATTATAATATATCTATGTAATTGTAATATATCTATGTAATTGTAATAGTATATCTATGTAATTGTAATAGTATATCTAATGTAATTGTAATATATCTATGTAATTTTAATATATCTATGTAACTCTATGTAATTGTAATATGTCTATGTAATTGTAATACATCTATGTAACAATAATATATCTTTGTAGTTGTAATATATCTATGTAATTGTAATAAATTTATGTAATATATCTATGTAATATTACATAGATACATTATTAATTGTAATATATTTATGTAATTGTAATATATCTATTTAATTTTAATATATCTATGTAATTCTAATGTATCTATGTAATATATCTATGTAATTGTAATATATCTATGTAACTGTAATATATCTATGTAATTGTAATATATCTATGTAACTGTAGTAATTGTAATATATATATGTAATTGTAATATACAATTACATAAATATAATATATATATATATGTAATATATATATGTAATTATAATATAGCTATGTAACTGTAGTATACCTATGTAATTGTAATATATATATGTAATTGTAATATATTTATGTAATATATGTACGTAATTGTAATATATTTAAGTAATTGTAATATATTTGTGTAATACATTGTAATATATCTATGTAGTTGTAATTATAATATACATGTAATTGTAATTGTAATATATTACAATAGATATGCAATTCTAATGTTTTCTGTAATTGTAATATTTCTATGAAATTGTAATATATTTATGTAATTGTAATATATCTATGTTATTGTAATATATTTATGCAATTGTAATATATCTATGCAATTATAATATGTCTATTTAATTGTAATATATGTATGTAATTGTAATATATCTATGTAATTGTAATTGTAATATATATCTATGTAATATATCTATGTAATATAACTACGTAATTCCAATATATCTATGTAATTGTAATATCTATGTAATTGTAATATATTTGTGTAATGTATATATGTAATATATCTATGTAATTGTAATATATCTTTGTAATATATATATATATATATCTATGAAATTGAAAATATATTTATGTAATATATCTTTGTAATTATAATATATCTATGTAATTGTAATATATCTATGTAATTGTAATAGTATATCTATGTAATTGTAATAGTATATCTAATGTAATTGTAATATATCTATGTAATTTTAATATATCTATGTAACTCTATGTAATTGTAATATGTCTATGTAATTGTAATACATCTATGTAACAATAATATATCTTTGTTGTTGTAATATATCTATGTAATTGTAATAAATTTATGTAATATATCTATGTAATATTACATAGATACATTATTAATTGTAATATATTTATGTAATTGTAATATATCTATTTAATTTTAATATATCTATGTAATTCTAATGTATCTATGTAATATATCTATGTAATTGTAATATATCTATGTAACTGTAATATATCTATGTAATTGTAATATATCTATGTAACTGTAGTAATTGTAATATATCTATGTAATTGTAATATACAATTACATAAATATAATATATATATATGTAATATATATATGTAATTATAATATAGCTATGTAACTGTAGTATACCTATGTAATTGTAATATATATATATATGTAATTGTAATATATTTATGTAATATATGTACGTAATTGTAATATATTTGTGTAATACATTGTAATATATCTATGTAGTTGTAATTATAATATACATGTAATTGTAATTGTAATATATTACAATAGATATGCAATTCTAATGTTTTCTGTAATTGTAATATTTCTATGAAATTGTAATATATTTATGTAATTGTAATATATCTATGTTATTGTAATATATTTATGCAATTGTAATATATCTATGCAATTATAATATGTCTATTTAATTGTAATATATGAATGTAATTGTAATATATTTGTGTAATGTAATATATGTATGTAATTGTAATATATCAATGTAATTGTAATATATATTTGTAATTATAGATTTGTGTAATTGTAATTGTAATATATGTATGTAATATCTATGTTATTGTAATATATCTATGTAATTGTAATATCTATATAATTGTAATATATCTATGTATTTATTTAGATATATATTTGTGTAATTGTAATTGTAATATATACATATATTTATGTAATATTTCTATGTAATTGTAATATATCTATGTAATAGTAATATATCTATGTAATTATAATATATATATATATGTAATTGTAATTATGTGATTGTAATATATGTAATATATCTATGTAATCATATATCTATGTAAGTGTAAATATATTTATGTAATTGTAATATATCTATGTAATTCTAATATATTTATGTAATTGTAATATATATATATATATGTAATTGTAATATATATCTATGTAATATATCTATGTAATTGTAATATATATATATATTACAATTACATAGATATATTACTATTGCATAGATATATTACAATTACATAGATATATTACATATATTACATAAATATATGTATATATTACAATTACAATTACACAAATATATATCTAAATAAATACATAGATATATTACAATTACATATATAAATATATTACATAGATATATATATATATATATATATTACAATTACATAGATATATTACAATTACATAGATATATTACAATTACATAGATAAATATATTACATAGATATATATATATATATTACAATTACATAGATATATTACATACATATATTACAATTACAATTACACAAATCTCTAATTACATATATATATATATATTACAATTACATAGATATATCACATATCTTACATAAATATATGTTTATATTACAATTACAATTACACAACTATATATCTAAAAAAATACATAGATATATTACAATTACATAGATAAATATATTACATAGATATATATATATATTATAATTACATAGATATATTACAATTACATAGATATATTACAATTACATAGATACATTACAATTACACAAATATATTATCTATGTAATATATCGAGGTAATATTTTATCTATGTAATTGTATTATATTTAAGTAATTGTAATTGTAATATATATATCTATGTAATTATAATGTATCTATGTAATTGTAATATATTTATGAAATATATCTATGTAATATTACATTGATATATTACATAAATACAGTACAATTACATATATTATTACAATTACATAGATAAATTACAATTACATAGATGTATTACAATTACATAGATATATTACAATTACATAAATATATCTATGTAATATTACAATTCCAATTACATAGATATATTACAATTACATAGATATATTACAATTACATATTTTTGTAATTACATAGATATATTACCGTTACATAGATACATTACAATTACATGGATACATTACAATTACACATTAGATATATTAAAATACATGTAATTGTAATATATCTATGCAATTGTAATACATCTATGTAATTGTAACATATCTATGTAATATATCTATATCTATGTAATATTACAATAGATATGTAATTGTAATATATCTACGTAATTGTATTAGATTACATAGATATATATTAAAATTACATAGATATATTACAATAACATAGATATATTATAATTACATAAATATATTACAATTACATAGATATATTACAATTACATAGATAATATATTACATAGATATATTACAATTACATTGATATATTAATTCATATATATATATATATATTACAATTATATAGATATATTACAATTGCATATATTTATTATAATTGTATTACTATTACATAGATATATATAATTACATAAACCCTATAATTATATCTATGTAATTCTATGTAATATATTTGTGTAATTGTAATATATTACAATTACATTAGATATACTATTACAATTACATAGATATATTACAGTTACATAGATATATTATAATTACAAAGATATATTACATAAATATATTTACAATTACATAGATATATATATTACATAGATATATTACAATTACATAGATATATTACATAGATACATTACATAAATATATTACAATTACATAGATATTACAATTACATAGATATATTAGAATTACATAGATATATTAAAATTACATAGATATATATTACAATTAGAATTAGAATTACATAGATATATTACAATTACAAAAATATATTAGAATTACATTGATATATTACAATTACATAAATATATTTACAATTACATAGATATATGATTACATAGATATATTACATATATTACAATCACATAATTACAATTACATATATATATATTACAATTACGTAGATATATTACTATTACATAGATATATTACAATTACATAGATATATTACATATATTACATAAATATATGTATATATTACAATTACAATTACACAAATATATATCTAATAAATACATAGATATATTACAATTACATAGATATATATATATATATATTACAATTACATAGATATATTATATACATATATTACAATTACAATTACACAAATCTATAATTACAAATATATATTACAATTACATACATATATTACATTACACAAATATATTACAATTACATACATATATTACAATTACATAGACATATTATAATTGCGTAGATATATTACAATTGCATAAATATATTACAATAACATAGATATATTACAATTACATAGAAATATTACAATTACAGAAAACATTAGAATTACATATCTATTGTAATATATTACTGTCGCAACCTAAAAAATAACGACACTTATCGCAAGACTTTATTATTCGTTAAGCGTGACATTAAAAAAAAACCGAGGAAAAGTCGACTTAATTCCTCTAAAACATTTTAAAAACCAATTTCAAGTCTGCGTTTTAAACCAGAGAAATCCAAGAAGCGGGTTCGGGAGTCGGTTACGTGTGGGGAAGGATTAGCACCCCCAAAACGCCCGTATAACGGTACCTTATTAATCGTGTGTTATCTCAAATCTCGGTAAAAAGTTGGTTTTAAATTTAGTATTTCAAGTTAATTCCCAATTTAAATAAAAATAATTCCATTTTTAATTGAAAATGATCCGAAATTTATAAATTCAAAATTTTCCTATATTCCCCAACAAACGTGGCAAAATATAGAAATTTTTATTAATTTTGGAAAATTTTCCGAATCATTCTCTTTTTAAAGAAGATATTCCGTTATTAATAATAATTGATGATATCCTCCCCAGCAAACCCGGCAGAGAACTCATGAATTATTTTAACTCGGGAATATCTTTATTTTATTGAAAACCCTTATCTTTTTTTTTTGAAAACATTTAAAATAAATGAATATGTATATGCATGACATAAATAAAATGACATAGCAAAATCTAAATAATATAATGCAACCTAAATGACATGACATGATTTGAATGCCTTAGCATATTCTAAATGAAATGGAATATCCTAAGTTACATAATATATTCTAAATAAAATGAAATTACCTAGGTAACATAGTATATTCTATATGAGATGCAATATCCTAAGTCATATGATATATTCTAAATGAAATAGAATAACTAAGTAACATAACATATTCTTTATGAAATGAAATAACCTAAGTAACATGATATTTTCTAAATGAAATAAAATATTCTAGATGATATAATATATCCTAAATAAAATGAAATGATTTAAATGACATGACAAATATGAATGATATGACATATAATTTAAATGACATGGAATAAAATAATGCTATCATATAATATGCATGAAAATAAAAATAATAATGCATGAACATAGTATATGCTAAATAAAAATAACTAAATAAAAGCATAGGATATCATGAAATATTCAAAGCCATATAATAAACCATATAACATCAAAAAATATAAATCAAAATAATAACAATATCATAGAAACTATTATAACAAGAATCTCATATCATATAAAATGCATGAATATGAAAAATGCAATGCATGAAATGTATTTTTTCCTTTTATTAAGGAAATCCGTATATCTAAAAAGATATCCGGCTACCTTAGGAAAATATGTCAAATTAAATATTCTAAAACCAAAATACTTTGTGATTGTTTGAAAACAATTTTGAAAAGCTTGAATTAAAAATAAAAACTGGGCTAAATCTTTTTTTAAATGGCTCTAATTTCCTAAGTTTAAAAATCCGGACTTGACTACCCTTAACCCGAGACTTGAAAAACCATTTTTAGAGTTTAAAAAGGTTTAGAAACTACCCTAAGTCAGTAGCTAACCCTCCTAATCAGCCCACTCTAAGTAACTTAACCAAAACAGAAAAATGATTTTTCTTTAAATTCAATTCTGACTCCACTGTCCAGTTTTAAGCCACGATTTTTTACCCTATTTTTAAAAATTCAAAAAATTCTGAAACAAATACTGGAGACTCAGGACATGTAAAACTACACGGAAAAAAATCGGCTTAATTTTCTGATTAAATATGAATTCCCATAAAAATCAGAGATGTACGAGTTTTGGGTGAAAAAAAAATGCTTTGTCAAAACACATTTTTGCCTTTGATAAAATCATTTAAAAATCAAAGTAAAAATATTTGAAACTCCTAAAATGACTTACAAACAGTAGCTAGGACTTTTTGAAAGTTAGATAAAAATTGGCTAAGTAAAAAAAAATCACAAAGGTAGAATAATCAACTTGACAAACTTAATTTTCCACAAGTGTGCTCAAGAGAGCATGACTTTGAACCATTAATTGGCTCAAGTCTTTATTCAAGTGGCATGAACATGAAATGCATGAAGCAATACAGCAAACATAGTGCATGAAATGCATGAGCTTAAACCTAAATGTCATGAAAAATGCATGGCATTCATATAGTGACCTAGACCTAAATGAACTTGCATGGCATTTAATGCAACCTAGACCTAAAATGCATGCACATGCATGGCAAATGAACCAAACCTAATAACTAAAATATGCATGGCATTTTGACAAACACAAAGCATGCTTAAACCAAAAACTCAACCAAATATCATGCAAATGCTAACCTATCAACTAACATGGCAACCAAGACTCTAGACACCGGCTTTCACAAAAAATGCAAAAATTCCAAGAGGGCCGAATAGCACAATGTAACTAGCAAACATGGCATTTTCACAAACACTTGGTATACTAGCATGCAAAACTAAATCAAATGACATGTAAATGCAAAAACCTATCAACTAACATGGCAAAAAATGCAACACACAATGCAAAACACATGGAGTAGCCAAATGGCCTCAAGCTCCAACAAGCATGGCATTTTCACAAACACTTGGTATACTAACATGCTCAACTAAAATATAACACTTAAATCATGCAAAAACCACACAAGCATTTTCACAAACACTTAATATACTAACTCTAAAACATGCTCAACTAAGATATAAAACTCAAATCATGCAAAGACCACACAAGCATTTTCACAAACACTTGATATACTAAATCTAAAACATGCTTAAATTTAAACATCATGAAAACAGAAAATTAAAAATGCAAAAACATGATATTTAAAACATAAATGGCAACAAACAAAGCAACCAAATTAAAATATAACTCAAGAATATGAAGTAAGATAACATTTAAAACACCAAGATCAAAGAAAATAACATAAACAATATAGTAAAATAAACCAAAACAGCAACTTAAAAAAAATAATGTAGGCCATTTGGCCATGGTGAGTTTATTGTAAAAAAAATTGTAAAAAAAATATACTCAAGAAGGAGATGAAGAAAGAACTTAAAAAGAACAATAAAAACATTTATTTAAAATGGAAACTCACCAAATAGAAATCAAAATAGCAAAAACAAGAATGGAAAATCAAGAAAGTGCAAGAGTTGGTGCTCAAGAGCAACCTCAAGAAGCTATATTTCAAGCTTTATCTCTTCAAACTTTCCTTTCTTTTCTAAACTTTTCTTTTTTTCTTTCAACCAAGAATAGAAAAACTAAGAAAAACTAAGAGAAATCAGCAAAATGAAGTTGAAAATTCGAAATTCTGACCTCCCCTTAATGTTGGCAGAATTTTACCTCTCTCCTCCCCTAGGATGTTGTCATTTTTTGTGTAACCAATTTTCCATCAAATGGCTAATAATTCAAGGTGAAAAATCATGAAATTACCACCTTTAGATTAGCATCTCAGCTCTCTCAAATTACAGCTGTTAAAGAATAATGTTGAAATCTCTCTTGGCCTATGTGGCTTAATCACCATGGCTTGATCAAAGAGAATCTCTAACTAACTATTGATTTTTAGCCATTTGATTGAAAAATCAGAAGCTTCCTCCTTCCTTTGGGCTTGGGCAGGCCAACAATTCTATTTTCCAGCCCAACTCTGATTTTTTGAAAGGCCCAAAGAAGCCCTTTTCGGTTGCTTGGGTGAAATGACCGTTTTGCCCCCCGGATGCAAATAAATATCAAACGGACTCCAAATTCAATTTTTACTTTTTTAATACTTCCAAAATAATAAAATATTGAGTTCTGGAAGTTTTCAAAATTATCCGAGTCCGTTTACTATTTATTTGGATTTTTTCTTCCAAAAATGCCCTTTTATGCCCCTACATTTTACCATTTTTTAAACGAGCTCCAAATCAATATTTTTCTTCACCAATCTCTTACAAATAATTTAAAAATGTGATCTGGAAGTTTTCATAATTTTTGGAGCTCATTTGGTATTTTTTCGGGATTTATCGGCTTGAATTACTACATAGGAGGCTCGGGATTTGGCCATTTTGCAAACGGACTCCGAATCAAGATTTTCTTTCGCCAATATCTTCCAAATAATTTAAAAATGATATTTGAAAATTTTCAGAATTTTTGGAGTCCATTTTCTATTTTTCTGGGATTTATCTTTTTGAATTATTACGTAGGAGGCCTGGGATTTGGCCATTTTGCAAACGAACTCCGAATCAAGATTTTCTTTCGCCAATCTCTTTCAAATAATTTAAAAATGAGATTTTCAAAATTTCAGAAGATTTGGAGCTCATTTGCTATTTTTTTCGGGATTTTCCTTTTTGAATTACTACATAAGAGGCCCGGGATTTGGCCATTTTGCAAACGAACTCCGAATCAAGATTTTCTTTCACCAATCTCTTTCAAATGATTTAAGAATGAGATTGACAAATTTTCATAATTTTCGGAGTCCATTTGCTATTTTTCCCAAATTTTCCAATTTTGCCCTTTTGCCTCCGAAACCCGGTTTTGCTCAAAACAAGTCCGATTTTCAGATTTTCTTCAACCTGATCCTTGTGCTATCCTTTTTAATCATTCTTCATCCATTGGGGGCTTTGTTCTTACGAAGTCGGGCCATTTATGTGATTCTTCCCGATTTCACTGAAATTCACTAAAAACCCTAATTCTCGGTTTTCTCCTGGATTGACTTTTCTTTCGGTTTTTCTTGCAAGTGACTTCTCCATTACCCGTAGTCAGTGCTTATCTTTCATTTGGAACCTTCAATTTCGACCAATTTGATCGATTAAGCACTTTTCCCCAAATTTCTCGGATTAGGGTTTCTTTTCTACTGAATCTCCAAATCCCAACTTCCGAACTCCATATCTTTCAATGTAGACCTCGGATTATCAAAATTCTTTCGCCATTTTTCAATTGAACTTAAAATCTTGATTTTGAAAGTGGGTTGACTTTTTTAGTAGTTGAATTTCTGGGGTTGACTTTTTCGGGTTGACTTTTTTTGAGGTTGACTTTTTTTCAAGTTTGACTTTTTGTGCTCGCCCTCTTAAACTAAGTCTCGGAGTATCAACTGCAGGATGAAAAAAGTCTTTTTACACTCGGAAACATCAATATAGGAAGAAAACATACCTGTTTAGTGGTCCGGACAAAATAAGGTGTCTACGATTACAATTACAATTACAATTACATGTATATTATAATTACAACTACATAGATATATTACAATGTATTACACAAATATATTACAATTACATAAATATATTACAATTACGTACATATATTCATAAATATATTACAATTACATATATATATATATTACAATTACATAGATATACTACAGTTACATAGCTATATATTACAGTTACATAGATATATTACAATTACATAGATATATTACAATTACATAGATATATTACATAGATACATTAGAATTACATAGATATATTAAAATTATATAGATATATTACAATTACATAAATATATTACAATTAATAATGTATCTATGTAATATTACATAGATATATTACATAAATATATTGCAATTACATAGATATATTACAACTACAAAGATATATTATTTTTACATAGATATATTACAATTACATAAACATATTACAATTACATAGAGTTACATAGATATATTAAAATTACATAGATATATTACAATTACATTAGATATACTATTACAATTACATAGATATACTATTACAATTACATAGATATATTACAATTACATAGATATATTATAATTACAAAGATATATTACATAAATATATTTACAATTTCATAGATATATATATATATATTACAAAGATATATTACAATTACATAGATATATTACATAGATACATTACATAAATATATTACAACTACATAGATATTACAATTACATAGATATATTAGAATTACATAGTTATATTACATAGATATATTACATAGATATATATTACAATTACAATTACATAGATATATTACAATTACATAAATATATTAGAATTACATAGATATATTACAATTACATAAATATATTTCCAATTACATAGATATCTAATTACATAGATATATTACATATATTACATAGATATATTACAATTACATAGATATATTACATAGATATATATTACAATTACAATTACATAGATATATTTCAATTACACAAATATATTAGAATTACATAGATATATTACAATTACATAAATATATTTACAATTACGTAGATATCTAATTACATAGATATATTACATATATTACAATCACATAACTACAATTACATAGATATATTACTATTACATAGATATATTACAATTATATAGATATATTACATATATTACATAAATATATGTATATATTACAATTACAATTACAATTACACTAATATATATCTAAATAAATACATAGATATATTACAATTACATATATAAATATATTACATAGATATATATATATATATATATTACAATTACATAGATATATTACATACATATATTACAATTACAATTACAAAAATATATTACAATTATATAGATATATTACAATTACAAAGATATATTACAATACACAAATATATTACAATTACATAGATATATTACAATTACATAGATATATTATAATTACATAGATATATTTCAATTACATAGACATATTATAATTACATAGATATATTTCAATTACATAGATATATTACAATTACATAGATATTACAATTTCATAAATATATTACAATTATATATTACAATTACATTAGATATACTATTACAATTACATAGATATACTATTACAATTACATAGATATATTATAATTACAAAGATATATTACATAAATATATGTACAATTACATAGATATATTACAATTACATAGATATATTACAATTACATAAATATAGTACAATTACATAGATATATTACATAGATATATATTACAATTACAATTACATAGATATATTACAATTACATAAATATATTAGAATTACATAGATATATTACAATTACATAAATATATTTACAATTACATAGATATCTAATTACATAGACATATTACATAGATATCTAATTACGTAGATATATTACATAGATACATTACATAGATATCTAATTACATAGATATATTACATAGATATGAAAGATGGCCATTTCTCATGTCAAGCACAAATATTCATATTGAAAAGCAATCCCAGGGGAAATAGATATTCAGAATTTCATTTTGCACTTTGGAATCGTCCGAATTCTCATATGCATAATATCACAAAATTTTATATAGATGTATTAGAATTACATAAATATATTTTTCAATTGAACTTAAAATCTTGATTTTGAAAGTGGGTTGACTTTTTCAGTAGTTGACTTTTTGGGGTTGACTTTCTGGAGTTGACTTTTTCGGGGTTGACTTTTTTAGTAGTTGACTTAATATCACAAATTTTTATATAGATATATCTATATAGTTGTAATATTACAATTACATAGATATATTACATAGATATATTACAATTAAAAAAATATATTACAATTACATAGATATATTACAATTACTTAAAACATTAGAATTACATAGATATATTACAGTAATTGTAATTGTAATATATCTATGTAATGTATCTAATTGTAATAAATATATTTATGTAATTGTAATACATCTATGTAATATATGTAATATATCTATGTAATTGTAATATATCTATGTAATAGTAATATATCTATGTAATTGTAATATATCTATGTAATATATATATTACAATTACATAGATATATAATTACATAGTTATGTTGTTGTAATATATCTATGTAATTGTATTATATTTATGTAATATATATTACAATTACATAGATATATTACTATTACATAAATATATTACAATTACATAGATATTACATAGCACTACAAACAAATTGCCATATACTGACACTTAGTTATACTGACGGTAGAAACCCGTAGGTAAAAAGGATCTATAGCGACAGATTTTTGGTACCGTCAGAATATATGTAACATATACCGACACTTCATTTATCCGTCGCTATAGATATATCTATACCGACGGTTTATGAGAAACCGTCGGTATAGGTACATAACAAATACTGATACTTTAATTATTTGTCGCTGTAGATACACCTATACCGACGGTTAATGAGAAACCATCGATATAGATACATAACATATACCAACGCTTTAATTATCCGATGGTATAGAAACACCTATACCGACTATTAATAAAAAATCGTCGGTATACACTACAAAAAAATGCCATATACCGATGAAAGCCTATACTGACGAACAAAATTCATTGGTATAAATAGGATATTCTGACGGATTTGTTATCCGTCGGTATGTATTCGTCATATACCAACGGAAGTCATAACCGTCAGTGTATATGTTATCTATACTGAATGATTTATAAAACACCGTCGGTATAGTAATAATATATACTGACGGATTTTTTCATCCGTCAATATAGGTCACTTCGAAAATAACGCGGCTTTCTTTTATAAAGGCGGGTGATTTAATTTTTACTGAAAATGCTATATTGATGGATTTGCCCGTCGGTATTGTATTAGGTTATATTTCCCCCTTTCTTTTCCACTTCTCTCTTTCACCTATCTCTTTCTCTTATCTAGCTCTTTCACTTATTTTCCTTTTCGGTAATCACCATTTCATTTCATTTCATTTTAGATGTATTTATATTTAATGTGTTAATATATCTATGTAATTATGATATTTTATGTAATTGTAATGTATCTATATAATTGTAATATATTTGTGTAATACATTGTAATATATCTATGTAGTTGTAATTGTAATATACATGTAATTGTAATTGTAATATATTTAGATATATTACAATTACATAGATATATTACAATTACATATATGTAATGTATCTATGTAACTGTAATATATCTATGTAATTGTAATATATTTATGTAATTCTAATATATCAATGTAATTCTAATATATTTATATAGATACATTAATATATATGTAATTGTAATATATCTATGTAAATATAATATATTTATGTAATTGTAATGTATCTATGTAATATATCTATGTGATTGTAATATATCTATGTAATTATAATATATCTATGTAATTATAATATAATATAACTGTAATATATTTATGTAATATATCTATGTAATATTACATAGATATATTACAATTACATAGATATGTTACATAGATGTTACAATTACATAGATATATTACATTAACACAATTACATAGATATAATACAATTACATAGATATATTACAATTACACAAATATATTACAATTACATAGATATATCTATGTAACTGTAGTATATCTATGTAATTGTAATATATTTATGTAATTGTAATATATATATCTATGTAATTGTAATATATCTTTGTAATTGCATTATCTAATGTTATCAGTAATTCTAATGTATTCATGTAATATCAAATGTTTCAGTAATTCTAATATTTTCAGTAATATATCTAATACAATTACAATTATATAGATACATTACAATTACATAGATGTATTACAATTACATAGATATATTACAATTACATGGATATATTACAATTACTTAGATATATTAGAATTACATAGATTTAATATATTATAATTACATAGATATTAAGATTACATATATATATATATATATATTACAATTACATAGATATATTACAATTACTTAAAACATTTGAATTACATAGATATAACTATGTAATTGTAATATATCTATGTAATTCTAATGTATCTATGTAATACAAAAATATATTACAATTGTAATATCTATTGTAATGTATCTATGTAATTGTAATATATCTATGTAATTCTAATATATAATAATTACATAATTGTAATATCTATGTAATATATGTTTTCGAATTACATTGATATATTAGAATTACATAGATATATTACATAGATATATAGTAATATATTTATGTAATTGTAATATATTTATGTAATTGTAATATATCTATGTAATTGTAATATATTTATGTAATTGAAATATATATAGTAATATTATTTATGTAATTGTAATATCTAATGTTTTCAGAAACAGTAATGTAATTTACATAAATATATTACAAATATATTACATTTACATAAATACAATTACACATATATATTATAATTACATAGATATATTACATTAACACTATTACATAGATATAATACAATTACATAGATAATAAATAAATCACACAAATATATTACAGTTACATAGATATATTGTAATTACACAAATATATTGCAATTACATAGATATTACATGTATATATTAAAATTACTAAAAACATTAGATATTACATGTATACATTAGAATTACTGATGAAATGTATCTATGTAATTGTCATATATCATGTAATTGTAATATATTTGTGTAATTGTAATATATCTATATAATTCTAATGTATACATGTAATATCTAATAAATATTTGTAATTGTAATATATTTGTATTCAGTAATTACATAGATATATTACAATTACTGAAAACTTACTTTTACATAGATATATTAGAATTACTGAAAATATTATATGACTATATCTAATATTTTCTGTAATTGTAATATATCTATGTAATTGTAAAATATTTATATAATTGTAATATATTTGTATAATATATCTATGTAATTGTATATATTTATGTAATTGTAATATATCTATTTAGTTGTAATATATGTATGTAATTGTAACATATTTGTGTATATATTACATTTACATACATTTATTACAATTACACAAATATATTACAATTACAATTACATAGATATTTATATTACATAAATATATTACAAGTACATAAATATATTACAATTACATAGATATATTACTATTACATTGATATATTACAATTACATAGATATATTATATTATAATATATCTAATATATCTATGTAATTGTAATATATATCTATGTAATTGTAATGTATCTACGTAATATATCTTTGTAATTGTAATATATCTATGTAATTCTAATATATTTATATAATGTATCTATGTAATATATCTATGTAATTGTAATATATCTATGTAATTGTAATGTATCTATGTAATTGTAATATATCTACGTAACTGTTGTATATCTATGTAATTGTAATATCTATGTAATTGTAATGTATCTATGTAATATATCTATGTAATTGTAATATATATATGTAATTGTAATTGTAATATATCTATGTAATTGTAATATATTTATGTAATTGTAATATATCTATGTAATTGTAATATCTATGTAATATATCTATATAATTGTAATATATCAATTTAATATATTATCTATGTAACATATCTATGTAATTGTAATATATCTATGTAATTGTAATATATCTATGTAATTGTAATGTATCTATGTAATTATAATGTATCTATGTAATTGTAATATATCTATGTAATTGTAATGTATCTATGTTATTGTAATATCTATGTAATTGTAATATATCTATGTAATTGTAATGTATCTATGTAATATATCTATGTAATTGTAATATATCTATGTAATTATAGTATATCTATGTAATTGTAATATTATCTATATATCAATGTAATTGTAATATATCTATCTAATTGTAATATATCTATGTAATTGTAATATATATATGTAATTATAATATCTATGTAATTGTAATATATATATCTATGTAATTCTAATATATCTATATGATTGTAATATATCTATGTAAAATATTTATCTTTGTATTATAATTGTAAAATATTTTTGTAATTGTAATATATCAATCACACCTAAACAAAACTAAAATATAACACTCAAATCATGCAAACACAAAGTAGAGATATTAAAACTAACAAGCATTTTCACAAACACTTGATATACTAACATGCAAAACTAAAATATAACACTCAAATCATGCAAACACAAAGTAGAGATATTAAAAATAACAAGCATTTTCACAAACACTTGATATACTAACATGCTCAATTAAAATATAACACTCAAATCATGCAAACACAAAGTAGAGATACTAAAACTAACAAGCATTTTCACAAACACTTGATATACTAACATGCTCAACTAAAATATAACACTCAAATCATGCAAACACAAAGTAGAGATATTAAAACTAACAAGCATTTTCACAAACACTTGATATACTAAATATAAAACATCAACAAATTTAAACATTATGAAAACAGAAAATTAAAAATGCAAGAACATGATATTTAAACTCGTAAATGACAACAAACAAGCAACCAAATTAAAACATGCTTCAAGTATATGAAGTAGGAGAATATTTAAAGAATCAAGACTAAAGAAAACAACATGAATAACATGAGAAATCAAACAAAACAACAACATTAAAAAAATAATATAGGCCATTCGGCCATGGTGAGGAAAATAAGAAAAAAATGTAAGAAAACTTTGTTTAAGAAAAAGATGAAGAAAGAACTTAAAAGGAATATAAAAAAAATAAAAAAACACTTATTTTAAAAGAAAACTCACCAAATGATAATCAAAATAGCAAAAATAAGAATGAAAAATCAAGAAAGTGCAAGAGTTGGTGCTAAATGCAACCTCAAGAAGCTATATTTCAAGCTTTATCTCTTCAAACTTTCCTTTCTTTTCTAAACTTTTTCCTTTTGCCTTCAACCAAGGAGAGAAAAAACTAAGAAAAACTAAGAAGAATCTGAAAATGAAGTCTGGAAATGAAAATTCTGCACCTCCCCTTAATGCTGGCAGAACTTTACCTCTCTCCTCCCCTAGGATGTTGTCATTTTGATTCCAACCAACTTCCATCCAAGGGCTAGTGATTCAAGGTGAAAAATTATGAAATTATCACCATTAGATTAGTGTATCAGCTGTCCATAATTACAGCTGTTCAAGAATAATGTTGACACTCTCCCTCTTCATGCGTTAAAATTACATAGATATATTACAATTACATATATATATTACAATTACATAAATATATTACAATTAATAATGTATCTATGTAATTGCCGTGTATTGTTATATATCTAATGTGTAGCTGTAATAAATAAATTTATGTAATATATCTCAAAAGATAATGGTTTTCAATAAAAATAAAGATATTCCCGAGTTAAAATAATTCATGAGTTATCTACCGGGTTTGCTGGAGGGAATATCATCAATTATCATTAATAAAGGAATATCTTTCTTTCAAAAAAGAGAATGATTCGGAAAGTTTTCCAAAACTAATAAAAATTTCTATATTTTGCCACGTTTGTTGGGGAATATAGGAAAATTTTGAATTTATAAATTCTGGATCATTTTCAATAAAAAAAATGAAATTATTTTTCTTTAAATTGGGAATTAACTTGAAATACTAAATTTAAAACCAACTTTTTACCGAGACTTGAGATAACACACGATTAATAAGGTACCGATTTATACGGGCGTTGTGGGGGTGCTAATCCTTCCCCACACGTAACCGACTCCCGAACCCGCTTCTTTGATTTCTCTGGTTTAAAACGCAGACTTGAAATTGGTTTTTAAAATGTTTTAATTAATTTTTAAAATATTTTATAAAACCGGTTTTAATAGGTGGCCGATCACACCTAGCTAAAAAAGATTGGTGGCGACTCCATGTCTTTTTTAAGGTCATTTTCAAAACCTTCATTTTTCTAGAGGAATTAAGTCGACTTTTCCTCGATTTTTTTTAATGTCACGCCTAACGAATAATAAAGTCTTGCGATGAGACTCGTCGTTATTTTTTTTTTTTAGGTTGCGACAGCTTGGCGACTCCGCTGGGGACATATTAGAGAGTCAGGCCTAGAATTAGTCGTGTGTTATCAAAGTCTCGGTTTTGTTGGTTTAATTGGTATTTGATTTTAATTCCCACATTTTTTTAATAAGGAGAATTTTGAAAATAATAAATTGTTTTTAAATATGTTCATACTCATGTGCATGCATTTTATTTTTGTTCTCTAGTTATTTAAGGTTGTATATTATAATTGCTTGTTGGTTAATGCGTTACACTATTCTTGAATGTTTTAATTGCTAGGGCATTTAGAATAAGGTTTGTAGAATAGGTGGTGAAAGGTTTATTATTCCTCCACACACACTACACGTGCATTTGCATAACATGAATCCTATACCCGGGTTCCGTCCTTTTAAGTGGGAGTAAAGTAACTACGCCTTCGTGATTGATCCTCCGTATGGGCTAGTGAAACACTTTCGGAGTATAAAGTACCTAATGCCTTCGTGATGATCCTCCGCATGGGCATAGGAAAATATACTCTAACGAATTGAACCCGCTTTTATCGGGGTGCCTTACTAGCCTTCACCGGCGACAGTGAGGAACAATTCGGAGCCTTAGAACCGATTCACCCTCATATAGTGAACCTAGGCGAAGCCATGCCGGATTTCCGTTAGATATACCGAAAATAGGAACACATAGAGGGACAGTTCTAAACCTTTTGTTACCTATTTTACACTCCGAATAAGTGTGGTAGATCGGGCAACGATGTACGTACATCGCCCGTAATAAATTTGATACTCCGCCTCGAAGACATCGTGATGCCTAAATAAGCAGATATTGCTGGGGCAGATGTTCATTAGCTGTTTTTTTTTTTAAAAAAAAAAAAATCTTTTTTCAAGCATTTTGCATGTTGCACATTTCATACATGTGTGAATAGAGCATGTACATTTTTGGTTGTGTTATTGATCTCATTCTTTGCAATAAACAGTTGGTAATTTCATTTGATGATTTCATAAAACCGGTAGTGTCACATGAACATTTGCATATGGTACCATAGTGGGATCCACCCTGAAATTCTTTTGAAAATAATGTGATTGGTTTTTCATAAATAAAAAAAAACACAAAAAAAAAAGCATGTTAAAAAAAAAATCATAAATTAGGAGGCAAATCTTGCATAATGAGATTTTTGAATAATCAAGATTTAGGTCCCACCAATTTTGTGTAATCATTGGTTAATTTATTTGTGTCATTTTGACATCGTGTTACAGTCATAACATGCATGATTATTCATTGTAGAATACATTTGTGATATACATGGTCATTCTTTGTACCTACCTTTGTATTAATTCATTTATTCTTAGCATGTATCATTTTGACATCATAGCATGCATGGTCATTAATTGTAGGACACGTTTATGACATGCATAGTCATTATCTGTATATACCTGGCATTAAATTGCATCCATAGCATACATAGTCATCATAATTTCTCTGTATATGTTCATGCATTAATCATCAATTTATTCATGCACATAGGAATAGAGCGTGTACATTCATAATCTTAATCTCATGACATTTTCATTTGCATGAAAGGGGTTCGAGATATGAGGAATGAATCGGAGGAACGATTGGGTGCTTTGGAACGCAATAAAGATGAATATGGACATGAAATCCGAGAGGTGAAGGAACAACTTGCCAAATTGCTGAAAATGGTTGAGGATATGGGTAACAGTAAAGGTGAACTTTCTCAGGGCTTCGCATCATCTTCGGATCAGCCAAAACCATTAGGTCCAGAACATACAATCCTTGCTGGATCCTGCACTTGTCAATGCCACAAAGGTTGCAATCCTGATGAAATTGTGGACAAAATCATGAAAATAATTAAACCTGAAAGCCTGATACCAAAGACAGAAACCTCGAATCCAGTACCATACCTGCAAACTGTTCTAGGTCCAAACCAGTATCCCCACCCTACTATGGTCCAATCGTCCATTGGGACGACCACTACGGGATTCCTGAATCCGACTCCATCGTTACCAACTACCATTTCATACTATTTCCCTCATCAATCACCTTATCCAGTACCTGAGATAGGAACCTCGAGCTATGTACAACCTCCAAAGGCCCCGTGTCCAAATCCATACCCTTACCATGCTGTTCCGCCACATCCCCATGTAAACACTCCGGTTCGAACCTTAGTGCTACCACCAAGTGCCCCAACTCCTAGGCCATGTGTGACTAAGAAACGATCCCAGAATAAGATCCAAATGCATTTTGATCACATTCCAATCAGCTACCAAGAGCTCCTTCCTATACTGATCCAAAATCACATGGTTGCCTGTGTCCCATTGAAACCCCTGTTACCACCATATCCAATGTGGTATAATCCAAATGAAAGATGTGATTATCACTGTGGAATTGTTGGCCATAGCATCGAAGATTGTATAGCAGTCAAAAGGAAAGTGCAAGCTCTCATAGATGCCAAGTGGTTGGATCCAACGACACTGATTGATAAAGGACTGGGAAAACGCCATTAGGATTGGGAGATTTACAGCATTGAAGTGGAAAGACTTCGGTCTTATATGATGTAATAGGATTTCACTTTTTCAGTAGCCGGCTCTTATAGCCTTAGGATGCTAGGAAGAATAAAGTGCTTGTAAAGACAGTTTTAACTACTGCTCAAATTTTGTAAAACATGGTTTATACCATTGTGAACATTGATATGGGAATGAATTGAGTATGCTTCAAATTTATAAGATGTTGATGATTAAGTTCCTCCGATTCTTATTTCCTCCGTGATATCTTCCCCTTTGCATTTTGCATCCCATCAATTATTTGTCAGGTTGCATTCATAACAAACATAGTCAGCATAATTTCTTTGTATATGTTCATGCATTAATTTGCTTATTACATACATCATGTTAGCATTAGGTCGCATTCATGACACACATGGTTAGCATGATTTTATTTGTATATACTCTATATCAATCATTCATTGTTTGCATGTATCATAATTGACACCGTGTTGCATTCATAGGATATATGATCATTCATTGGGAAACATGCTAAAATGCACATGATCAGTCATTGCATATATCCATGTGTTGATTTGTTTATTCTTTGTTTGCAACATGTTGGCATTGTGATTGCATTTATCACATATATGGTCAGCATGTTTCCATTGTACATATCCATACATCATATTGTTTAGGCTTCACATGCATGAAATTGCATTCATGGCTCATTCATCATGACATACATTTGGGGGAAATAAAATAGAAGTTGGCTTGGCTTTAGGAGTCTTTGAAAGAATTTCCATTTCAAATCAGAAGAAGTACTGAGTACACTTTTAATACAGGTCGGTGCTATGGAGGATGAACAAGTTGCCCGAATGGAAAAAATGGAAAGGGAACAGAGAGAATTGCGAGAACAGCTAGCAAAATCTCAAGCAGAATCTAAGGATCAGATGACTAAACTGATGGAGCTAATGTCTGCTGTAATGAAGGGAAAAGGATACACCGAAAACTTTGTCGCCGGAGAAGGGTTAGAGGTACAAAAGGGCCAAGATGAGGTAGCAATAAGTGATGCCCAGAACACTGTTAACCCCGTCAATGTCCTAAAATCAGATGATCCGGCTGAACAGGCAAAGTTGAAAAGGGTTGCAGTAAATGAGGTTGAGTTGGCAGATTCCCAAGGGAAATATCAGTTGTTAGATGAAAGGCTCCGGGCAATAGAAAGAAAAGATGTATTCGGGAGTGTGGAGGCGAAAGAACGATGCTTGGTCCTCGATTTAGTCATTCCTCCTAAGTTCAAGATCCCTGACTTTGTGAAATATGACGGGACGACCGATCCATCAGCCCACATCACTATGTTCTGCCGAAAGATGACAAGTCAGATAGATAATGATAAGCTTTTGATTCACTGCTTTCAGGATAGCCTCAGCGGGTCCGCAATTAGGTGGTATAGTCAGTTGAGCAAGGATCAGATTCGCTCTTGGAATGATTTGGCTGGGGCTTTTCTAAACCAGTACAAGCATATGACCGACAAGACACTTGATCGTCTCACTTTGCAAAATATGGAGAAAAAAGCTACTGAGAGCTTCAAAGAATATGCACAACGGTGGATGAGCCTGGCTGCCCAAATACAACCGCCCTTGACACAAAAGGAAATCACTATCCTTTTTGTGAATACACTGCACGCCCCGTACTATGACAGACTTGTCGGCAATGCTTCGAAGAATTTTGCGGACATGGTAATTTCAGGGGAGATGATTGAGAATGCTATCAAGAATGGGAAACTTGAAAGAGAAGGAACATCCAATACCGAGAGAAATAAGGCACCAAGAAAGAAAGAGGAAGATGTCCAAACTATGGAAGATTTCATCCCATATTCCCAATTTCCCTCATACCAATCATGTTACCCTACTGAGGTATCTCCAAGCCTTTATCCTTACCTACCTACCCAAACACCTAATCCTATACCAGCCCTTGCAACAAGGCCTACTTCTAGAAAACGACCGCGAGAAAATCAAGAAAGAATTCCAATCCCCATCCCTGACTTACTGCCATTACTAATAAAGAATCAGTACCTTACCCCGGTACCTTTGAAAATAGCTCCGAATCCATCAGCAAGGAGTTATGACCCTGACAGCAAGTGTGATTATCACCTAGGGGTAGTTGGGCATTCAACTGAAAAATGCAGACAACTGAAGGAAATGATTGAAAGTTTTATCCGTGATGGTATTTTGACACCGGAGCTTATCGATCAATGGAAGGCCACTTAGCCCTAAATCAATTTCTTTCAGGGTTTTAGGGGGAGAATTACTACCTTTGAAGGATGTCAATAGGAGCATTTTTGACGCATGTAGTTTTATACACTGTGATGATGAAAGCACTTGTCTCATGTTAACATCTACATGAATTAAATGAATTTTAAATGCTTTGTGTTTGTTGTGTTTTAAATAAACATGAATTTACAAAAACAAGCATTAAGGAAGTTTTAATAATGGATAGTCTCAAGAAGATTGATGATCAGTGTTAGAAATGACCCAACACCATCCCCCTCTTTTTTGGGCTTCTCTATACCTAAACCTTGAATCAATAACACTTGAAAGACCTAATGCTTCAAGGAAAAATGAATGAAAAAAGAGAAGCATTGTCATTGCAAAATAAGCAAGGATGTAAATCCTAGTCTAGGCTATGAACAAAGGAACAAACTTTTTGAAATTTTTTGAATTCCTTGAAAATCAAACAAATGAGACATTCTTTCAAGAATCCAGATTTTGATAATTTGGTGTGTGTCAGGATTGTGCTAAAACCATTCATGACCTTTCCCAATAACCACAAAACACTAATTGCCCAGACATCACTTCATGATTGACACCTTGGGGCACAATGATTAAACTAGATTATCCCTTGTCCCGGAGAAAACCTGCTTTTGGGTCATGTTTTCCTTGTCTCTTCAAAGAACTCAGATTGGAAACTCAGCCTTTTCAAAACAGACCTAGACTTGCCATGTTCCTCGTTGATACAAATTCGCATGGATAATCAAATTGGGGCATCATATGTGGAAATGATGGATACATAGTGAAGAAGGATGGGCTAATGCATGAATCATTGGGGGCATGCGACGAAAAAAACAAAAAAAAAGAAAAAAAGGAAAAAGAAAAATCATGATATCATGCATATGAGAATTCAGATGATTCCAAAGTGCAAAATGAAATTCTGAATATCTATTTCCCCTGAGGATTGCTTTTCAATGAGAATATTTGGGCTTGATATGATGAATGGCCATCTTTCATATCCATTTCACAAGAAAAAAATTATTATCCATAGTCACCCCTTTTGAGCCAAAAGAATTCTTAATTCTTTGAACCCTGATCAAGGATTACCCTCTACACTGGGGGGCAAATGCGAGGAAAGATCTTTTCAAAGATCATTGAGAAATGAGTGACAGCTCAGGGACAGACACAAAGCAAATGGAGCCCCGAATAAATACGGGCGCACTCTGTCAAAGAAAAAAAGAAGAGGAAAAGATGACGAAATGAAAGCCAAGAAAAACAAACAAAAAACACAATAAAAAAATGTGTGTGAAAGACATGGCAAATTGAAAGCCAAAAGCAAGGAAGAAAAAGAGCAAAATCAAAAAGAAAGAAATGTCCAAGAAGAGACACATGCTTCAAAGAAAATCCTCTTCAAGAAAGGATCGTTGATCTGATTACCCTCAAACACATATTTTGGGCCTATTTATCCTTTCTTTCTGAATCTTGAGCCATGGCCTACATTACGTGCTTTAAAAGTCCATTTTGATCAAGCATGAATGTTTAATTTGAAGGGTTTTCCTCATATTTTATCCCATCTTATCAAATTCTCATTTCACTAAGGAAGAATTTAGAATTCTCAAGTGCATGGTAAAAAAAAAAAGAGAAAAATTGAAAAGAATGGGACTCTAGGGCGAAAACCCAAAAAAACGGGCGGTCTAGAGTAGAATGGGAATTTTCGATGCCATCGATGATAGTGCCGATACCCCAAAAGAAAAGATCTTATTAAAGGAGTGGTCATCGAGGAACATCTAGGAATTCCTGAACCCCCCAAATTGTCAGCTCTCATTCGGAGGATTGTCTTCAAAAACTGAAACTTTGTTCCCAAGATTAAACTTTCCGGTTTACACATCCCAGCCAATCTTGATGCTTGACAAAATGCCTTGATATGGAAACTAAAAGAATGTTGAATTTGTTTGGTTCTCAATGAATTCATGATTTATAAAACCTGTTCCATTTGTGAGCCTAGAAGGGATATACATTTTTGTCATGAAGTTTTCCTGGAAAAGCCAGAATCTTGTTATACCAAGCCTTGCCAATCCAGTTGAAAAAACCCAGATTGATACTTAGAGAAATTTCTAACAATGATCATCAGTCTTCAAAAGATTTGTACATCACACATTGTGGGGTTAATATTTTTTGTTCAGAAGTTTTCAAAATGCGAAAACAAATAAAAAGATTTTTTTGAAATACCCATTTTGATGTTGGCATGAGACAAGGATTTTTCTAACTCAAAGGTGTAGAACTGCCAGGATAGGTCTTGACTTCCAGATATGAGAAGAAGAAATAGAACCCGGTTCAGATCTCTGTTGAGGAAAGTTTGAAAAACTGTTGGGGCAAAGAGAATAGCCAAAATGAATTGAAGATATACTCTGATTTGAAGAGGAAAAATGAATTTGAAAGGCTAAGCCAAAGTCTAGAAAAACAGCCGGGGGCACTTGCATCACTTATGAGCACTCATCTCTTTATCGAGCTTTTGCATCTGCACAGTGTCGGCAAGCATTTGCATCATTCATGGGTATTTGCATTGGCATTATTCCATAAGCATCTGTATTTTACCTTTACATTTACATTCTTCATGGAATTCGTATTTGTGTCATCTCAAGCAATTGCATCATTTCTAGAATCATTGCATTTTCATTACTGTGTGGTAATTGTAGTTACACCATTCATAAACCAGTTACATGAACACAATTAGTAGGGGCATCTGCATCATGAAACATGGGCATCAATCCAAGTCATTTACATTTGCATCAAAGACATTTGCACCAGTTTAAGTCATTTCGTGTCTTATTCAACACCTGCATCTGCATCAAAAAGCATTCGCATCTTCTCAAAATCGTTAGGGTAATTTTCAACAATTCTTCAAAGAACATTTTTAAGACCTCCGGGCATAATTTTTCAAATCACAGGTAAGACCTCCGGGCAATATCTTTAAGACCTCCGGGCAACATCTTTAAGACCTCCGGGCATAACTTTTTTTCAGGGGTAAGGCCTCCGGGCACTATTCTTAAGACCTCCGGGCATCATTTTTAAAGTCGCATACAGCGCATTTTTTCCAAATTATGGGTAAGGCCTCCGGGCACCATTCTTAAGACCTCCGGGCATCATTTTTAAAGTCGCATACAGCGCATTTCTTCCAAATCACGGGTAAGGACTCCGGGCACCATTCTTAAGACCTCCGAGCATCATTTTTAAAGTCGCATACAGCGCATTTCTTCCAAATTATGGGTAAGGCCTCCGGGCACCATTCTTAAGACCTCCGGGCATCATTTTTAAAGTCGCATACAGCGCATTTCTTCCAAATCACGGGTAAGGCCTCCAGGCACCATTCTTAAGACCTCCGGGCATCATTTTTAAAGTCGCGTACAGCGCATTTCTTCCAAATTATGGACAAGGCGTCCGGGCACCATTCTTAAGACCTCCGGGCATCATTTTTAAAGTCGCATACAGCGCATTTCTTCCAAATTATGGGTAAGGCCTCCGGGCACCATTCTTAAGACCTCCGGGCATCATTTTTAAAGTCGCATACAGAGCATTTCTTCCAAATCACGGGTAAGGCCTCCGGGCATCATTTTTAAAGTCGCATACAGCGCATTTTTTTCAAATCACAGGTAAGACCTCCGGGCACCAATTTTTAAGACCTCCGGGCACCATTTTAAGACCTCCGGGCATAATTTTTCAAATCACAGGTAAGACCTCCGGGCAACATCTTTAAGACCTCCGGGCATAACTCCTTTTTTCAGGGGTAAGGCCTATGGGCACCATTTTTAAGACCTCCGGGCATAATTTTTCAAATCACAGGTAAGACCTCCGAGCAACATCTTTAAGACCTCCGGGCATTATTTTTTTAGGGGTAAGACCTCCGGGCACCAATTTTTAAGACCTCCGGGTATAATTTTTTTTCAAATCATAGGTAAAACCTCTGGGCAACATCTTTAAGACCTCCGGGCATAACTTTTTTCAGGGGTAAGACCTCCGGGCACCAATTTTTAAGACCTCCGGGCATAATTTTTCAAATCACAGGTAAGACCTCCGGGCAACATCTTTAAGACCTCCGGGCACCAATTTTTAAGACCTCCGGGCACCAATTTTTAAGACCTCCGGGCACCATTTTAAGACCTTCGGGCACCAATTTTAAAGCCCTTCGAGCATAAATTTTTCTTTTGAAATCGAATTCATTCCCTTAAGACGAATCGAGCCTTGTTTAGGCAGGGAATTCAATTTAAAGACAAAATCTTCAATTTATTGTTTTTAAAAAAAAAATGAAAAAAGAGAAAATAGAAAAAAAATAAAAAAAATAAAAAAAATAAAAAAAAAATTAAAAAAAGGAAAAAAGAAAAAAGAAAAAAAGAAGAAAGAAGAAAAAAATTAAAAAAATGAAAAATAGAAAATTAAAAAAATTAAAATGAAAAAGAAACCCCTTTCCCTTTCCTTCACATGTGATGTCACTGACCGTACAAAATTAGTGTCGGTTTATCTTTGCCTGATTCCTGATTCTCAGCAATAGCCAAAGAGGGGCAGCTGTAGACACCTAATTTTGTCCGGACCACTAAATAGGTATGTTTTCTTCCCATATTGATGTTCCCAAGTGTAAAAAGACTGTTTTCATCCTGCAGGTGGTACTCCGAGACTTAGTTTAAGAGGGCGAGCACAAAAAGTCAAACTTGAAAAAAAGTCAACTTGAAAAAAAGTCAACCCCGAAAAAGTCAACCCCAGAAAGTCAACTACTGAAAAAGTCAACCCACTTTCAAAATCAAGATTTTAAGTTCAATTGAAAAATGGCGAAAGAATTTTGATAATCCGAGGTCTACATTGAAAGATATGGAGTTCGGAAGTTGGGATTTGGAGATTCAGTAGAAAGGAAACCCTAATCCGAGAAATTTGGGGAAAAGTGCTTAAACGATCAAACTGGTCGAAATTGAAGGTTCCAAATGAAAGATAAGCACTGACTACGGGTAATGGAGAAGTCACTTGCAAGAAAAACCGAAAAAAAAGTCAATCCGGGAGAAAACCGAGAATTAGGGTTTTTAGTGGATTTCGATGAAATCGGGAAGAATCACAGAAATGGCCCGACTTGGTAAGACCAAAGCCCCCAATGGATGAGGAATGATTAAAAAGGATGGCCCAAGGCTCAGATTGAAGAAAATCTGAAAATCGGACTTGTTTTGAGCAAAACCGGGTTTCGGAGGTTAAAGGGTAAAATTGGAAAAATTTGGGAAAAATAGCAAATGGACTCCGAAAATTATGGAAAATTTGTCAATCTCATTCTTAAATCATTTGAAAGAGATTGGAGAAAGAAAATCTTGATTCCGAGTTCGTTTGCAAAGTGGCCAAATCCCGGGCTTCTTATGCAGTAATTCAAAAAGATAATTCCCGGAAAAATAGCAAATGGACTCCAAAAATTCTGAAATTTGGAAAATCTCATTTTTAAATTATTTGGAAGAGATTGGCGAAAGAAAATCTTGATTCCGAGTTCGTTTGCAAAATGGCCAAATCCCGGGCCTCCTATGCAGTAATTCAAGCCGATAAATCCCAAAAAAATACCAAATGAGCTCCAAAAATTATGAAAACTTGCAGATCACACTTTTTAATTATTTTGAAGAGATTGGTGAAGAAAAATCTTGATTTGGAGCTCGTTTAAAAAATGGTAAAATGTAGGGGCATAAAAGGGCATTTTTGGGAAGAAAAAATCCAAATAAATAGCAAACGGACTCGGATAATTTTGAAAACTTCCAGAACTCAATATTTTATTATTTTTGAAGTATTAAAAAAAGAAAAATTGAATTTGGAGTCCGTTTGATATTTATTTGCATCCGGGGGGCAAAATGGTCATTTCACCCAAGCAACCGAAAAGGGCTTTTTTGGCCCTTCAAAAAAATCAGAGTTGGGCTGGAAAAGAGAAGTGCTGGCATGCCCAAGCCCAAAGAAAGGAGGAAGCTTCTAATTTTTATTTTTTTTAATCAAGTGGTTAAAAATCAAGAGTTAGTTAACCATTCTCTTTGATCAAGCCATGGTGATTAAACCACATAGGTTAAGAAAGATGTCAACATTATTTTTGCATAGCTGTAATTTGAGAGGGCTGAGATGCTAATCTAAAGGTGGTAATTTCATGACTTTTCATCTTGAATTATTGGCCATTTGATGGAAATTAGGTTACACAAAAATGACAACATCTTGGAGGCTATATAACCATGCATTAAGGCTAGCCCTAAGGGAGGAGAGGCAGATTTTGGTTTCTTCTTTTCCATTTTGGCTGATTTCTCTTAGTTTTTCTTAGTTTTTATCTTCTTGGTTGAGAGCAAAAAAAGAAAAGTTTAGAAATAAAGGAAAGTTTGAAGAGAAAAGCTTGAAATATTAGCTTCTTGAGGTTGCTCTTGAGCACCAACTCTTGCACTTTCATTTTCTATTCTTGTTTTTTGCTATTTTAATCTCTACTTGGTGAGTTTTCATTTTAAAATAATGTTTCTTGTTCTTCCTTCATTTCCTTTCTTAAGTATATTTTTTTTTACATTTTGTTTTTACAATAAACTCACCATGGCCAAATGGCCTACATTATTTATTTTAAGTTGTTGTTTCAATTCATTTTACCATATTGTTTATGCTATTTTCTTTGTTTTTGATGTTTTAAGTGTTATGTTATTTCATGTTCTTAAGTTATATTTAATTTGGTTGCTTTGTTTGTTGCCATTTATGTCTTAGATATCATGTTTTTGCATTTTTAATTTTCTGTTTTCATGTTGTTTAAATTTGAGCATGTTTTAGAGTTAGCATATTAAGTGTTTGTGAAAATGCTTGTGTGATTCTTTGCATGATTCTTGTTTTATATCTTAGTGAGCATGTTTTAGATTTGGTATATTAGGTGTTTGTGAAAATGCTTGTGTGATTTTTGTGTTATGACTTAGTTTTTCATGCTAGCATACCAAGTGTTTGTGAAAATGCCATGCTTGTTGGAGCTTGGGGCCATTTGGCTACTCCATGTGTTTTGCATTGTGTGTTGTATTTTTTGTCATGCTAGTTGTTAGGTTTTTGCATTTGCATGATATTTGGTTGGATTTTTGAATTAAGCATGCCTTGTGTTTGTGAAAATGCCATGCATGTCTTAGGTCTAGGTTACATTAAATGCCATGCAAGTTCATGTTAGGTCTAGGCCATATTATTTATGTCATGCATTTTCCTTACATTTAGGTTTAGATCCATGCATTTCATGCATTATGTTTGCTGCATTGTTTCATGCATTTCATGTTCATGCCACTTGAATAATGACTTGAGCCAATTAATGGTTCAAAGTCATGCTCTCTTGAGCACACTTGTGGAAAATTAAGTTTGTCAAATTGATTATTCTACCTTTGTGATTTTTTTTACTTAGCCAATTTTTATCTAACTTTCAAAAAGTCCTAGCTACTGCTTTCAAGTCATTTTATGAGTTTCAAATATTTTTATTTTTATTTTTAAATGATTTTATCAAAGACAAAAAAATGTGTTGGCAAAGCAGTTTTTTTTTCCACCCAAAACTCGTACATCTCCAATTTTTCTGGGAATTCATCTTTGATCAGAAAATTAAGCCAATTTTTTCTCATGTAGTTGTATATGTCCTGAGTCTCCAGTATATTTTTTAGAATTTTTGGAATTTTTAAAAATAGGGTAAAAAATCGTGGATTAAAACTGGACAGTGGAGTCAGGATTGAATTTAAAGAAAAACAAAGCAGTTTTTTCTCCTCCAAAAACTCGTACATCTCTGATTTTTCTGGGAATTCATCTTTGATCAAAAAATTAAGCCGATTTTTTCTCGTGTAGTTTTAAATGTCGTGAGTCTCCAGTATTTTTTTCAGAATTTTTGGAATTTTGTAAAATAGGGTAAAAAATCGTGGATTAAAACTGGACAGTGGAGTCAGAATTGAATTTAAAGAAAAACAAAGCAGTTTTTTCTCCTCCAAAAACTCGTACATCTCTGATTTTTCTGGGAATTCATCTTTGATTCGAAAATTAAGCCGATTTTTTTTCGTGTAGTTTTACATGTTCTGAGTTTCCAGTATTTTTTTTAGAATTTTTGGAATTTCTAAAAATAGGATAAAAATTCGTGGATTAAAACTGGACAGTGGAGTCAGAATTGAATTTAAAAAAAAAAACAATTTTCTGTTTTGGTTAATTTACTTAGAGTGGGCTGATTAGAAGGGTTAGCTACTGACTTAGGGTAATTTCTAAGCCTTTTCAAACTCTAAAAATGGTTTTTCAAGTCCCGGGTTAAGGGTAGTCAAGTCCGGATTTTTTAAACTTAGAAAATTAGAGCCATTTTAAAGAAATTAGCCCAGTTTTTATTTTTAATTCAAGCTTTTCAAAATTGTTTTCAAACAATCACAAAGTATTTTGGTTTTAGAATATTTAATTTGACATATTTTCCTAAGGTAGCCGGATATCTTTTTAGATATACGGATTTCCTTAATTAAAGGAAAAAAATACATTTCATGCATTGCATTTTTATATTCATGCATTTTATATAATATGTGATTCTTGCTATAATAATTTCTATGATATTGTTGTTATTTTGATTTATATTTTTTGATGTTACATGGTTTATTATATGGTTTCGAATATTTCATGATATCCTATGCTTTTATTTAGTTATCTTTATTTAGCATATACGTATTCATTTATTTTAAATGTTTTCAAAAGATAATGGTTTTCAATAAAAATAAAGATATTCCCGAGTTAAAATAATTCATGAGTTCTCTACCGGGTTTGCTGGAGGGAATATCATCAATTATCATTAATAAAGGAATATCTTTCTTTCAAAAAAGAGAATGATTCGGAAAGTTTTCCAAAACTAATAAAAATTTCTATATTTTGCCACGTTTGTTGGGGAATATAGGAAAATTTTGAATTTATAAATTCTGGATCATTTTCAATAAAAAAAATGAAATTATTTTTCTTTAAATTGGGAATTAACTTGAAATACTAAATTTAAAACCAACTTTTTACCGAGACTTGAGATAACACACGATTAATAAGGTACCGATTTATACGGGCGTTGTGGGGGTGCTAATCCTTCCCCACACGTAACCGACTCCCGAACCCGCTTCTTTGATTTCTCTGGTTTAAAACGCAGACTTGAAATTGGTTTTTAAAATGTTTTAATTAATTTTTAAAATATTTTATAAAACCGGTTTTAATAGGTGGCCGATCACACCTAGCTAAAAAAGATTGGTGGCGACTCCATGTCTTTTTTAAGGTCATTTTCAAAACCTTCATTTTTCTAGAGGAATTAAGTCGACTTTTCCTCGATTTTTTTTAATGTCACGCCTAACGAATAATAAAGTCTTGCGATGAGACTCGTCGTTATTTTTTTTTTTTAGGTTGCGACAGATATATTAGATATATTATAATAAATTTGTAATATATCTATGTAATATATGTATGTAATTCTAATATTACATAGATATATTACATAGATAAATATATTACATTGTAATAAATTTGTAATATATCTATGTAATTACAATATATATGTAATTGTAATATATCTATGTAATATATGTAATATATATTTGTGTAATACATTGTAATATATCTATGTAATTGTAATATATTTAAGTAATTGTAATATATTTGTGTAATACAATTACAATTACATAGATATATTACATTAACACTATTAAATATATTACAATTATATAGATATATTACATTTATATAGATATATTACAATTACTGAAAATATTAGATATTACATGTATACATTACAATTACTGAAAACATTAGATATTACATGTATACATTAGAATTACTGAAAACCGAGGAAAAGTCAACTTAATTCTTCTAAATAAATGAAGGTTTTGAAAATGACCTTGAAAAAGACATGGAGTCGCCACCAATCTTTTTTAGCTAGGTGTGATCGTGTGTTAGCACCCCCACAACGCCCGTATAAAACGGTACCTTATTAATCGTGTGTTATCTCAAGTCTCGGTAAAAAATTGGTTTTAAATTTAGTATTTCAAGTTAATTCCCAATTTTAAGAAAAATAATTCCATTTTTAATTGAAAATGATTCGGAATTTATTAATTCAAAATTTTCCTATATTCTCCAACAAACGTGGCAAAATATAGAAATTTTTATTAATTTGGAAAACTTTTCGAATCATTCTCATTTTTTGAAAGAAAGATATTCCTTTATTAGTGATAATTGATGATATTCCCTCCAGAATACCCGGTAGAGAACTCATGAATTATTTTAACTCGGGAATACCTTTATTTTTTATTGAAAAAATCATTATCCTTTTAAAAACATTTTAAAAGATATGAATATGTATATGCATGACATAAATAAAATGACATAGCAAAATCTAAATGATATAATGCATCCTAAATGATATGTTATAATTTAAATGCCTTAGCATATTCTAAATGAAATGAAATGTCCTAAGTTATATGACATATTCTAAATGAAATGAAATGTCCTAAGTTATATGACATATTTTAAATGAAATGACCTAGGTAACATAATATATTCTATATGGAATGTAATATCCTAAATCATATGATATATTTTAAATGAAATAAAATATCCTAAATGAAATAATATATATATCCTAAATGAAATGACCTAGGTAACATAATATATTCTATATGAGATGAAATAATTTGAATGACATGGCAAATATGAATGATATGGCATATAATTTAAATGATATAAAATATAAAATAATGCTATCATATAATATGCATGAAAATAAAAATGAAAATAATAATGCATGAACATAGTATATCCTAAATAATATGACAAAAAAAAAACTAAATAAAAAGCATAAGATATCATGAAATATTCCAAATCATATAATAAATGATATAACATAACTCAAAATCATAACAATATCATAGAAATTATCATAGCAAAAATCACATATTATATAAAATGCATGAATATGAAAAATGCAATGCATGAAAATGTATTTTTTCCTTTAATTAAAAAAATCCGTATATCTAAAAAGATGACTACCTTAGGAAAATATGTCAAATTAAATATTCTAAAACCAAAATACTTTGTGATTGTTTGAAAACAATTTTGAAAAAAGCTTAGATTAAAAATGAAAAAAACTAGGTTAAACCTTTTTTAAAATGGCTCTAATTTCCTAAATTTATTATAGTGACCTAGACCTAAATGAACTTGCATGGCATTTAATGTAACCTAGGTCTAAAATGCATGAACATGCATGGCAAGATAAACCTAACCTAACATCTAAAATATGCATGGCAATAACACAAACACAAGGCATGCTTAAACCAAAAACTCAACCAAATATCATGCAAATGCCTACCTATCAACTAACATAGCAAAAATGCACACATAATGCTAGAATACATGGAGTGGCTGAATGACCTATGATTCCAAACAAGCATGGCATTTTCACAAACACTTGATATACTAACATGCAAAACTAAAATATAACACTCAAATCATGCAAACACAAAGTAGAGATATTAAAACTAACAAGCATTTTCACAAACACTTGATATACTAACATGCAAAACTAAAATATAACACTCAAATCATGCAAACACAAAGTAGAGATATTAAAACTAACAAGCATTTTCACAAACACTTGATATACTAACATGCTCAATTAAAATATAACACTCAAATCATGCAAACACAAAGTAGAGATACTAAAACTAACAAACATTTTCACAAACACTTGATATACTAACATGCTCAACTAAAATATAACACTCAAATCATGCAAACACAAAGTAGAGATATTAAAACTAACAAGCATTTTCACAAACACTTGATATACTAAATATAAAACATCAACAAATTTAAACATTATGAAAACAGAAAATTAAAAATGCAAGAACATGATATTTAGACTCGTAAATGACAACAAACAAGCAACCAAATTAAAACATGCTTCAAGTATATGAAGTAGAAGAATATTTAAAGAATCAAGACTAAAGAAAACAACATGAATAACATGAGAAATCAAACAAAACAACAACATTAAAAAAAATAATATAGGCCATTCGGCCATGGTGAGGAAAATAAGAAAAAAATGTAAGAAAACTTTGTTTAAGAAAAAGATGAAGAAAGAACTTAAAAGGAATATAAAAAAAAAACACTTATTTTAAAAGAAAACTCCCCAAATGATAATCAAAATAGCAAAAATAAGAATGAAAAATCAAGAAAGTGCAAGAGTTGGTGCTAAATGCAACCACAAGAAGCTATATTTCAAGCTTTATCTCTTCAAACTTTCCTTTCTTTTCTAAACTTTTTCCTTTTGCCTTCAACCAAGGAGAGAAAAAACTAAGAAAAACTAAGAAGAATCTGAAAATGAAGTCTGAAAATGAAAATTCTGCACCTCCCCTTAATGCTGGCAGAACTTTACCTCTCTCCTCCCCTAGGATGTTGTCATTTTGATTCCAACCAACTTCCATCCAAGGGCTTGTGATTCAAGGTGAAAAATTATGAAATTATCACCACTAGATTAGTGTATCAGCTGTCCATAATTACAGCTGTTCAAGAATAATGTTGACACTCTCCCTCTTCATGCATTAAAATTACATAGATATATTACACATACATAGATATATTACAATTACATAAATATATTACAATTAATAATGTATCTATGTAATTGCCGTGTATTGTTATATATCTAATGTGTAGCTGTAATAAATAAATTTATGTAATATATCTATGTAATATTACATAGATACATTATTAATTGTAATATATTTATGTAATTGTAATATATCCATGTAATTGTAATATCTATGTAATTGTAATGTATCTATGTAATATATCTATGTAATTGTAATATATTTATGTAATTGTAATATATATATGTAATTGTAATTGTAATATATCTATGTAATTGTAATATATTTATGTAATTGTAATATATCTATGTAATTGTAATATATCTATGTAATTATAATTGCATAGTTGTAATGTATCTATGTAATTGTAATATATCTATGTAATTGTAATATATCTATGTAATTGTCATATATCTATGTAATTGTAATGTATCTATGTAATTGTAATATATCTATGTAGTTGTAATGTATCTATGTTATTGTAATATCTATGTAATTGTAATATATCTATGTAATATATCTATGTAATTGTAGTATATCTATGCAATTGAAATATTATCTATATATCAATGTAATTGTAATATATCTATGTAAATGTAATATATCTATGTAATTGTAATATATCTATGTAATTGTAATATATATATATGTAATTATAATATCTATGTAATTGTAATATATATCTATGTAATTCTAATATATCTATGTAATTGTAATATATCTATGTAATATATTTATACATGTATTATAATTGTAATATATCTATGTAATTGTAATATATCTATATAATATATCTCTGTAATAGTTTTAATATATCTATGTATTATATAATTCTAATATATCAATGTAATTGTAATATATCTATGTAATTATATTATGTCTATGTAATTGTAATATTTATCTATGTAATTGTAATATATCTATGTAAATCATCCG
This sequence comes from Fremontodendron californicum, assembly GCA_030761205.1. Taxonomy (NCBI): domain Eukaryota; kingdom Viridiplantae; phylum Streptophyta; class Magnoliopsida; order Malvales; family Malvaceae; genus Fremontodendron; species Fremontodendron californicum. The sequence continues at coordinate 14,280,991 of JAULJL010000041.1, forward strand.
GACTGCCCGGACCGTCCGTACCAACTGGAGGGTTATATATTTGTGTTAAGTACCGAACTGATGATTAATAAATGTATATTATATTGTAATATATCTATGTAATTGTTTACAATTACATAAATACATTACAATTATTAGAATTACATAGATATATTGTAGTATATTATGTAATTGTAATATATATATATGTAATTGTAATGTATCTATGTCAATTTTAATGTAATTCGAAAACATATATTACATAGATATATTACATAAATATATTAGAATTACATAGATATATTACAATTACATAAATATATTTACAATTACATAGATATATTACAATTACATAATTATATATGTAATTGTAATATATATCTAATATATCTATGTAATTGTAATATTACAATTACATAATTATATATGTAATTGTAATAATATATTACATAGATATATTACAATTACATAAATATATCTATGTAATATATCTATGTAATTGTAATATATCTATGTAATTCTAATATATCTATGTAATTGTAATATCTATGTAATTCTAATATATTTATGTAATGTATCTATGTAATATATCTATGTAATTGTAATATATCTATGTAATTGTAATATATCTATGTAATTTTAATGTATTTATGTAATTGTAATATATCTACGTAACTGTAGTATATCTATGTAATTGTAATATCTATGTAATTGTAATGTATCTATGTAATATATCTATGTAATTGTAATATATCTATGTAATTGTAATATATATATATATATATATGTAATTGTAATTGTAATATATCTATGTAATTGTAATATATTTATGTAATTGTAATATATCTATGTAATTGTAATATCTATGTAATATATCTATATAATTGTAATATATCAATTTAATATATTATCTATGTAATATGTCTATGTAATTGTAATATATCTATGTAATTGTAATATATCTATGTAATTGTAATGTATCTATGTAATTATAATGTATCTATGTAATTGTAATATATCTATGTGATTGTAATGTATCTATGTTATTGTAATATCTATGTAATTGTAATATATCTATGTAATATATCTATGTAATTGTAATATATCTATGTAATTGTAATATATATATATATGTAATTATAATATCTATGTAATTGTAATATATATATCTATGTAATTCTAATATATCTATATGATTGTAATATGTCTATGTAATATATTTATCTATATATTATAATTGTAATGTATTTTTTTTAATTGTAATATATATCAATCACACCTAAACAAAAAAGATTGGTGGCGATTCCATTTGCGTTTTCAAATCGTCTTAGCTATCGAAAAACCGTTATGACAGTATAAATGTAGAGGAATCATTCATTCAATGAATACTTCAATTTGTTGGCATCACCAATTGGGTCTTTCTTGTCCTTATTGGATTTCAATGAAAGTTTATATTGCACGTTTTTCTTCCAGTAATATCAATAGAATATATTGAAATAGAAACTTCACAGCTACTATATGCGAATTATAAAGAGTATATTTCTAAAACCTATATTCAACCTTTGAAGAAATCTTTCTTCTTCTAAAAACACCTTCAAATACACTGTCACTTCCCTTAGCATTATAATCTAACTTGTTCTTTAAAAGGAAAAGCTTTAGGCAAAAATATATAGAAAAGATGGGATTCATTAAAATATATAGAATATTATTATTAATAAATTTTTTATATTAAAATATAAATATAATTTTAAATAACTGTAAACAAAATAGTTACCTATTATTCTCTTATATATAGATTGCATGGCACAGCAAGGTTTTTTTATTACAATCATTTCCTAATTTTTTCTTTAGAATTACCTATATCTTAAACAGTTAAACATTAACAAAGCATGAATCTTTCTTCTCTAATCATTAAGTCCATTGCAATGTTAAGAAGGAAATGGTTATTCCATTCTATTAGCATGTTTGGTAGGTTAATATGAATGTAGTGATGGAAAAGAAAAATAGCTCATTGATAATAATACCCTTTAATGTAAAATTAATAATATATTATTTACTTAATTTATTTTATTAATATTATTTTACATAATTTTAGCTTATTAATATTATTTACTCAAATTTTGTTATATCAAAATTATTATTTTATAAATTAATAAAATATTTATATCTATGTAATAGTAATATATCTATGTAATACGTCTACGTAATTATAATATTTATCTATGTAATTGTAATATATCTATGCAATTGAAATACATCTATGTAATTGTAATATTTATGGAATATATCTATGTAATTGTAATGTATCTATGTAATTGTAATATGTCTATGTAATTGTAATATATTTATGTAATTATATCTATGTAATTGTAATATAACTATGTAATTGTAATATATCTATGTAATAGTAATATAACTATATAATTGTAATATATATCTATGTAATATATGTATGTAATTGTAATATATTTATGTAATTGTAATATATCTATGTAATTGTAATATCTATGTAACTGTAATATATTTATGTACTGTATCTATGTAATATATCTATGTAATTGTAATATATCTATGTAACTGTAGTATATCTATGTAATTGTAATATATATATATATATGTAATCGTAATATATTTATGTAATTATAATATATTACAATTACATAGATATATTACATGGATATATTACAATTACATAGATATATTATTACAATTACATAGATGTATTACAATTACATAGATATATTACAATTACAATTACATAGATACATTGATATATTGATATATTACAATTACATATATATATTACATAAATATATTACAATTACATAGATATATTACAATTACATAGATATATATTACAATTACATAAATTATCTATGTAATTGTAATGTGTCTATGTAATATATCTATGTAATTGTAATATATTTATCTAATTGTAATATATTATCTATGTAATTATATTTATGTAATTGTAATATCTATGTAATTGTAATAAACAATTTATGTAATTGTAACATATATATATATATGTAATTGTAATATATCTATGTATAATATATCTATGTAATTGTAATTGTAGTATATATATCTATGTAATTGTAATATATTTATTTAATTGTAATATATCTATATAATTGTAATATATATATGTAATAGTAATTATAATATATCTATGTAATTGTAATATATCTATGTAATATATATGACAATTACATAGATATATATATATATATATATTACAATTACAATTTCAATTACATAAATGTATTACAATTACATAGATATATTACAATAACATAAATACATTACAATTACATAGATATATTCTAATTACATAGATAATATATTACAATTACATAAATATATTACAATTACATATATATATTACATTAACACAGTTACATAGATATAATACAATTACATATATATATTACAATTACATAGAAATATTATTATAATTACATAAATATATTACAATAACATAGATATATTATAATTACATAAATGTATAGATATATTACATATATACATAAATATATTACATAGATATATTACAATTATATATATATATATATTATAATTACATAAATATATTACAATTACATAGATATATTACAATTACATATATTATTACAATTACATAAATATATTACAATTACATAGATGTATTACAATTACATAAATATATTACAATTACTTAGATATATTAGAATTACATAGATATATATATTACAATTACATAGATATTACAATTACATATATATATATTACAATTACATAGATATATTACATAGATATATTACAATTACAAAAATATATTAGAATTACATAGATATATTAGAATTACTTAAAACATTAGAATTAAATAGATATAATACAGTCATTGTAATTTTAATACATATATTTATGTAATTGTAATACATCTATGTAATATATGTAATATATCTATGTGATTGTAATATATCTATGTAATACTAATATATCTATGTAATTGTAATATGTCTATGTAATATATATATTACAATTACATAGATATGTAGTTGTAATATATCTATATAATTATAATATATTTATGAAATATATATTACAATTACATAGATAATACATAGATATACTACAGTTACATAGATATATTACAGTTACATAGATATATTACAATGTATTACACAAATATATTACAATTACTTAAATATATTACAATTACATAGATATATTACAGTTACATAGATATATTATAATTACATAGATATATTACAATTACACAAATATATTACAATTACACAAATATATCTATTAAATATATCTATGTAATTGTAAAATATTTATGTAATAGTAATGTAATATATTAATGTAACTGTAATATATATCTATGTAATTGTAATTATGTGATTGTAATATATGTAATTTATCTATGTAATTAGATATCTATGTAATGGTAAATATATTTATGTGATTGTAATATATCTATGTAATATACTATCTATGTAATTGTAATATATATCTATGTAATATATATTGTAATTGTAATATATCTATGTAATATATTATCTATGTAGTTTTAATATATCTATGTAATTATATTACAATTACATAGATATATTACATAGATATATATTTATTACATAGACACATTACAATTACATCTATATGTATATATAGATATATATAGATAATATATTGCACTAATACATCTATGTAATTGTAATATATCTAATATAATTCTCATATCAATGCATTTTTTGTCGGGACGGTCCGGGCGGTCCGGTCAGTCCGAACGGTCCGGTCGGTCCGGTCGGTCCGGACGGTCCGGTCGGTTCGGACGGTCCGATCGGTCCGGACGGTCGGGTCGGTCCGGTCGATCCGGACGACCCGGTCGGTCCGGACGGTCCGATCAGTCCGATTGGTCCGGTTCGTCCGGACAGTCCTGGCAGTACGAACGGTCCGGTCGGTCTAGCCAAGCCTAGCTTATAGCCTTTCAAAGTTGAGACACCAAGGCTGGTCAAGTTTAGCCAAGCAATGCTTAGCCTAGCCGGTCAGTCCGGGTGGTCCGATCGATCCGATCTCTTCTCATGCACCGATCAAATCCGTATAAACTATAGTATGCTCTCGTACAATACAATTGAATTTGGTCTCGGATAATAGAAAAATGAGCAAGTTCAATGTTTTAAAAATCATGAAAAAAAGAAAAAAAAACTAAAATTAATAGCCTAAACAATGTTTTTTTGGACAAAATCGGCGACAAGCCGCCTTCGGCCGTTTGCCAGCGCGTAGATCTCGAAAAGTTACTGGAATTCAAAAAACAAATCACCTCAAACGGGCAACCAAGCGCAAAGTTATGACCTTTCGACGTTGAGGCACCAAGGCTAGTGAAGTATAGCCAAGCCGGTCGTGCCGTCCGGACGGTCTGGGCGGTCCGATCGGTCTTGTCGATCCAGACATTTCGAGCGGTCCCGATGGTCCGAGAGTTCGGAGTAGTCCGATCCGTCCGTGCGAACCGAACTGTCAAGTCGGTACAGACGGTCAGTTCGATACTTACAGTCCGGGCGGTAAAGTCAGTTAGAACAACCGAGCACAAAGTTATAGCTGTAGACACCTAATTTTGTCTGAACCACTAAACAGGTATCTTTTCTTCCTATATTGATGTTTCCGAGTGTAAAAAGACTTTTTTCATCCTGCAGGTGGTACTCCGAGACTTAGTTTAAAAGGGGCGAGCATAAAAAGTCAAACTTGAAAAAAGTCAACCCCGAAAAAAGTCAACTCCAAAAAAGTCAACCCCAGAAAGTCAACTATTGAAAAAGTCAACCCACTTTCAAAATCAAGATTTTTAGTTCAATTGAAAAATGGTGAAAGAATTTTGATAATCCGAGGTCTACATTGAAAGATATGGAGTTCGGAAGTTGGGATTTGGAGATTCAGTAGAAAGGAAACCCTAATCCGAGAAATTTGGGGAAAAGTGCTTAAATGATCAAATTGGTCGAAATTGAAGGTTCCAAATGAAAGATAAGCACTGACTACGGGTAATGGAGGAGTCACTTGCAAGAACAATCGAAAGAAAAGTCAATCCGGGAGAAAACCGAGAATTAGGGTTTTTAGTGGATTTCGGTGAAATCGGGAAGAATCACGGAAATGGCCCGACTTGGTAAGACCAAAGCCCCCAGTGGATGAGGAATGATTAAAAAAGGATAGCCCAAGGCTCAGCTTGAAGAAAATCTGAAAATCGGACTTGTTTTGAGCAAAACCGAGTTTCGGAGACAAAAGGGCAAAATTGGAAAATTTGGGAAAAATAGCAAATGGACTCCGAAAATTCTGAAAATTTGTCAATTTCATTATTAAATCATTTTAAAGATATTGGTAAAATAAAATCTTGATTCGGAGTTCGTTTGCAAAATAGCCAAATCTCGGGCCTCCTATGTAGTAATTCAAAAAGGAAAATCCCGAAAAAATAGCAAATGAGCTCCAAATCTTCTGAAATTTTGTAAATCTCATTTTTAAATTATTTGGAAGAGATTGGCGAAAGAAAATCTTGGTTCGGAGTTCGTTTGCAAAATGGTCAAATCCTGGGCCTCCTATGTAGTAATTCAAGCCGATAAATCCCGAAAAAATACCAAATGAGCTCTAAAAATTATGAAAACTTCCAGATCACTCTTTTTAATTATTTTTAAGATATTTGTGAATAAAAATCTTGATTTGGAGCTCGTTTAAAAAATGGTAAAATGTAGGGGCATAAAAGGGCATTTTTGGAAGAAAAAATCCAAATAAATAGCAAACGGACTCGGATAATTTTGAAAACTTCCAGAACTCAATGTTTTATTATTTTGGAAGTATTAAAAAAATAAAAATTGAATTTGGAGTCCGTTTTATATTTATTTGCATCCGGGGGGCAAAACGGTCATTTCATCCAAGCAACCGAAAAGGGCTTCTTTGGGCCTTTCAAAAAATCAGAGTTGGGCTGGAAAAGAGAAGTGCTGGCCTGCCCAAGCCCAAAGGAAGGAGGAAGCTTCTGATTTTTCAATCAAATGGCTAAAAATCAAGAGTTAGTTAGAGATTCTCTTTGATCAAGTCATGGTGATTAAGCCACATAGGCCAAGAGAGATGTGAACATTATTCTTTAACAGTTGTAATTTGAGAGAGCTGATTTGCTAATCTAAAGGTGGTAATTTCTTGATTTTTTCACCTTGGATTATTAGCCATTTGATGGAAAATTGGTTACAAAAAAATGACAACACCTTGGGCAATTATAGGGGGATTCGGCCAGCTTCGTTTGGGAGGTCAGAAAATTCATTTTTCATCTTCATTTTGCTGAGTTCTTTTAGTTTTTACTTAGTTTTTCTCTTCTTGGTTGAAAGCAAAAAAAGAAAAGTTTAGAAAAGAAAGGAAAGTTTGAAGAGATAAAGCTTGAAATATAGCTTCTTGAGGTTGCTCTTGAGCACCAACTCTTGCACTTTCTTGATTTTCCATTCTTGTTTTTTCTATTTTGATTTCTATTTGGTGAGTTTCCATTTTAAAGAAATGATTTTTATTGTTCTTTCGAAGTTCTTCCTTCATCTCCTTCTTGAATATATTTTTTTTTACATTTTTTTACAATAAACTCACCATGGCCAAATGGCCTACATTATTTAGTTAAGTTGCTGTTTTGATTTATTTTACCATATTGTTTATGTTATTTTCTTTGATCTTGGTGTTTTAAATGTTATGTTACTTCATATTCTTGAGTTATATTTTAATTTGGTTGCTTTGTTTGTTGCCATTTATGTTTTAAATATCATGTTTTTGCATTTTTAATTTTCTGTTTTCATGATGTTTAAATTTGAGCATGTTTTAGATTTAGTATATCAAGTGTTTGTGAAAATGCTTGTGTGGTCTTTGCATGATTTGAGTTTTATATCTTAGTTGAGCATGTTTTAGATTTATTATATTAAGTGTTTGTGAAAATGCTTGTGTGGTTTTTGCATGATTTAAATGTTATATTTTAGTTGAGCATGTTAGTATACCAAGTGTTTGTGAAAATGCCATGCTTGTTGGAGCTTGAGGCCATTTGGCTACTCCATGTGTTTTGCATTGTGTGTTGCATTTTTTTTGCCATGTTAGTTGGTAGGTTTTTGCATTTGCATGACATTTGATTTAGTTTTGCATGCTAGTATACCAAGTGTTTGTGAAAATGCCATGCTTGCTAGTTACATTATGCTATTCGGCCACCCTTGGAATTTTTTCATTTTATGTGCATTCTTGCCATGTTAGTTGATAGGTTAGCATTTGCATGATATTTGATTGAGTTTTTGGTTTAAGCATGCTTTGTGTTTGTGAAAATGCCATGCATATTTTAGTTATTAAGTTAGGTTTATTTGCTATGCATGTTCATGCATTTTAGGTCATGCATTTCATGCACTATGTTTAAGCTCATGCATTTCATGCACTATGTTTGCTGTATTGTTTCATACATTTCATGTTCATGCCACTTGAATAATGACTTGAGCCAATTAATGGTTCAAAGTCATGCTCTCTTGAGCACACTTGTGGAAAATTAAGTTTGTCAAGTTGATTATTCTACCTTTGTGATTTGTTTTACTTAGCCAATTTTTATCTAACTTTCAAAAAGTCCTAGCTACTGTTTTTAAGTCATTTTAGGAGTTTCAAATATTTTTACTTTGATTTTTAAATGATTTTATCAAAGGCAAAAATGTGTTTTGGCAAAGCAGTTTTTTTTCACCCAAAACTCGTACATCTCTGATTTTTCTGGGAATTCATCTTTAATCAGAAAATTAAGCCGATTTTTTTCCGTGTAATTTTACATGTCTTGAGTCTTCAGTAATTTTTTCAGAATTTTTTGAATTTTAAAAAATATGATAAAAAATCGTGGTTTAAAACTGGACAGTGGAGTCAGAATTGAATTTAAAGAAAAATCATTTTTCTGTTTTGGTTAAGTTACTTAGAGTGGGCTGATTAGGAGGGTTAGCTACTGACTTAGGGTAGTTTCTAAGCCTTTTTAAACTCTAAAAATGGTTTTTCAAGTCTCGGGTTAAGGGTAGTCAAGTCCGGATTTTTAAACTTAGGAAATTAGAGCCATTTAAAAAAAGATTTAGCCCAGTTTTTACTTTTAATTCAAGCTTTTCAAAATTGTTTTCAAACAATCACAAAGTATTTCGGTTTTAGAATATTTAATTTGACATATTTTCCTAAGGTAGCCGGATATCTTTTTAGATATACGGATTTCCTTAATTAAAGGAAAAAATACATTTCATGCATTGCATTTTTCATCTTCATGCATTTTATATAATATGTGATTCTTGCTATAATAATTTCTATGATATTGTTATTATTTTGATTTATATATTTTTTTGATGTTATATGGTTTATTATATGGCTTTGAATATTTCATGATATCCTATGCTTTTATTTAGTTATTTTTATTTAGCATATACTATGTTCATGCATTATTATTTTTATTTTCATGCATATTATATGATAGCATTATCTTATTCCATGTCATTTAAATTATATGCCATATCATTCATATTTGTCATGTCATTTAAATCATTTCATTTCATTTAGGATATATTGTGTCATCTAGAATATTTTATTTCATTTAGATTATATCATATGACTTAGGATATTGCATCTCATATAGAATATACTATGTTACCTAGGTCATTTAATTTTATTTATAATATGTTATATAACTTAGGATATTTCATTTCATTTAGAATATGCTAAGGCATTTATTTCATTTCATTTAGGATATGCTAGATGACACATAAATATAAAGATATATCTATGTAATTGTAATAGGATGTATAACCTATACCGACGGTTTTAGACGTCACTAATGTTACTACCATCGGTATAGCCTATGTTGGGGTAGCCCCTTTTGCTTTTACCTATACCGACGGATTTTGTATCTGTCAATATAGGTACCGCATCTATACCGACGGCTTTTGTATCAGTAGGTATAGATACCGTATCTATACCGACGGCTTTTGTATCCGTCGGTATAGATACCATAGATATACATATACCGATGGTTTTTTTTTTTTTTTTGCGTCCGTCGGTACAGATTAAAATGTAAAATATACAATTAACCTATAGCGACAGTTTGTCGTAAATTTACTGATGGTTTACTCCGTCATTATACTATACATTTTTTGTTGTTATATGAACTGTCAGTATAGAGGTCAGAGCGTCGGTAAAAATAAAATTTTATCATATTTTTCAATTACTAATATTGATATATTTATAATTTAATCCAAGATATTTCATATAAAAAAAACCATTATAAGAAAGTACAAAATATTTCATAATATTAAAAATAAAATTACATTTACATAGATATATTGTAATGAATCCTAGCTCAAAGACAGATGCAAAGCAAATGGAGCCCCGAATAAATACGTGCTCACTCTGTCCGAAAAAAAAAAGAAGGGGGCAAAATGAAAGAAAAAAAATGTGAAAGACATGGCAAATTGAAAGCCAAGAACGAAGAAGAAAAGACGCAAAAGTCAAAAGGAATGAAAAGTCCAAAAGGGACAAATGCTTTAAAGAGATTCCTCCTCAAGAAATGATCCTTGATCTGATTACCCTCAAACACATATTTTGGGCCTATTTATCCTTTCTTTCTGAACCCTGAGCCATGGCCTACATTACGTGCTTTAAAAGTCCATTTTGATCAAGCATGAATATTTAATTTGAAAGGTTTTTCCTCAGATTTTATCCCATCTCATCGAATTATCATTTCACTAAGGAAGAATTTAGAATTCTCAAGTGTATGGTAAAAAAAAAAAGAAAAAAAAATGGAAACGAGTTCCAATAAATATATTTATGTAATATATCTATGTAATATTACAATAGATATGTAATGCTAATGTTTTCTATAATTGTAATATATATGTAATTGTAATTGTAATATATCTATGTAATTGTAATATATCTTTGTAATTGTAATTGTAATATATCTATGTAATTGTAATATATCTTTGCAATTGTAATATATCTATGTAATATATTTATCTATGTAGTTTTATTATATCTATGTAATTGTAATTACTAAAAACAAATATATTACAAAATAGATATATTACAGTTACATAATATATCTATGTAACTATATTACCTATTGAAGGAGAAGTTAATTATTACGGGGCTTTAACAGATATCATTCAGTTGAATTATTTTGGTAGATTTAAGATTGTGTTATTTAAATGTGATTGGATTGATATCAATAGAGGTTGCAAGAAAGATAAGTTTGGTTTCACACTTGTGAATTTTTCACATCTAGCCCACAGTGGAACTAATTTGGTTCATGATCCTTTTATTTTGGCATCACAAGCTAAGAAAGTATACTATGTTAAGGATGAAGGTTATCAAGGTTGGGTTCTTGTAAAGCATGCAAAACTTAGGGATGTATTTGATATGGGTGATCTATTATCCTTTGATAGAGAGCAAGAGAATGGAGAAATGCATGATGATGAATTAGATGATACGCGTAGTGCTTCAAATTGGGTTAGAAATGAAGCTGATGATGAAGGAGTGGACGTCACACCAGAGATGGAGAATGAGCATGTAGAAAAAGATCCCATAGATGAACATAATGGGGAGGACATTTTTTTAATTTTATAGAAAATAGTTTAATTATATGTAATGGATTTGGATTATAAACATTATGACTTTGTATTTTCCTGTTCTTTCCTTTTCCGTTTGCCATAGATGAACATATTGCATTCTAGCTTAGCTTGGCTTGGATTTCACTGAAGGTTATTGAGTGCCTAATGTTATTGCATTCTTCCTTAGCTTGTATTCTCTGTTATTGAGTGTCTACTGTTGTATTATCTATGTAATTGTAATATATCTATGTAATTGTAAAGTATCTATGTAATATATCTATGTAATTGTAATATATCTATGTAATTGAAATACATCTATGTAATTGAAATACATCTATGTAATTGTAATATATCTATGTAATTGTAATATATCTATGTAATTATATACATGTAATATCTATGTATCTATGTAATTCTAATATATCTATGTAATTATATACATGTAATATCTATGTATCTATGTAATTCTAATATATCTATGTAATTATACTATATCTATGTTATTGTAATATATTTATGCAATTGTAATATATCTAGGTAATTATAATATATCTATGTAATATTACATAGATATATATATTAGATGTATTTTAATTGTAATATATCTATGTAATTGTAATGTATCTATGTAATATATCTATGTAATTGTAATAGATATTACATAGATATATTACATAGATATATATATTACAATTACATAGATATATTACAATTATATAGATATATTTCAATTACATAGATGTATTACAATTATATAAATATATTTATTACAATTACATAGATATATTACTATTACATAGATATATTATAATTACATAGATATATTACATATATTACATAAAATTACATAGATATAATCACAGAGATAATATATCTTTGTAGTTGTAATATATCTATGTAATTGTAATATATTTATGTAATATATCTATGTAATATTACATAGATACAATATTAATTGTAATATATTTACGTAATTGTAATATACCTATATAATTGTAATATATCTATGTAATATATCTATGTAATTGTAATGTATCTATCAAATATATCTATGTAATTGTAATATATCTATGCAACTGTAGTATATCTATGTAATTGTAATATATATATATCCAATGTATCTATGTAATTCTAATATATCAATGTAATTCGAAAACATTATATATTACATGTATTTTAATATATCTAATGTGTAATTGTAATGTATCTATGTAATTGTAATATATAATATAATATATCTATAATTGTAATAATATATCTATGTAGTTTTAATATATCTATGTAATTGTAATATATCTATGTAATTGTAATGTATCTATGTAATATATCTATGTAATTGTAATATATCTATGTAACTGTAGTATATCTATGTAATTGTAATATATATATCCAATTATCTATGTAATTCTAATATATCAATGTAATTCGAAAACATTATATATTACATGTATTTTAATATATCTAATGTGTAATTGTAAGGTATTTATGTAATTGTAATATATAATATAATATATCTATATAATTGTAATAATATATCTATGTAGTTTTAATATATCTATGTAATTGTAATATATCTATGTAACTGTAGTATATCTATGTAATTGTAATATATATATATATATATATATATCCAATGTATATATGTAATTCTAATATATCAATGTAATCCGAAAATATTATATATTACATGTATTTTAATATATCTAATGTGTAATTGTAATGTATCTATGTAATTGTAATGTATCTATGTTACCGAAAACTTTAGATATATAATTGTAATGTATCTATGTAATTATAATGTACCTATGTAATTGTAATATATCTATGTAATAGTAAAATATCTATGTAATTGTAATATATCTATGTACTTGTAATATATTTCTGTAATATAAATATCTATGTAATTGTTATTGTAATATATTTGTGTAATTGTAATAAATGTATGTAATTGTAATATATACACAAATATATTACAATTACATACATATTACAACTAAATAGATATATTACAATTACATAAATATATGCAATTACCTAGATATATTATACAAATATATTACAATTATATAAATATTTGACAATTACATATATATATTACAATTACAGAATACATTAGATATAGTCATATAATATTTTCAGTAATTCTAATATATCTATGTAAAAGTAAGTTTTTAGTAATTGTAATATATCTATTACAATTACATAGATATATTACAATTACATGTATTTTAATATATCTAATGTGTAATTGTAATGTACCTATGTAATTGTAATGTATCTATGTAATTGTAATATATCTATGTAATTACAAAAATAAGTAATTGTAATATATCTATTTAATTGTAATATATCTATGTAATTGTAATTGTAATATTACATAGATATATTTATGTAATTGTAATATATCTATGTAATTGTAATAATATATGTAATTGTAATATATTTATGTAATATATCTACGTAATATTACATATCTATTACATATATATTACAATTACATAGATATATTACATAAATGTAATGTATCTATGTAATTGTAATATATTTACGTAACTGTAATATATCTACGTAATTGTAATATATCTATGTAATTCTAATGTATCTATGTAATATATCTATGTAATTGTAATAGTATATCTATGTAATTGTAATATATATATCTATGTAATTGTAATATATATATGTAATTGTAATATATTTATGTAACTACTAAAAACAAATATATTTATTACAGTTACACATTAGATATATAACAATACACGACAATTACATAGATACATTATTAATTGTAATAGATTTATGTAATTGTAATATATCTATGTAATTATAATATATCTATGTAATTTTAATATATCTATGTAATTGTAATGTATCTATGTAATTTAATATATCTATGTAATTGTAATGTATCTATGTAATATATTAATTGTAATATATTTATGTAATTGTAATATATCTATGTAATTGTAATATCTATGTAATATATCTATGTAATTGTAATATATGTATGTAATTGTAATATCTATGTAATATATTATCTATGTAATATATCTATATAATTGTAATATATCTATGTAACTATAATTGCATAGTTGTAATATATCTATGTAATTGTAATATATCTATGTAAGTGTAATAAATCTATTTATGTAATTATATATATCTAAGTAATTGTTATATATCTATGTAATTGCAATATATCTATGTAATTGTAATATATTTATGTAATTGTAATGTATCTATGTAATATATCTATGTAATTGTAATATATTTAACAGTGTTAATGTAATATATCTATGTAATTATAATTGTATATCTATGTAATTGTAATATATATATCTATGTAATGATAATATATATTTGTAATTGTAATATATTTATGTAATTACTAAAAACAAAAATATTGATTACAGTTACACATTAGATATATAACAATGCACGACAATTTTGTAGATACATTATTAATTGTAATCTATTTATGTAATTGTAATATATCTATGTAATTTTAATACATCTTTGTAATTGTGATGTATCTATGTAATTTTAATATATCTGTGTAATTGTAATGTATCTATGTAATATATTAATTGTAATATATTTATGTAATGTATCTATGTAATATATCTATGTAATTGTAATATATATATATATAGATATATATATATATGTAATTGTAATTGTAATATCTATGTAATTGTAATATATCTATGTAATATATCTATGTAATATATCTATGTATAATATAAAAGACATTATAATTGCATAGATATATTACAATTACACAAATATATATATATATATATCTAAATAAATATATTACAATTACAATATATCTATGTAATTGTAATATATATTACAATTACACAAATATATATCTACGTTATAGTAATATATCTATGTAATAGATATATTACATGTATTACATAGATATATTATGTTATTGTAATATATATCTATGATATAGTAAAATATATCTATGTAATAGATATATTACATATATTACAATCACATAATTACAATTACATAGATATATTGTAATTCTATTTATCTAATTATAATATATCTACGTAATTGTAATATATTACAATTACACAAATATATTTATGTATATATTACAATTACATAGATATATTACTATTACACAGATATATTAAAATTACATAGATATATTACATATATTACATAAATATATGTATATATTACAATTACATAGATATATTACATAGATGTATTACAATTACATAAATATATTTATTACAATTAGCTACATTACATAGATATATTACAATTACAATTACTGTAATATATCTATGTAATTGTAATATCTATGTAATATATCTATGTAATTGTAATTATAATATATAATTGTAATATATCCAATGTATCTATGTAATATATCTATGCAATTGCCATATATCTATGTAATTGTATTGTATCTATGTAATTCTAATATATCTATGTAATTGTAATGTATCTATGTAATTCTAATATATACATATATAATTACATAGATATATTACAATTACATAGATATATGACATAGATATATATATATATCTATGTATTTATGTAATATACATAGATATATAAATAACATAGATATACTACAATTACATAAATATATATCTATGTAATTGTAATATTACAATTACATAATTATATATGTAATTGTAATATATATATGTAATTGTAATATATATCTAATATATCTATGTAATTGTAATATATTTATGTAATTGTAATTGTAATAATATATTACATAGATCTATTACATATATATTACAATTACATAGATATATTACATAAATGTAATGTATCTATGTAATTGTAATATATTTACGTAACTGTAATATATCTACGTAATTGTAATATATCTATGTAATTCTAATGTATCTATGTAATATATCTATGTAATTGTAATAGTATATCTATGTAATTGTAATATATATATCTATGTAATTGTAATATATATATGTAATTGTAATATATTTATGTAACTACTAAAAACAAATATATTTATTACAGTTACACATTAGATATATAACAATACACGACAATTACATAGATACATTATTAATTGTAATAGATTTATGTAATTGTAATATATCTATGTAATTATAATATATCTATGTAATTTTAATATATCTATGTAATTGTAATGTATCTATGTAATTTAATATATCTATGTAATTGTAATGTATCTATGTAATATATTAATTGTAATATATTTATGTAATTGTAATATATCTATGTAATTGTAATATCTATGTAATATATCTATGTAATTGTAATATATGTATGTAATTGTAATATCTATGTAATATATTATCTATGTAATATATCTATATAATTGTAATATATCTATGTAACTATAATTGCATAGTTGTAATATATCTATGTAATTGTAATATATCTATGTAAGTGTAATAAATCTATTTATGTAATTATATATATCTAAGTAATTGTTATATATCTATGTAATTGCAATATATCTATGTAATTGTAATATATTTATGTAATTGTAATGTATCTATGTAATATATCTATGTAATTGTAATATATTTAACAGTGTTAATGTAATATATCTATGTAATTATAATTGTATATCTATGTAATTGTAATATATATATCTATGTAATGATAATATATATTTGTAATTGTAATATATTTATGTAATTACTAAAAACAAAAATATTGATTACAGTTACACATTAGATATATAACAATGCACGACAATTTTGTAGATACATTATTAATTGTAATCTATTTATGTAATTGTAATATATCTATGTAATTTTAATACATCTTTGTAATTGTGATGTATCTATGTAATTTTAATATATCTGTGTAATTGTAATGTATCTATGTAATATATTAATTGTAATATATTTATGTAATGTATCTATGTAATATATCTATGTAATTGTAATATATATATATATAGATATATATATATATGTAATTGTAATTGTAATATCTATGTAATTATAATATATCTATGTAATTGTAATATATCTATGTAATATATCTATGTATAATATAAAAGACATTATAATTGCATAGATATATTACAATTACACAAATATATATATATATATCTAAATAAATATATTACAATTACAATATATCTATGTAATTGTAATATATATTACAATTACACAAATATATATCTACGTTATAGTAATATATCTATGTAATAGATATATTACATGTATTACATAGATATATTATGTTATTGTAATATATATCTATGATATAGTAAAATATATCTATGTAATAGATATATTACATATATTACAATCACATAATTACAATTACATAGATATATTGTAATTCTATTTATCTAATTATAATATATCTACGTAATTGTAATATATTACAATTACACAAATATATTTATGTATATATTACAATTACATAGATATATTACTATTACACAGATATATTAAAATTACATAGATATATTACATATATTACATAAATATATGTATATATTACAATTACATAGATATATTACATAGATGTATTACAATTACATAAATATATTTATTACAATTAGCTACATTACATAGATATATTACAATTACAATTACTGTAATATATCTATGTAATTGTAATATCTATGTAATATATCTATGTAATTGTAATTATAATATATAATTGTAATATATCCAATGTATCTATGTAATATATCTATGCAATTGCCATATATCTATGTAATTGTATTGTATCTATGTAATTCTAATATATCTATGTAATTGTAATGTATCTATGTAATTCTAATATATACATATATAATTACATAGATATATTACAATTACATAGATATATGACATAGATATATATATATATCTATGTATTTATGTAATATACATAGATATATAAATAACATAGATATACTACAATTACATAAATATATATCTATGTAATTGTAATATTACAATTACATAATTATATATGTAATTGTAATATATATATGTAATTGTAATATATATCTAATATATCTATGTAATTGTAATATATTTATGTAATTGTAATTGTAATAATATATTACATAGATATATTACAATTACATAAATATATCTATGTAATTGTAATGTATCTATGTAATATATCTATGTAATTGTAATATATCTATGTAATTCTAATATATCTATTTAATTGTAATATATTTATGTAATGTATCTATGTAATTGTAATATATCTATGTAATTGTAATGTGTAATTGTAATGTATCTATGTAATATTACAATTACAATTACATAGATATATTACAATTACAATTACATAGAAATATTACAATTACATAGATATATTACAATTATTGTTTCTGAAAACATTAGATATTACAATTACATAGATATATTACTGAAAATATTAGATATATTAGAATATATATCTATGTAATTATAATATATCTATCTAATTGTAATACATCTATGTAATTGTAATATATCTATGTAATTGTAATGTATCTATGTAATTGTAATTGTATTAGATATATTACTGAAAATATTAGAATTACTGAAAACATTAGATATTACATGAATATATTAGATTTACTGAAAACATTAGATAATGCAATTACAAAGATATATTACAATTACATAAATATATTACAATTACATAGATATACTACAATTACATAGATATATCTATGTAATTGTAATATATTTGTGTAATTGTAATATATCTATGTAATTGTAATATAATGGTGTAATTTATTTATTATCTATGTAATTGTATTAGATCTATGTAATTGTGTTAATGTAATATATCTATGTATTGTAATATCTATGTAATATATCTATGTAATTGTAATATATCTATGTATCTATATAATTGTATCTATGTAATATTACATAGATATATTACATAAATATATTACAATTATATTATATTATAATTACATAGATATATTATAATTACATAGATATAATACAATTACATAGATATATTACAATTACATAGATATATTACATAGATACATTACAATTACATAAATATATTACAGTTACATAGATATATTACAATTACATATATATTAATGTATCTATATAAATATATTAGAATTACATTGATATATTACAATTACATAAATATACTACAATTACATAGATATATTACAATTACATAGATATATATATTACAATTACATAGATACATTACATATATGTAATTGTAATATATCGATGTAATTGTAATATATCTAAATATATTACAATTACAATTACATGTATATTACAATTACAACTACATAGATATATTACAATGTATTACACAAATATATTACAAATACTTAAATATATTAAAATTATATAGATACATTATAATTACATAAAACATCATAATTACATAGATATATTAACACATTAAATATATAACAATACATGTTTTATCTAATTAAATTACATAGATATATTACAATTACATAGATACATTAGAATTACATATCTTATATTACAATTACATAGATATATTACAATTACACAAATATATTACAAATATACATATATTTATATATTACAATTACATAGATATATTACAAAGATATATTTCGAATTACATTGATATATTAGAATTACATATTTTAGATATATAACAATTACATAGATATATTACAATTACATAGATATATTAGAATTACATAAATCTATCTATGTATCTATGTAATTCCATAAATATTGTAATTTTAATATATCTATGTAATTGTAATTACATAGATATATTACAATTACGTAGATACATTACAATTACAATTACTGAAAATATTAGATATTACATGTTTACATTACAATTACTGAAAACATTAGATATTGCATGTATACATTAGAATTTCTGAAAATATTAGATAATTGATAATGTATACATCTATGTAATTGTAATATATCTATGTAATTATAATATATTTGTGGAATTTACGTGGAATTACTATGTGTACATTAGAATCACTGAAAACATTAGATAATGTAATTACAAAGATATATTGCATGTATACATTAGAATTACTAAAATCATTAGCTAATTGATAATATTATAATTACATACATAGATATATTATAATTACATAGATATATTATATTTATTTGTTAGAATTACCACTTAACATTACGTAAATTACACAAATATATTACATAGATATATTATAATTACAAAAATATATTACAATTACATAGATATATTAATGAAAACATTAGATATTACATGTATATTTTAGAATTACCAATTACATAGATATATTACAATTACCACTTAACATTATATTACAATTTTATAGATATATTACAATTACTGAAAAAACATTAGATATTTGATAATGTTTTGAGTAATTTAGAACTATCACTTAAAATTACATAAATTACATAGATAATTACTACTTTAAAATTACTTAAAACATATCTATGTAATTATAATATGTTTATGTAATTGTAATATATCTATATATATATGTAATTGTAATATATTTCAGTAATTGTCATATATCTATGTAATTGTAATATATACATGTAATATCTAATGTTTTCAGTAATTCTAATTATTCATGTAATATCTAATGTTTTCAGTAATTCTAATATTTTCAGTAATATATCTAATACAGTAATTGTAATATTATCTATATAATTGTAATATATCTATGTAATTGTAATATCTAATGTTTTCAGAAATAGTAATGTAACTTACATAGATATATTACAAATATATTACAATTACATAGATACAATTACTGAAATTATCTAATGTACACATGTTTTTAGTACTTGTATTATATCTATGTAATTATAATATATCTACATAATTGTAATATATCTATGTAATTGTTTTCAGTAATTGTAATATATCTATGTAATTATAATAATGTTAATTGTAATATATACATGTAGTTGTAATATATCTATGTAATTGTAATATATTTATGTAATTATAAAATATCTATGTAAGTGTAATGTATACATGTTGCAGACAACTAATTTTGTCTGGATCCCTAAATCAGGTAATTTTTCTTCCTTGAGATGTTTCAGAATGCAGAAAAGCTATTCTCATCCTGTGCTTGCTTCCTAGAGAAAGGGAAGGGGAGTGGCAAGTGGTATTCCTTGATATGTAATATATCTATGTAATTCTAATATTCCCACAATTATCTTTATTGCAAATTTTGTATTTGCAGCAAAACAAATTATTTCATTTGGGAATGAAAAGAAAATCTTTGGCATCGAAAACTGTCACCGAATTCTCCATCGTCTATGCAGAATTTAAGAAGAGTTTCTTCGCTTTTGAATTTCCATAATTATTGTATTACATTGCAATTACATAGATATATTACAATTACTTAAATATATTACAATTACATAGATATATTACAATTACTTAAAACATTAGAATTACATAGATATATTACAATTATATAGATACATTACAATTACATAGATTTATTACAATTACATAGATATATTACAATTACTTAAAACATTAGAATTAAATTGATATATAACAATTACATACATACATTACAATTACATAGATATATTACAATTACATAGATATATTAAAATTACATAGATATATTAAATATGTAATTGTTATATATCTATGTAATAGTAATATATCTATGTAACTGTAATATATCTATGTAATTCTAATATATCTATGTAATAGTAATATATCTATGTAATTGTAATATATTACATGTAATAGTAATATATCTATGTAATTGTAATTGTAATATATACATAAATATATCTATGTATCTATGTAATTGTAATATAAACATAAATATATCTATGTATCTATGTAATAGTAATTGTAATAATATATACATAAATATATCTATGTAATTATAATATAGCAATCCAAACATTGAAATACATCTACGTAATTGTAATATATACAGTTTTAGATATCTATGTAATATTACATAAATAATTACATCGATATATTACAATTGCATAGATATATATTACAATTACATATATATCTATATAATTGTAATAATATATGAATGTAATAGATATATTACAATTACATCGATATATTACAATTTCATAGATATATATTACAATTACATAGAATTACATAGATATATTACAATTATATAGATACATTACAATTACACAAATATATTATCTATGTAATATAACTATGTAATATATCTATGTAATATATTATATATGTAATTGTAGTATATTTAATTAATTGTAATTGTAATATATATATCTATGTAATTGTAATGGATCTATGTAATTGTAATATATTTATGAAATATATCTATGTAATATTACATAGATATATTACATAATTACAGTACAATTACATATATTATTACAATTACATAGCTATATTACAATTACATAGATGTATTACAATTACATAGATATATTACAATTACATAAATATATCTATGTAATATTACAATTACAATTACATAGATATATTACAATTACATATTTTTGTAATTACATAGATATATTACAATTACATAGATACATTACAATTACATAGATACATTACAATTACACATTAGATATATTAAAATACATGTAATTGTAATATATCTATGCAATTGTAATACATCTATGTAATTGTAATATATCTATGTAATATATCTATATCTATGTAATATTACAATAGATATGTAATTGTAATATATCTATGTAATTGTATTATATTACATAGATATATATTACAATTACATAGATATATTACAATTACATAGATAATATATTACATAGATATATTATAATTACATAGATATATTTATTAATATATATTACAATTATATAGATATATTACAATTGCATATATTTATTATAATTGTATTACTATTACATAGATATATTACAATTACATAGATATATTATAATTACGTAGATATATTACATAAATATATTTACAATTACATGGATATATATATATTACATAGATATATTACATAGATATATTACAATTACATGGATATATTACATAGATACATTACATAAATATATTACAATTACATAGATATTACAATTACATAGATATATTACAATTACATAGATAAATATATTACATAGATATATATATATATATTACAATTACATAGAGATATTACAATAACATACATATATTACATACATATATTACAATTACAATTACACAAATATATAATTACAAAAATATATTACAATTACATTGATATATTACAGTTACATACATATACTACAATACAGAAATATATTACAATTACATAGATATATTACAATTACATAGACATATTATAATTGCATACATATATTACAATTGCATAAATATATTACAATAACATAGATATATTACAATTACATAAATATATTACAATTACATAGAAATATTACAATTACAGAAAACATTAGAATTACATATCTATTGTAATATATTACAATTACAATTACAATTACATGAAAATTATAATTACAACTACATAGATATATTACAATGTATTACACAAATATAATACAATTACTTAAATATGTTACAATTACATACATATATTACATAAATATATTACAATTACATATATATATTACAATTACATAGACATACTACAGTTACATAGATATATTACAATTACATAGATATATTACAGTTACATAGATATATTACAATTACATAGATATATTACATAGATACATTAGAATTACAAAGATATATTAAAATTACATTGATATATTACAATTACATAAATATATTACAATTAATAATGTATCTATGTAATATTACATAGATATATTACATAAATATATTACAATTACATAGATATATTACAACTACAAAGATATATTATTGTTACATAGATATATTACAATTACATACATATATTACAATTAAATAGTATAACATAGATATATTAAAATTACATAGATATATTACAATTACATAGATATATTACAATTACATTACATATACTATTACAATTACATAGATATATTATAATTACAAAGATATATTACATAAATATATTTACAATTACATAGATATATTACAATTACATATATATATATTACAATTACATAGATATATTACATAGATACATTACATAAATATATTACAATTACATAGATATATTAGAATTACATAGTTATATTTCATAGATATATTTCATAGATATATATTACAATTACAATTACATAGATATATTACAATTACATAAATATATTAGAATTACATAGATATATTACAATTACATAAATATATTTACAATTACATAGTGTCGCAACCTAAAAAATAACGAGTCTTATCGCAAGACTTTATTATTCGTTAAGCGTGACATTAAAAAAAACCGAGGAAAAGTCGACTTAATTCCTCTAGAAAATTGAAGGTTTTGAAAATGACCTTAAAAAGGACATGGAGTCGCCACCAATCTTTTTTAGCTAGGTGTGATCGGCCACCTATTAAAACCGATTTTATAAAATATTTTTAAAATTAATTAAAACATTTTAAAAACCAATTTCAAGTCTGCGTTTTAAACCAGAGAAATCAAAGAAGCGGGTTCGGGAGTCGGTTACGTGTGGGGAAGGATTAGCACCCCCACAACGCCCGTATAAATCGGTACCTTATTAATCGTGTGTTATCTCAAGTCTCGGTAAAAATTTAGTATTTCAAGTTAATTCCCAATTTAAAGAAAAATAATTCCATTTTTAATTGAAAATGATTCGGAACTTATAAATTCAAAATTTTCCTATATTCCCCAACAAACGTGGCAAAATATAGAAATTTTTATTAATTTTGGAAAATTTTTCGAATCATTCTCTTTTTAAAGAAGATATTCCGTTATTAATAATAATTGATGATATCCTCCCCAGCAAACCCGGCAGAGAACTCATGAATTATTTTAACTCGGGAATATCTTTATTTTATTGAAAACCATTATCTTTTTTGAAAACATTTAAAAGAAATGAATATGTATATGCATGACATAAATAAAATGACATAGTAAAATCTAAATAATATAATGCAACCTAAATGACATGATATGATTTGAATGCCTTAGCATATTCTAAATGAAATGAAATATCCTAAGTTATATGATATATTCTAAATGAAATTAAATGACCTATGTAACATAATACATTCTATATGAAATGCAATATCCTAAGTCATATGATATAATCTAAATGAAATAAAATATTCTAGATGACATAATATATCCTAAATGAAATGAAATGACCTAGGTAATATAATATATTCTACATGAAATGCAATATCCTAAGTCATATGATATAATCTAAATGAAATAAAATATTCTAGATGACATAATATATCCTAAATGAAATGAAATAATTTAAATGACATGACAAATATGAATGATATGGCATATAATTTAAATGACATGGAATAAAATAATGCTATCATATAATATGCATGAATATAAAAATAATAATGCATGAACATAGTATATGCTAAATAAAAATAATTAAAATGCATAGTATATCATGAAATATTCAAAACCATATGATAAACCATATAACATCAAAAAATATAAATCAAAATAATAACAATATCATAGAAATTATTATAGCAAGAATCACATATTATATAAAATGCATGAATACGAAAAATGCAATGCATGAAATGTATTTTTTCCTTTAATTAAGGAAATTCGTATATCTAAAAAGATATCTGGCTACCTTAGGAAAATATGTCAAATTAAATATTCTAAAACCAAAATACTTTGTGATTGTTTGAAAACAATTTTGAAAAGCTTGAATAAAAATAAAAACTGGGCTAAATCTTTTTTAAATGGCTCTAATTTCCTAAGTTTAAAAATCCGGACTTGACTATCCTTAACCCGAGACTTGAAAAACCATTTTTAGAGTTTAAAAAGGCTTAGAAACTACCCTAAGTCAGTAGCTAACCCTCCTAATCAGCCCACTCTAAGTAACTTAACCAAAACAGAAAAATGATTTTTCTTTAAATTCAATTCTGACTCCACTATCCAGTTTTAAGCCACGATTTTTTACCCTATTTTTAAGAATTCAAAAAATTCTGAAAAAAAATACTGGAGACTCAGGACATGTAAAAACACACGGTAAAAAATTGGCTTAATTTTCTGATTAAAGATGAATTCCCAAAAAAATCGGAGATGTACGAGTACTGGGTGAAAAAACTGCTTTGCCAAAACACATTTTTTGCCTTTGATAAAATCATTTAAAAATCAAAGTAAAAATATTTGAAACTCATAAAATGAGTTACAAACAGTAGCTAGGACTTTTTGAAAGTTAGATAAAAATTGGCTAAGTAAAAAAAAATCACAAAGGTAGAATAATCAATTTGACAAACTTTAATCTTCCACAAGTGTGCTCAAGTGAGCATGACTTTGAACCATTAATTGACTCAAGTCATTATTCAAGTGGAATGAACATGAAATGTATGAAACAATACAACAAACATAGTGCATGAAATGCATGAGCTTAAACCTAAATGTCATGAAAAAATGCATGGCGTTCATATAGTGACCTAGACCTAAATGAACTTGCATGGCATTTAATGCAACCTAGACCTAAAATGCATGAACATGCATAGCAAATAAACCTAACTTAATAACTAAAATATGCATGGAATTTTCACAAACACAAAGCATGCTTAAACCAAATATCATGCAAATGCTAACCTATCAACTAACATGGCAAGAATGCACATAAAATGAAAAAAATCCAAGGGTGGCCAAATGGAATAATGTAACTAGCAAACATGGCATTTTCACAAACACTTGGTATACTAACATGCTCAACTAAATCAAATGTCATGCAAATGCAAAAACCTACTAACTAACATGGCAAAAATGCAACACACAATGCAAAACACATGGAGTAGCCAAATGGCCTCAAGCTCCAACAAGCATGGCATTTTCACAAACACTTGGTATACTAACATGCTCAACTAAAATATAACACTCAAATCATGCAAAAACCACACAAGCATTTTCACAAACACTTAATATACTAAATCTAAAACATGCTCAACTAAGATATAAAACTCAAATCATGCAAAGACCACACAAGCATTTTCACAAACACTTGATATACTAAATCTATAACATGCTCAAATTTAAACATTATGAAAACAGAAAATAAAAAAAATGCAAAAACATGATATTTAAAACATAAATGGCAACAAACAAAGCAACCAAATTAAAATATAACTCAAGTATATGAAATAACATAACATTTAAAACATCAAGATCAAAGAAAATAACATAAACAATATGATAAAATAAACCAAAACAGCAACTTAAATAAATAATGTAGGCCATTTGGCCATGGTGAGTATAATATAAAAAAAATTGTAAAAAACATATTTAAGAAAGAGATGAAGGAAGAACTTAAGAAGAACAATAAAAAAAAACATTTATTTAAAATGGAAACTCACCAAATAGTAATCAAAATAGCAAAAATAAGAATGGAAAATCAAGAAAGTGCAAGAGTTGGTGCTCAAGAGCAACCTCAAGAAGCTATATTTCAAGCTTTATCTCTTTAAACTTTCCTTTCTTTTCTAAACTTTTATTTTTTGCTTTCAACCAAGAAGAGAAAAACCAAGTAAAAACTCAAAGAACTCAGCAAAATGAAATGTAAAAATGAAATTTCTGACCCCCTCAACAAGTGCTGGCCGAATGGCCCTTTAATTGCCCAAGGATGTTGTCATTTTTCTTGTAACCAATTTTCCATCAAATGGCTAATAATTCTAGGTGAAAAAATCATGAAATTACCACCTTTAGATTAGCATATCAGCTCTCTCAAATTACAGCTGTTCAAGAATAAGGTTGACATCTCACTTGGCCTATGTGGCTTAATCACCATGGCTTGATCAAAGAGAATCTCTAACTAACTCTTGATTTTTAATCATTTGATTGAAAAATCAGAAGCTTCCTCCTTCCTTTGGGCCTGGGCAGGCCAGCACTTCTCTTTTCCAGCCCAACTCTGATTTTTTGAAAGGCCCAAAGTAGCCCTTTTCGGTTGCTTGGGTGAAATGACCGTTTTGCCCCCCGGATGCAAATAAATATCAAACGGACTCCAAATTCAATTTTTATTTTTTAATACTTTCAAAATAATAAAACATTGAGTTCTGGAAGTTTTCAAAATTATCCGAGTCCGTTTGCTATTTATTTTGATTTTTTCTTCCAAAAATGCCCTTTTATGCCCCTACATTTTACCATTTTTAAACGAGCTCCAAATAAAGATTTTTCTTCACCAATCTCTTCAAAATAATTAAAAAGTGTGATCTGGAAGTTTTCATAATTTTTGGAGCTCATTTGGTATTTTTTCGGGATTTATCGGCTTGAATTACTACATAGGAGGCCCGGGATTTGGCCATTTTGCAAACGAACTCCGAATCAAGATTTTCTTTCACCAATCTCTTCAAAATAATTTAAAAATGAGATTTGCAAAATTTCAGAATTTTTGGAGTCCATTTGCTATTTTTCCGGGATTTATCTTTTTGAATTATTGCATAGGTGGCCCAGGATTTGGCCATTTTGCAAACGAACTCCGAATCAAGATTTTATTTTGCCAATCTCTTCCAAATAAATTAAAAATGAGATTTGACAAATTTCAGAAGATTTGGAGCTCATTTGCTATTTGTTCGGGATTTATCTTTTTGAATTATTGCATAGGAGGCCTGGGATTTGGCCATTTTGCAAACGAACTCCGAATCAAGATTTTCTTTCGCCAATCTCTTCCAAATAATTTAAAAATTATATTTGCAAAATTTTAGAAGATTTGGAGCTCATTTGCTATATTTTCGGGATTTTCCTTTTTGACTTACTACATAAGAAGCCCGGGATTTGGCCATTTTGCAAACGAACTCCAAATCAAGATTTTATTTCGCCAATCTCTTTAAAATGATTTAAGAATGAGATTGAAAAATTTTCAGAATTTTCGGAGTCCATTTTCTATTTTTCCCAAATTTTCCAATTTTGCCCTTTTGCCTCCGAAACCCGGTTTTGCTCAAAACAAGTCCGATTTTCAGATTTTCTTCAAGCTGAGCCTTGGTCTATCCCTTTTTAATCATTCCTCATCCATTGGGGGCTTTGGTCTTACCAAGTCAGGCCATTTCCGTGATTTTTCCCGATTTCACCGAAATCCACTAAAAAACCCTAATTCTCGGTTTTCTCCCGGATTGACATTTCTTTCGGTTTTTCTTGCAAGTGGCTTCTCCATTACCTGTAGTCAGTGCTTATCTTTCATTTGGAACCTTCAATTTTGACCAATTTGATCGTTTAAGCACTTTTCCCCAAATTTCTCGGATTAGGGTTTTCTTTCTACTGAATCTCCAAATGCCAACTTCCGAACTCCATATATTTCAATGTAGACCTCGGATTATCAAAATTCTTTCGCCATTTTTCAATTGAACTTAAAATCTTGATTTTGAAAGTGGGTTGACTTTTTTAGTAGTTGACTTTCTAGAGTTGACTTTTTCGGGGTTGACTTTTTCCAGGGTTGACTTTTTTCAAGTTTGACTTTTTATGCTCGCCCTCTTAAACTAAGTCTCGGAGTACCACCTGTAGAATGAAAAAAATCTTTTTACACTCGGAAACATCAATTTAGGAAGAAAACATACTTGTATTAGTGGTCCGGACAAAATTAGGTGTCTACACATAGATATCTAATTACATAGATATATTACATATATTACAATCACACAATTACAATTACATAAATATATTACTATTACATAGATATATTACAATTATATAGATATATTACATATATTACATAAATATATGTATATATTACAATTACAATTACACAAATATATAATTACAAAAATATATTACAATTACATAGATATATTACAATTACAAAGATATATTATAATACACAAATATATTACAATTACATAGATATATTACAACTACATAGACATATTATAATTACATAGATATATTACAATTACATAGACATATTATAATTACATAGATATATTTCAATTACATAGATATATTACAATTACATAGATATTACAATTACATAGATATATTACAATTACAAAGATATATTACAATTACATAGATAATATATTACATAGAAATATTATAATTACATAAATATATTACAATTACATAGATATATTACAATTACATTAGATATACTATTACAATTACATAGATATACTATTACAATTACATAGATATATTATAATTACAAAGATATATTACATAAATATATTTACAATTACATAGATATATATATATATATTACATAGATATATTACAATTACATAAATATATTAGAATTACATAGATATATTACAATTACATAAATATATTAGAATTGCATAGATATATTAGAATTACATAAATATATTTACAATTACATAGATATCTAATTACATAGATATATTACATATATTACAATCACATAATTACAATTACATAGATATATTACAATTACATAGATAAATATATTACATAGATATATATATATATATATTACAATTACATAGATATATTACAATAACATAGATATATTACATACATATATTACAATTACAATTACACAAATATATAATTACAAAAATATATTACAATTACATAGATATATTACAATTACAAAGATATATTAAAATACACAAATATATTACAATTACATAGATATATTACAATTACATAGACATATTATAATTACATAGATATATTACAATTACATAGACATATTATAATTACATAGATATATTTCAATTACATAGATATATTACAATTACATAGATATTACAATTACATAGATATATTACAATTACATAGATATATTACAATTACATAGATAATATATTACAGAGATATGTTACAATTACATAAATATATTACAATTACATAGATATATTACAATTACATTAGATATACTATTACAATTACATAGATATACTATTACAATTACATAGATATATTATAATTACATAGATATATTACAATTACATAAATATATTACAACTACATAGATATATTACATAGATATATATTACAATTACAATTACATAGATATATTACAATTACATAAATATATTAGAATTACATAGATATATTACAATTACATAAATATATTTACAATTACATAGATATCTAATTACATAGATATATTACATATATTACAATCACATAATTACAATTACATAGATATATTACAATTACATAGATATATTACAATTATATAGATATATTACATATATTACATAAATATATGTATATATTACAATTACAATTACACAAATATATATCTAAATAAATACATAGATATATTACAATTACATAGATAAATATATTACATAGATGTATATATATATTACAATTACATAGATATATTACATACATATATTACAATTACACAAATATATAATTACAAAAATATATTACAATTGCATAAATATATTACAATAACATAGATGTATTACAATTACATAAATATATTACGATTACATAGATATATTACAATTACAGAAAACATTAGAATTACATATCTATTGTAATATATTACAATTACAATTACATGTATATTATAATTACAACTACATAGATATATTACAATGTATTACACAAATATATTACAATTACATAGATATATTACATAAATATATTACAATTACATATATATTTATTATAATTACATAGATATACTATAGTAACATAGATATATTACAATTACATTGATATATTACATAGATACATTACAATTACATAGATATATTAAAATTACATAGATATATTACAATTACATAGATAATATATTACATAGATATATTACAATTACATAAATATATTACAATTAATAATGTATCTATGTAATATTACATAGATATATTACATAAATATATTACACTTACATAGATATATTACAACTACAAAGATATATTATAGTTACGTAGATATATTACAATTACGCAGATATATTACAATTACATAGAATTACATAGATATATTAAAATTACATAGATATATTACAATTACATAGATAATATATCACATAGATATATCTATGTATAATATATCTATGTAATTGTAATATATATATAGATGTAATTGTAATATATTTATGTAATTGCAAATATATCTATGTATTTGTAATTTATCTATGTAATTGTAATATATCTTTGTAATTGTAATTATGTAATATATCTATGTAATTGTAATAGTATATCTATGTAATAAATACATTAGAATTACTGAAAACATTAGATAATGTAATTACATAGATATATATATATATATATTACAGTTACATAGATACATTACAATTACATAGATATATTAAAATTACATAGATATATTACAATTACATAGATATATTACACTTTCATATATTATTATATGTAATATATCTATGTAATTGTAATATATCTATATAAATGTAACACTCTGTCCGGATAATCTACCTAAAATCCGGCAGAGTTTCATTTCTATCTCAACTATAACCCTCCTGCAAATAACACTCAATTTATATCCTCAACCAGCAATATTTCTCAATACTATTATCACATATATCCATCATATTCAAAAAAATTATCCATGATCAATTTATGCTCAAGTCAAAACATACTGATCTATTGTGTCATATCTTCAAATATATACATATAATATATCCAAAAGTAAACCTATCTTAGCAAGGTTTACTAGATAAAAACATCAAAAGATCAAGACTTCAATAAATTTTTAGTATGATGCCCACCACGTCAAAATACTATTTGAAGCAGAGAATAGAGGAAGGTTGCAATCCCGACACCTAACTGTCACCTGAAAATGAGAATATGAAAAGGTGAGATATATAAATATCTTAGTGAGTAGACAACTTTTAAAACATTTGAAAACTATGATTATAATCCTTTAAAACATAATAGACGTTTTCAAAATAAATAATAGTAAAACCATAATGAATAATTTGAAGATGTAGCGAAGTTTTCAAATTTATATCAGTATTATAATACCAAATCAATGTATAAAATCTGTAAAGTAAATCAAGTTTCGTATAATTGGGCTCCAACTTTCTGTCATGCACAAGAGTACATCCATGAAATAACCAGGTAATATCAATGTAGGCATACTAGTAGCCGGCCCCAAAGGCCAATACCACCATAGGACGCCCCAAAGGCATATGTGTCGCTATGATGTGCCCCCAAAAGGCAAATATAACGGGATAGGGACTCTGGAGGTGGCTCCCACCACAAAGGCGTAGCACGCAGCTCCCATACCCCAGTTTAATATCACGAAATTAGGACTCTGGAGGTGGCTCCCGCCACAAAGGCGTAGCACGCAGCTCCCGTATTTCGATCAAGGGTATAATCTCATACATTAAGTCAGGTGGAGCCTAAACCATGTACGTAAAATTCTATGCATAATCATATTTCATAAATCAACCAACTTACTCGATATAATATTTCTTGAATAAATGTACTTTAATAACAAATCAATTCATATGATTATATATCGGATATACCTTTAATACATAAAATAAATATCATGCTAAAAAAAATTATAATTATAATTAAAGAAATTTTAAATAACTATAGTTGTCGTCTACTCACAATCCTTGAGATGATCTCACTATACACCTCGATCTAAAACTTCGGGATCCACAGGTGACGTCGGATCTACGTGGCCTAGAGATTAACGATAATTAGTATCTATACATACTCAAAGAATTACACAATTATGAATGCAACTTAAATCTCAAAATCTTCCCTCAAGGTCAATACTAATTTCTCATACTCAAAACAATGTATCCCAAATTTTTAATATCATTTCCATAATCATTTTCTCCAAAATTCAGCTCCATATTCATGTCCTTATCAAATTCCTTTCTAGTACTCCATGCCTTAGAGATTTTCATAATCCATAACCATCCTATATTTCTCTTAAGCAATAAATTCCTTAATATCAAGTTAGATTAGAAAATCATAACTTGAGTTTGGTAAGGAATTTTGAAGTGATTCCAATTGGTTTATTTCAACCAATATGTCTAATTTATGAAGAAAATAACTAACTTATACAATTAGAACAAAATTTTGATCAAATTTGATAAATCCCGAAACTATGCTGAAACAGGGGTCAACACAGAACAGCCAACTTCACCGAATTTAATATTTTTAACCCGCTTATCGGTTTTGGGTGATTCAAAAACCAAAATTCTTGTATTGAAGTCTAGTTTCTAGGAAAAATATCAAAAAAATACAAACCCAGCTGTTCCGAACCCAGAAAATCCGAACAGCAAGCATGCTCAACTTCCCCTGTTTTGCTTTTTCTTCCCATTTTCTTGTTCATGCTTTCAAATCCTTTTAATTCTTACCAAAGGTAAGTAAAAATCATACTTAATAGATGGATTTCAGACCTTAACATGTTTATGGAGCTAAGATCTTAGCATGCTCAAGTAGAATATCTAAAGAAAAGGAAGAATTTATCAAGAAACTAACCTTGGATGTAATTATTGTTGAGATTTTTGGTGGAGTTGTTTGAAGAGAATTTTGAGAGAGAGGGAGGATGGGAGCCGGCTGCTACTTGGATAATAGGTTGAAAAATTCTAGAGTTTTCAAGAGATTTAATTAACTTAAAGATATTTTTAAATTTTTGGATTAATTGCACATTGGTCCCTCAACTTTTTATAAATAACCATTAAGCCCCTAAACTTTTTTAATATGTTCAATTTGATCCTTTCTTCTTTTACTTCCTTCACTTATAACTTCTTACAAATTTCCAAGTTTGTCCTTAAAATTTTCGGAATTTAACTTTACATGATTATACGTAACCTCGGTTGTTACAACTTACCCCCCTTAGAAAAATTTCGTCCTCGAAATTTATTTACCAACTTGATTGAACAAGTGAGGATATTGAGTCCGCATATCTTCCTCCCATTCCCATGTAGCTTCTTCATATGAATGATTCCTCCAAAGAACTTTCACTAATGGAATAGTCTTAGTCCTTAGAACTTGGTCCTTTCTATACAGAATCTCAATTGATTGCTCTCCACGGTGAATTACTAGGCCCAATGAAACCTTTGTCAACTAGGTCTTGCAACTGCACTTTCAATTTCTTTAGCTCCGAAGGTGCCATTCTATAGGGTGCCTGAGAAATAGGAGTACTGCCAGGGATTAAGTCGATAGTAAACTCCAATTCCCTGTCAGGAGGTAAACCGACCAATTCTTCATGGAAGATCTCAGGAAACTCTTTGACCACAGGTATAGTTTCTAACTTTGCCTCATGTATGTCATTGTTAATCACATAAGCAAGGTAAGCAGAATACCTTTTCTGCAAGTATCTATTGGCTGCCATCTTGGAGATAAGGCAAGAAGGTAAAACTTTCCTTTCTCCTTGAAAGGTAAACTCCAAGTCTCCCGACTTCTTAAAAGTCATAGTTTTGGAAAAGCAATCTATCACTGCATTGTGTTTAGACAACCAATCCATTCCCAAAATCACATCAAAATCATACATTCCTAATGGAAACAAATTAACTGGTAATTCATGCTCCTGAACCATAATGGTACAATCCGGATAAACCACATCAATTTTCAAAGTTTCTCCCACTGGGGTACTAACGACCATAGAGATGTCTAACCTCCTAGACTCTCTACCCAAATGCATGACATATGAATTAGAAACAAAAGAATAAGTTGCACCCGGATCTATTAAGATCCTAGCATTTGCCTTAGAAATTGGGAGAGTACCTGTAACCACTTCAGGAGTAGCCTGAGCCTGTTGTTGGGTCATAGCATAAATTCTGGTAGCAGTTCGAGGTCTACCAGGCTGTCCAATCTATCGAGGACCAGTAGATGAACCAACTGAAGATTGTGCCCCAGTTCTATCTCTAACTGCTGTCGGTTGAGGTGCAAAAGTAGGTTGGGTCCTTTCCCTTTGACCCACTGATAACTGACTAGTAACTCCCTTGTTCTCCAGCTTGGGACAATCCCGTTTCATGTGTCCCGGTTCTTTGCAGTGAAAACATACACCCTGTAGTCTCCAACATTCACCAAGGTGATTTCTCCCACAATAGGGACACTGAGGATAAGTCAATGTACGAGGTCCTCCTGACCTCCCAGGTAGCGATCTAGTCTGCTGTTGAGGTCCGATGGTAGGTCTACTAGAAGAACCACTAAAAGGTTTTCGGTCTAATCCCTCTTGAAATCTCGAGGGTTTGTAACCATTGACACTGTTCTCTACATAACTTTTCTTAGGCCTCATGTCCTCACTCGAGGACTGCCTTTTTCTTTTTCTGAACTTCTCTTCTCTATCTTTCATTTCTTTCAGATTCTTTTCAGCTTTGATTGCCATGTTGACCCATTTATTAAATTCATCTATATCCAAGGTCGTCAACCTATCTCGAATACTAACATATAGCCCATCTTGGAATTTCTTGCATCTGTCAGCATCGTTGACTACTACTGATGGAGCAAATTCTGATAGTTCGCTAAATTTTTGCTCATACTCTCCTACTGACATACTACCCTGTTTTA
Source organism: Fremontodendron californicum (assembly GCA_030761205.1). Classification (NCBI taxonomy): domain Eukaryota; kingdom Viridiplantae; phylum Streptophyta; class Magnoliopsida; order Malvales; family Malvaceae; genus Fremontodendron; species Fremontodendron californicum. Next base: position 14,317,998 of record JAULJL010000041.1, read on the forward strand.
AATTCATAAACTCAGTCCATTTCTTTTCCCGCAAGGCCCGAGAATAGTATTTTTCTTCAAACTCTCTTCGAAAGTCTGCCCAAGTTATGGCAGGATGTCCAGTATACCTTTGCACTATAGTTTTCCACCATGTGTGTGCATGATCCTCCTAAAATTGCACCGCACATGGTAATCTCATAGGCTCGGGAATCTGAAGAGTAATGGAAGTAGTCTCAATTTTTTGTAGCCATCACCAGGCTAAATCTGATTCCAAAAATCCCGTGAAAATCTTGCAACCATATTCTTTAGATCTTTACAGTAATCAATTATCCCCTTTTCAGTAGGGCAGTCAAGGCTAGAATTACTCTTGCCAAGTCCCAACTGCCTCAGCTAAATTACGATCAGCTGCTGGGGGTGCTGCTGAGGGTGCAGCAACAGAAGATGAACCAGCAGCTGAAGCTTGTTCTCCAATTTGCTCATCAATATTCTCATTTCTATTCATATCCCTATTTTGGGGTAGGGGATTGATTCTAGGCCTTCCTCTTCGACGTGGTGGCATCGTGTCTGATTTCCTACACAAGTGACAATATTTTAATACTTCAACAAATAGTTCCTAAGTCTACAGGACCTATAACCTTGCTCTGATACCAAATTGTAACACCCTGTCCGGATAATCTACCTAAAATCCGGCAGAGTTTCTTTTCTATCTCAACTATAACCCTCTTGCAAATAACACTCAATTTATACCCTCAACCAGTATAAAGAGATATATTACATATGATATATTACAATTACATAGATATATTACATATAATATATTTATGTATATATTACAATTACAATTACAATTACATAGATATATTTATGTATATATTACAATTACAATTACAATTACATAGATATATTACTATTACATGTAATATATTACAACTACATAGATATATTACAATTACATAGGTATATTACAATTGCATAGATATATTACATATGATTAATTAAATGTATATATTACAATTACATAGATATATTACATATTAGAATTACATAGATATATTACATATGATTAATGTAAAATATTTATAATATATCTATGTAACTGTAATATATCTATGTAACTGTAATATATCTATGTAATTGATCCAAGCGATCTGGACGGTCCGAGCTATGTAATATATCTATGTAATATATCTAATTTATACTGTATTGTAATATATCTATGTAATTGTAATGTATCTATGTTATTGTAATCTGTATGTAATTGTAATATATCTATGTAATTGTAATGTATCTATGTAATATATCTATGTAATTACAATTGCGTTTTCAATTATATAGATAATAGATGGGTCGGTTGTTTAAGTGGTCACGTGCCTCCTCTAACATTGAACAAATATCTAACAATCAAAGAATAATACAGAAAAAAATAAAAATGGTGAAAGAGATGAGAAAGTCGAATCGGGAAATGAAATGAAATGGTGATTACCGATTGAAAAGGAAAATAAGTGAAAAAGCTAGATAAGAGAAAGAGACGGGTGAAAGAGAGAAGTGGAAAAGAAAGGGGGAAATATAACCTAATACAATACCGACGGGCAAATCCATCAATATAGCATTTTCAATAAAAATTAAATCACCCGCCTTTATAAAAGAAAGCCGCGTTATTTTCGAAGTGACCTATATTGACGGATGAAAAAATCCATCAGTATATATTATTACTATACCGACTGCGTTTTATAAATCATTCAGTATAGATAACATATACACCGACGGTTATGACTTCCGCTGGTATATGACGAATACATACCGACGGATAACAAATCCGTCAGAATATCCTATTTATACCAATGAATTTTGTCCGTCAGTATAGGCTTTCGTCGGTATATGGCATTTTTTTGTAGTGTATACCGACGATTTTTTATTAATAGTCGGTATAGGTGTATCTATACCATCGGATAATTAAAGCGTTGGTATATGTTATGTATCTATATCGATGGTTTCTCATTAACCGTTGGTATAGGTGTATCTACAGTGACAGATAATTAAAGTATCAGTATTTGTTATGTACCTATACCGACGGTTTCTCATCAACCGTCGGTATAGATATATCTATAGCGACGGATAAATGAAGCGTCGATATATGTTACATATATTCTGACGGTACCAAAAATCTGTCGCTATAGATCCTTTTTACCTACGGGTTTCTACCGTCAGTATAACTAAGTGTCAGTATATGGCAATTTGTTTGTAGTGCTATGTAATATCTATGTAATTGTAATATATTTATGTAGTATATCTCTGTAATTGTAATATATATTACATAAATATAATACAATTACATAGATATATTACAACAACATAACTATGTAATTATATATCTATGTAATTGTAATATATATATTACATAGAAATATTACAATTACATAGATATATTACAATTACATAGATATATTAAATATATTACATAGATGTATTACAATTACATAAATATATTTATTACAATTAGATACATTACATAGATATATTACAATTACAATTACTGTAATATATCTATGTAATTCTAATGTTTTGAGTAATTGTAATATATCTACGTAATTGTAATATATTTTTGTAATTGTAATATATCTATGTAATATATCTATGTAATTGTAATATATATATATATATATAAGTAATTGTAATATCTATGTAATTGTAATATATATATCTATGTAATTCTAATATATCTAAGTAATTGTAATATATCTATGTAATTGTAATATATCTATGTAATTGTAATAATATATGTAATTGTAATATATCTATGTAATTGTAATATATCTATGTAATTGCAATATATTTATGTAATTATAATATAAACCATGAGATCACATGCATTGAAATCTATGTAATTGTAATATATTTATGTAATTATAATATATCTATGTAACTGTAATATATCTATTTTGTAATATACTTGTTTTTAGTAATTACAATTACATAGATATATTAAAACTACATAAATATATTATAATTACATAGATAAATATATTACATAGATATATTACAATTACATAGATATATTACATATATTACATAGATGTATTACAATTACATAAATATATCCATGTAATGTATCTATGTAATTGTAATATATATGTATTTTAATATATCTAATGTGTAATTGTAATTACATAGATATATTACGTAGATATATTATAATTATAATTACATAGATATATTAAAACTACATAGATATATTATAATTACATAGATAAATATATTACATAGATATATTACATATATTACATAGATGTATTACAATTACATAAATATGTCCATGTAATATATCTATGTAATTGTAATATATATGTATTTTAATATATCTAATGTGTAATTGTAATTACATAGATATATTATAATTACATAGATATATTACAATTGCATAAATATATTACAATAACATAGATATATTATAATTACATAGATATATTAGAATTACATAGATACATAGATATTACATGTATATAATTACATAGATATATTACAATTACATAGATATATTACAATTACAAAGATGTATTTCAATTACATAGATGTATTTCAATTACATAGATATATTACAATTACATAGATATATTACAATTACATAGATGTATTTCAATTACATAGATGTATTTCAATTACATAGATATATTACAATTACATAGATATTACAATTACAATTAATTGTCTTAATATAACTCCAAAAGTGCATTTTTTCGGGTTTAATTTGAGTCTAAACTTCCTTAGTCGTTCAAAGAGCTTCTTAAGATTCGTAATATGCTCCTCTTCTCCTTGTGACTTTGCAATCATATCATCAACGTAGACCTCAATTCCCTTATGCATCATATCATGAAACAAGCTTACCATGGCTCTTTGGTATATTGCCCCAGCATTCTTCAATCCAAATGGCATTACTTTGTAGCAGAAGGTTCCCCACATTGTAACAAATGTGGTTTTCTCCATATCTTCTGGTGTCATATTGATCTGATTGTATCCTGAGAATCCGTCCATGAAAGAAAATAAAGAACTTTTCGCCGTATTATCCACCAGAGTATCAATGTGGGGCAAGGGGAAATTATCTTTAGGGCTGGCCTTGTTCAAATCTCGGTAATCAATGCACATCTGCACCTTGCCATCCTTCTTTGGTACTGGAACAATATTTGCCACCCATTCTGGATATTTTGCCACCTCTAGGAATCCAGCATCAAATTGTTTTTTCACCTCCTCTTTTATCTTTAACAGCATATCAGGCCTCATTCTTCTCAACTTCTGCTGAATTGGCTTGCATTCTGGCTTTAAAGGGAGCTTATGAACCACAAATATCCGGATCTAACCCTGGCATGTCTTGGTAAGACCATGCAAATACATCCACATACTCCTAGAACAAAGCTATCAATTCACCTTTTATTGATGATGACAATGAAGTTCCGATTTTGACTTCTTTTATCTCTTCACCGTTTCCCAGATTAATCGTCTCCAATAACTCCTTATGAGGAAGTACTTGCTTCTCATCTTGTTCTATTTTCCTCAATAGATCTGGAGGTAGACCATAATCCTCAGTATCTTCATTAGCCTCAAAATCACACGTGCAAATGGGTCTTTCAAAATCAATTTCAGAATTACTGACAGGAAGGTCCTCATATTCCGCATCTGTACACCTGTAAATAGGTGAAGAAGAAACAATATAGGAAAATATATAATGAAAACAAAATAAATAACAAAAATGAAAGAATATGGACACATCAATATGGATAAAATGCATTGTGCTTGTTATTTATTGAATCAAAATGTTTAAAAAGCCCATTACAGAAAAAACTCTTAATATCTCTGGGTAAAGATAATTAAGATTGCTTTTTTTTTAAAAAAGTATTAATTTGGAATAGACTTAAAAACTATGGGCAACTCAGTCGCACTCCAGTTGGTTAGTCTATATCCTGGTGGACAAGGTCGCACCATCCAGCTAGCATTCTCTCTTTCAATTCTGTCTTTCTCAGTCGTGCAGATCTCCACATCATACATCTGCTCATCCCTATTCACCTGGAATCTCTCGAAGTCTTGCTCTATCATTACGAGCACATCATCAGAATTCTTTTCTCCGAACAGAGAACCGGCTGAGCGGAAGCTGTGAAGGATAGGTGAGAATGTCATAGGCTCCCACTCAATATCCATACCTGTAAGACGGGCCCTCCTCCTTTGTCGGTTCTTTTCAACTTGTTTCCTTTTCTCATGGGCCTTCAGAAGATATCTGTCGTAACCTAAAAAATAACGAGTCTCATCGCAAGACTTTATTATTCGTTAAGCGTGACATTAAAAAATCAAGGAAAAATCGACTTAATTCCTCTAGAAAAATGAAAGTTTTGAAAATGACCTTAAAAAAAGACATGGAGTCGCCACCAATCTTTTTTAGCTAGGTGTGATCGGCCACCTATTAAAAACCGGTTTTATAAAAATATTTTAAAAATTAATTAAAATATTTTTAAAACCAATTTCAAGTCTGCGTTTTAAACCAGAGAAATCAAAGAAACGGGTTCGGGACTCGGTTACGTGCGGGGAAGGATTAGCACCCCCACAACGCCCGTATAAAACGGTACCTTATTAATCGTGTGTTATCTCAAATCTCGGTAAAAAGTTGGTTTAAAATTTAGTATTTCAAGTTAATTCCCAATTTAAAGAAAAATAATTCCATTTTTAATTGAAAATGATTCGGAACTTATAAATTCAAAATTTTCCTCCCAACAAACGTGTCAAAATATAGAAATTGTTATTAGTTTTGGAAAACTTTCCGAATCATTCTCTTTTTTGAAAGAAAGATATTCCTTTATTAATGATAATTGATGATATTCCCTCCAGCAAACCCGTAGAGAACTCATGAATTATTTTAACTCGGGAATATCTTTATTTTTTATTGAAAAATCATTATCCTTTTGAAAACATTTTAAAAGATATGAATATGTATATGCATGACATAAATAAAATGACATAGCAAAATCTAAATAATATAATGCTTCCTAAATGATATGATATAATGTAAATGCCTTAGCATATTCTAAAATGAAATGAAATATCCTAAGTTATATGACATATTATAAATAAAATGAAATGACCTAGGTAACATAATATATTCTATATGAGATGCAATATCCTAAGTCATATGATATATTCTAAATGAAATAAAATAACCCAAGTAACATAACATATTCTATATGAAATGGAATAATTTAAATGACATGGCAAACATGAATGATATGGCATATAAATTAAATGAGATGAAATATGAAATAATGCTATCATATAATATGCATGAAAATATAAATGAAAATAATAATGCATGAACATAGTATATGCTAAATAATATGACAAAAAAAAATAACTAAATAAAAACCATAGGATATCATGAAATATTCCAAATCATATAATAAACAATATAACATAACTCAAAATCATAACAATATCATAGAAATTATCATAGCAAGAATCACATATTATATAAAATGCATGAATATGGAAAATGCAATGCATGAAATGTATTTTTTCCTTTAATTAAGGAAATCCGTATATCTAAAAAGATATCCGGCTACCTTAGGAAAATATGTCAAATTAAATATTCTAAAACCAAAATACTTTGTGATTGTTTGAAAACAATTTTGGAAAGCTTGAATTAAAAATAAAAACTGGGCTAATTTTTTTTTAAAAATGGCTCTAATTTTCCAAGTTTAAAAATCCGGACTTGACTACCCTTAACCCGAGACTTGAAAAACCATTTTTAGAGTTTAAAAAGGCTTAGAAACTACACTAAGTCAGTAGCTAACCCTCCTAATCAGCCCACTCTAAGTAACTTAACCAAAATAGAAAAATGATTTTTCTTTAAATTCAATTCTGAATCTACTGTCCAGTTTTAAGCCATGATTGTTTTATCCTATTTTTAAAAATTCAAAAAATTCTGAACAAAATACTGGAGACTCAGGACATGTAAAACTACACGGGAAAAAATCAGCTTAATTTTATGATTAAATATGAATTCCCAGAAAAATCGGAGCTGTACGAGTTTTGGGTGAAAACAAACTGCTTTGCCAAAACACATTTTTGCCTTTGATGAAATCATTTAAAAATCAAAGTAAAAATATTTGAAACTCATAAAATGACTTACAAACAGTAGCTAGGACTTTTTGAAAGTTAGATAAAAATTGGCTAAGTAAAAAAAAATCACAAAGGTAGAATAATCAATTTGACAAACTTAATTTTTCACAAGTGTGCTCAAGAGAGCATGACTTTGAACCATTAATTGGCTCAAGTCATTATTCAAGTGGCATGAACATGAAATGCATGAAACAATACAGCAAACATAATCCATGAAATGCATGGATTTAAACCTAAATGTCATGAAAAAATGCATGGCATTCATAAAGTGACCTAGACCAAAATGAACTTATATGGCATTTAATGCAACCTAGACCTAAAATGCATGAACATGCATGGAAAATAAACCTAACTTAAAAACTAAAATATGCATGGCATTTTCACAAACACAAAGCATGCTTAAACCAAAAACTCAATTAAATATCATGCAAATATATATATCACATATGTAATTGTAAATATATATATTACATAGATATATTACTATTACATAGATATATTACATATATTACATAGATGTATTACAATTATATAAATATATTTATTACAATTAGATACATTACATAGATATATTACAATTACAATTACAATTACTGTAATATATCTATGTAATTGTAATATATATATATAATTGTAATATCTATGTAATTGTAATATATATATCTATGTAATTCTAAAATATCTATGTAATTCTAATATATCTATGTAATTGTAATACATCTATGTAATTGTAATATATTTATGTAATTGTAATAATATATGTAATTGTAATATATCTATGTAATTGTAATATATTTATGTAATTATAATATATATATAATTGTAATATATATGTAATATATTTATGTATATACGTAATATATCAATATATTTATGTAATTATAATATATCTATGTTATTGTAATATATCTATGTAATTGTAATAATATATCTGTGTAATTATAATATATCTATGTAATTGTATTATATTTATGTAATTGTGTTAATGTAATATATCTATGTAATTGTAATATATTTATGTAATTGTAATATATTATCTATGTAATTATAATATATCTATGTAATTGTAATGTATTTATGTAATTGTAATATATCTATGTAATTGTAATACATTTATATATATCCAATATATCTATGTAATTATAATATATTTATGTAATTGTAATATATATATGTAATTATAATATATCTACGTAATTGTAATGTATTTATGTAATTATAATATATCTATGTAATTGTAATGTATTTATGTAATTGTAATATATCTATGTAATTGTAATATATATATATCCAATATATCTATGTAATTCTAATGTATCTATGTAATTGTAATATATCTACGTAATTGTAATATATATTACATAGATATAATACAATTACATAGATATATTACAATTACATAAATATATTACAATTACATAGATATATATTACAATTACAATTACATAGATATATTATACATAGATATGTTACAATTAAATATATATATATTACAATTACATAAATATATTTATTACAATTACATAATTACAATTACATAATTACAATTACATAGATATTACAATTACATAGATATAATTACATAGATAATATATTACAATTACATAAATTTATTACAATTACATAGATATATTACATAGACACATTACAATTACATAGATATATTTATGTAATTGTAATATATATCTATGTAATTGTAATATATCTATGTAATTGTAATATATTTATGTAATATATATATGTAATTGTAATATATCTATGTATCTATGTAATTGTAATATATCTATGTAATTGTAATACATCTATGTAATTGTAATAATATATCTATGTAATTATAATAATATATCTATGTAATTGTAACATAACTATGTAATTGTAATATATTATAATTACATAAATATTTTACAATCACACATATATATATATATATATATATATATATATATTACAATTACATAGATATACTACAGTTACATAGATATATTACAATTATATATATTCAATATATCTATGTAATTATAATATATTTATGTAATTGTAATATATCTATGTAATTATAATATATCTATGTAATTGTAATGTATTTATGTAATTATAATATCTCTATGTAATTGTAATGTATTTATGTAATTGTAATATATCTATGTAATTGTAATATATATATATCCAATATATCTATGTAATTCTAATGTATCTATGTAATTGTAATATATCTATGTAATTGTAATATATATTACATAGATATAATACAATTACATAGATATATTACAATTACATAAATATATTACAATTACATAGATATATATTACAATTACATAGATATATTATACATAGATATATTACAATTATATATATATATATATTACAATTACATAAATATATTTATTACAATTACATAGATATATTACAATTACATAATTACAATTACATAGATATTACAATTACATAGATAATATATTACAATTACATAAATTTATTACAATTACATAGATATATTACATAGACACATTACAATTACATAGATATATTTATGTAATTGTAATATATATCTATGTAATTGTAATATATCTATGTAATTGTAATATATTTATGTAATATATATGTAATTGTAATATATCTATGTATCTATGTAATTGTAATAATATATCTATGTAATTGTAACATATCTATGTAATTGTAATATATTATAATTACATAAATATATTACAATCACATATATATATTACAATTACATAGATATACTACAGTTACATAGATATATTACACTTACATAGATATATTACATAGATACATAGATATTACAATTACATAGATATATTACATAGATATATATTACAATTACATAGATATAATTTTATAAATATATTACAATTACATAGACAAATTATAATTACATATTTACATTACAATTACGTAGACATATTACATAGATATATTACAATTACATATATATAAATATTTTATTAATTTATCAAATAATAACTTTGGTATAACAAAATTTGAGTAAATAATATTAATAAGCTAAAACCTATATTCCATCTTTGAAGAAATCTATAGGTACATAATATATTACAATTACATAGATATATTACAATTACTTAAAACATTAGAATTACATAGATATATTACAATTATATAGATACATTACAATTACATAGATATATTACTATTACTTAAAACATAAGAATTATATTGATATATAACAATTACATAGATACATTAGTATTATATAGATATATTACAATAACATAGATATATTACAATTACATAGATACATTACAAATACATAGATATATTACAATTACATAAATATATTACAATTACACAAATATATTACAATTATATAGATATATTACAATTACATAGATATATTATAATTACATAGATATATTACAATTACATAGATATATTACATAGATGTATTATAATTACATAGATATAATATTTATAAATATTAGATATATTACAATTACTGAAAATATTTATGTAATATATCTAGGAAATTGTAATATATATATAATTACTGAATATTACAATTACATAGATATATTATATTAGATATATTATAATTACATAAATATTAGATATATTACAATTATAATTAATAGAATCGTAATATATCTACATAGATATATTACAATTACATAGATATTTTACGATTACATTAGAATTACATATGTATCAAATATATCATTGTTGTAATGTATAAATAAATATATTACAATTACAGATTCAATACAATTACATAGATATATATATATATATATAATTGTAATGTCTATATAGTTGTAATGAATCAATGTAATTTTAATATAAATATGTAATTGTAATATATCTATGTAATTTTAATATATCTATATAATTGTAATGTATCTATGTAATTGTAATTATAATATATTACAATTGCATAGATATTTATGTATAAATATCTATGTAAAATATCTATGTAATTGTAATATATCTATGTAATTATAATATAATATATCTATGTAATTGTAATATATATCTATGTAATATGGAGTAATATATTATGTAATTGTAATGTATCTATGTAATTCTAATGTTTTACGTAATTGTAATATATCTATGTAATAGTAATTGTAATTCTATGTAATATATTACAATTACACATTGGATATATTACAACTACACAAATATATTACAATTACATAGATAAATAACAATTACATAGATAAATTTTTGTAATTGTAAGATATGTATGTAGTTGTAATATATTTATTTAATTGAAAATATTAGAATTACATAAATATATTAGAATTACATAGATATATTACAATTACATAGATATATTACAATTACATAGATATATATCAATGTGTAATTGTAATATATTACAATTACATAGATATATTAAAACAACATAGATATATTATAATTACATAGATAAATATATTACATAGATATATTACAATTACAAAAATATATTATAATTACATAGATATATTACAATTACTTAAAACATTAGAATTACATAGATATAACTATGTAATGTAATATATCTATGTAATTCTAATGTATCTACGTAATACAAAAATATATTACAATTGTAATATCTATTGTAATGTATCTAAGTAATGTGTAATATATCTACATAGATATATTACAATTACATAGATACATTACAATTACACAAATTTATTACAATTATATAGATATATTACAGTGACATAAATATATTAGAATTACATACATTTATTAGAATTACAGAAATATATTACAAGTATATAGATATACTACAATTACACAAATATATTAAAATTACATAAATATATTACAATTACATAAATATGTTATAATTACATAGATACGTTATCATTACAACAAATATATCTATGTAGTATAAATTGTTATATATTACAATTACATAGATAAACAATATATCTATGTAATTGTAATACATCTATGTAATTCTATTCTGTAATTGTAATATATTTTTGTAATTGTAATAAATCTATGTAACTGTATTATGTTTAACTAATTGTAATGTATTTATGCAATTGTAATATATCTATGTAATTATAATATATCTATCTAATTGTAATGTATCTAAATAATTCTAATATATTTGTGTATCTATTGTAATATATCTATTAAATTGTAATAGATATTTGTGTATTGTAATATATTACAATTACATAGATATATTACAAATTACAAAGATACACAAATATATTACAATTGCATAGATATATTACAATTACATGTAATATATTACAACTAAATAGAAACATTATAATTACACATTATAATAATTACAATTACATAAATATCTTACAATTAATAATGTATGTACGTAATATTACATAGATATATTACATAAATATATTTATTACACTTACACATTAGATATATAACAATACATGACAATTACATAGACATATTACAGTTACATAGATATATTACATTTACATAAATATGTTATATAGATATATTACAATTATTAAAAACATTGTGTAATTGTAATATATTACAATTACATAGATATATTACAATTACATAAATATATTACAGTTACATAGATATATTACAATTACTTAAAACATTAGAATTACATAGATACATTAGAATTACATAGATATATTAGAATTACATAGATATATTACAATTACATAGATACATTATAATTACATAGATACATTACAATTATATATCTAAAGTTTTCAGTAACATAGATACATTACAATTACATAGATACATTACAATTACACATTAGATATATAAAAATACATGTAATATATAATGTTTTCGAATTACATTGATATATTACAATTACATAGATACATTGGATATATATATATTACAATTACACAGATATACTACAGTTGCATAGATATATTACAATTACAAAATATATTACAATTACATAAATAGATTACATAGATAATTTATTACATAGATATTACAATTACATAGATATATTACAACTATGCAATTATAATTACATAGATATATTACAATTACATAGATATATTACATAGATAATTTATTACATAGATATTACAATTACATAGATATATTACAATTACATAGATGTTACAATAACATAGATATATTACAATTACATAGATATATTACAATTACAATTGTAATATATATCTATGTAATTGTAATATATCTATGTAATGGTAATATATTTATGTAATATATCTCTGTAATTGTAATAAATCTATGTAAGTATAATATATTTAAGTAATTGTAATATATCTATGTAATTGTAATATATACATATATTTATGTAATATATGTAATATATCTATGTAATTGTAATATATCTATGTAATAGTAATATATCTATGTATCTATTTAATTGTAATATATATATATCTATGTAATTGTAATATATCTATGTATCTATGTAATTGTAATATATGTTTGTAATATCTAATGTTTTTAGTAAGTGTAATATATCTACATAGGTATATTACTATTAAATAGATATATTAGAATTACAAAGATATATTACATTAGATATCTATGTAGTTGTAATGTATACATTACCAAATATAATGTTTTAAGTAATTGTAATATATATATGTAATTCTAATGTTTTCTTAGATACAATTATATAAAACATTCAAATTACATAGATATGTTAGATATGAATATACATAGATATAATTACATTGATATTTTTACAATTACATAGATACATTACAATTACACAGATATATTACAATAACATAGATACATTACAATTATCAATCTATGTAAGCGTATAATATTACAATTACATAAATTTATTACAATTACTTAGATATAATACAACTACATAGATACATCAGAATTACATAGATATATCACATGTAATATACAATTACATTGATATATACATTACAACTACATAGATATAATACTGAAAATTTTAAAATTACAAATATATTTGTCTAATATATCTATGTAATTATAATATATCTATGTAATTGTAATATATCTATGTAATTGTAATGTATCTATGTAATTGTAATGTATATAGGGTCAGGTCCGGACGGGTTATATATTAGAATTACATAGATATATTACAATTACATAGATATATTAGAAAAATATATTACATATTTACACAAATATTTACAATTACATAGATATATTACAATTACATAAATATATTTACAATGACATAAATACATTAGAATTACATCGATATATATACGTTACATTAAATAGATATATCTATGTAATGTCTAATATAATGTAATATGTAATATATCTATTTAATTGTAATATCCATTGTTTTGTAATATAAATATGTAATTGTAATATATTTATGTAATTGTAATATATCTAAGTAACTGTAATATATCTATTTTTGAATATATTTGTTTTTATTAATTACAATTACAAAGATATATTAGAAAATATTACAATTACATAGATATATTAGAATTACATAGATACAATTACAATTACATTGATATATTACAATTAAATAGATACATGTAATATATTACATTAGATACATTACAATTACATAGATGTTACATGTATTGTAATATATCTATGTAGGAAATAAATATTAGAATTACATAGATATATTTAATATAAATTCATACATTGCAATTACATATATATATTATTAAAGAAAGCGTTACAATTACATAGATATATTACAATTACAGAGATGCATTAGAATTACATAGATAAATTACAATTACATAAATATATTACATAGATATATTTAATATAAATACATACATTTAATGTAATATATTACAATTACATAGATATATTAGAACTACATAGATACAATTACAATTACTGTAATATATCTATGTAACTGTAATAAATATATTTATGTAATATATCTATGTAATATTACATAGATATATTACAATTACATAGATAAATATATACATGTAATATATCTTTGAAACTACATTATCTAATGTTTGCAGTAATTCTAATGTATTCATGTAAATATATTACAATTACATAGATATATTACAATTACATAGATATATATTACAATTGGATTGTAATATATCTATGTAATTGTAATATATCTATGTAATTTTAATATATCTATGTAATTGTAATGTATCTATGTAATTTTAATATATCTATGTAATTGTAATTTTTCTATGTAATATATTAATTGTAATATATTTATGTAATTGTAATATATCTATGTAATTATTATATATTTATGTAATGTATCTATGTAATATATCTATGTAATTGTAATATATCTATGTAACTGTAGTGTATCTATGTAATTGTAATATATATACGTAATTGTAATATATTTAAGTAATTGTAATATATTTGTGTAATACATTGTAATATATCTATGTAGTTGTAATTATAATATACATGTAATTGTAATTGTAATATATTACAATAGATATGTAATTCTAATGTTTTCTGTAATTGTAATATTTCTATGTAATTGTAATATATTTATGTAATTGTAATATATCTATGTTATTGTAATATATTTATGCAATTGTAATATATCTATGCAATTATAATATGTCTATCTAATTGTAATATATCTATGTAATTGTAATATATTTGTGTATTGTAATATATGTATGTAATTGTAATATATCAATGTAATTGTAATATATTTTTGTAATTATATATTTGTGTAATTGTAATTGTAATATATGTATGTAATATATCTATGTTATTGTAATATATCTATGTAACTGTAATATATATATATATATTTATATATCTATGTAATATATTTATCTATGCAATTGTAATATATCTATGTAGTTGTAATATATCTATGTAATAGTAATATATCTATGTAATTGTAATATAT